>CM038673.1:689274546-689579263 GCA_021605145.1 Aegilops bicornis | reverse complement strand
GCTCCTAATCCACTTTCTTATTGCAAAGGCTCCAACAGAGCAAAGTTGTACAAAAAGAAGATTCATGTTTGGTTCGGGAAGAGATCATAAAAGTTGTAAACTTACAAAATAATCTACTTTCATTAAAAGATTTATTAGATAATCGAAAACGATGGGACAAACGCTCCAGTGTATGCGTTACGAGGCAACTAGCATTTTGTCATGAAAAACCAACGCCGACGCGTGAAGAAAATAATCCTATTTGACCACTATACATTGCGAGCATCAGGAAATAGAATAATCGTGAATACCGTGTAATTGGCCAAGCTGCTAAAGTAGCTAAAGTAGTGATAGGAAAAAGAAAGAAAAGATGGATTGGGTTGAACCTCAGAGTCATTAAAAATTTGGTAAACCCCATTTTTGAAAATAGAAATTCAATTTAAAGGAGAAAGTTTTCTTTATATAAGAATTAGATCTACATACACCATATCTAAATATAATGGAAATCCAAGGTCCCAGATACATAACTGCTCAAGATATCATCTTACCGCCTTCCGTAGAAATCGTTGATACGGCACAACCTATAGCTAACTTTGGTCGCCGGCTTCCCTGTCATCAGTTCACCAACTTCCTTGACCTTCCGGCACTGGGCAGGCGTCAGTCCCCATACATGGTCTTACGACTTTGCGGAGACCTGTGTTTTTGGTAAACAGTCGCCCGGGCCTGGTCACTGCGGCCCCCTTTTGTGAGGGGGCACCCCTTCTCCCGAAGTTACGGGGCTATTGCAGTTACCTGTGAGACATTGATGATCATGTGTTTGATCATAAGCTACACTTATGCTTGTTATGATATTATCTTGCTTATCCTTATATGATCATTCACTTTGCTTGGTGATGAATGCATGTATTCAATCTTTGTTATTTTGAGCGCTCCACCAAGATGTATGTGACATGGAAGAGTAACCCATGAGCCTAATTCCTTGTGCATTTGCAGTCCAAAGCAAATCTTAAATATGCACAAATTTAGGAGGAGCTCTTGCTTATCACATACTTCTCAAAGCGACGATATTTTTCAAATTTTATTATCATTTGTCGAAGCTTTGATCTATATGTTGTCATCAATTACAAAAAAGGGAGATTGAAAGTGCAACTATCCCGAGGTGGTTTTGGTAATTCATAACAACATATAGCTCATTGAGCTAATGCTATTCCAAGACAAATATTTCAGGAAAGGTCAATGAATGGCATGGCATGGATGATGAAAGTGGATCCCTCAAAATATCAAGGACAAAGGATTGGCTCAAGCCCAAAAGCTCAAGACTCTACATTTTACATTTTAGTGATCCAAGATCACATTGAGTCTATAGGAAATGCCAATACTATCAAGGAGTGATGAGGTGTTGCTTGATGAGCCTTTTGCTTCATGTGCTTAGTGATATGCTCCAAAACCCTCCACTACTTTCTCACATCCATATATGACCTAAACCTAAAGTCAAACTCAGCCCTACCGATTCTTTCTATCCGGCGCCACCGAGTTCAGATGTCATAGCCACTGCCACAAACCCTAGGCAAATCGGTCTCACCGATAGGGATCTCAGACTCACCGAGATGGGATAGTAATCTCTGTTTCCCTTCAGTAACGTTTCGGTCTAACCAAGTGAGCAATCGGTCCCACCAAGATTACAATGTAAACTCTCTGCTTCCTTTCGTAACTTTTCGGTCTCACCGAAAGAGCGAAACAGTCCCACCGAAGTTTACGACCAACTCTCTGGTTAGCTAATTACCAAATTCGGTCTCACCGAGTTTGTGTAATTGGTCTCACCGAGATTACGTTATGCCCTAACCCTAACCATATCGGTCCTACCGAGTTGCTTGTCAGTCCCACCAAAAACCCTAAAGGTCACTAGGTTTACTAAATCGGTCTGACTGAGTTTTATGATTCGGTCTCACCGAGTTTGGTCAATTGTGTGTAATGGTTAGATTTTGTGTGGAGGCTATTTATACCCCTCCACCTCCTCTTCATTCGTGGAGAGATCCATCAGAACAAACCTACACTTCCAACTTACCAGTTTTGAGAGAGAACCACCTACTCATGTGTTGAGGCCAAGATATTCCATTCCAACCATATGAATCTTGATCTCTAGCCTTCCCCAAGTTGCTTTCCACTCAAATCTTCTTTCCACCATATCCAAATCCTATGAGAGAGAGTTGAGTGTTGGGGAGACTATCATTTGAAGCACAAAAGCAAGGAGTTCATCATCAACACACCATTTGTTACTTCTTGGAGAGTGGTGTCTCCTAGATTGGCTAGGTGTCACTTGGGAGCCTCCGACAAGATTGTGGAGTTGAACCAAGGAGTTTGTAAGGGCAAGGAGATCGCCTACTTCGTGAAGATCTCCCGCTAGTGAGGCAAGTCCTTCGTGGGCGACGGCCATGGTGGGATAGACAAGGTTGCTTCTTCGTGGACCCTTCGTGGGTGGAGCCCTCCGTGGACTCGCAAGAACTGCTACCCTACGTGGGTTGAAGTCTCCATCAACGTGGATGTACGATAGCACCACCTATCGGAACCACGACAAAAACATCTGTGTCTCTAATTGCGTTTGAATTCTCCAAACCCTTCCCTTTACATTCTTGCAAGTTGCATGCTTTATTTTCCGCTGCCTATATACTCTTTGCATGCTTGCTTGAATTGCATGATGATTGCTTGAATTGTTCAAAGATAACTAAAATCTGCCAAAGTCTAAAATTGGGAAAAGGCATAGCTTTTAATTGGTCAAGTAGTCTAATCACCCCCCTCTAGACATACTTCAGGGTCCTACAAGCATGCATCTAGAGTATTAAGTTAATGAAAACAAAGTAACGCCTTGAGCAACATGACATGATGTAGAGGGATAAATTCATGCAATATGATAAAAACCCCATCTTGTTATCCTCGATGACAACAATACAATACGTGCCTTGCTGCCCCTACTGTCACTAGGAAAGGACACATAAGATTGAACCCAAAGCTAAGCACTTCTCCATTGCAAGAACTACCAATCTAGTTGGCCAAACCAAACTGATAATTCGAAGAGACTTGCAAAGATAACCAATCATACATAAAAGAATTCAGAAGATTCAAATATTTCTCATAGATAATCTTGATCATAAACCCACAATTCATCGGTCTCAACAAACACACCGCAAAAAGAAGATTACATCGAATAGATCTCCACGAGAGAGGGGGAGAACATTGTATTGAGATCCAGAACGAGAGAAGAAGCCATCTAGCTACTAACTATGGACCCAAGGTCTGCAAGTAAACTACTCACACTTCATCGGAGAGGCTATGATGATGATGTACAAGCCTGCGTGGTGGATTCCCCTTACGGAGCTCTGGAACAGGCCCCAAGATGGGATCTTGTGGATCTGAGAGAAAGTTGCGGCGGTGGAATTAGGTTTTGGCTCAGATCTGATCTGTTGAAGTGCGTGGGGTATATATAGGAGGAAGGAGTACGTCGGTGGAGCTTGAGGGCCCACGAGGCAGGGGCGTCCTGGGAGGCGCCCTCCACCCTCGTGGCCACCTCCCTCCTTTCTTGACCGAGGGTCCAAGTCTCCTGGATCATATCTGATGAGAAAATCACGTTTCCGAAGGTCTCATTCCGTTTGGACTCCGTTTGATATTCCGTTTCTTCAAAACACTGAAATAGGCACAAAACAGCAATTCTGGGCTGGGCCTCCGGTTAATAGGTTAGTCCCAAAAGATATATAAAAGTGGAAAATAAAGCCCAATATCGTCCAAAACAATAGATAATATAGCATGGAGCAATCAAAAATTATAGATACGTTGGAGACGTATCAGGTATCCCCAAGCTTAATTCCTGCTCGTCCTCAAGTTGGTAAATGATAAAAAGAGAATTTTTGATGCGGAGTGCTACTTGGCATAATTTCAATGTAACTCTTCTTAATTGTGGTATGAATATTCAGATTCGAAAGATTCAAGAT
Organism: Aegilops bicornis; assembly: GCA_021605145.1. Lineage (NCBI taxonomy): Eukaryota > Viridiplantae > Streptophyta > Magnoliopsida > Poales > Poaceae > Aegilops > Aegilops bicornis. Next base: position 689,575,301 of record CM038673.1, on the reverse strand, counting down.
AAAGGTTTAATATTGACATAAAAATAATAATACTTCAAGCATACTAACAAAGCAATTATGTCTTCTCAAAATAACATGGCCAAAGAAAGTTATCCCTACAAAATCATATAGTCTAGCTATGCTCTATGTTCACCACACAAAGTATTTAAATCATGCACAACCCCGATGACAAGCCAAGCAATTGTTTCATACTTTTGACATTCTCAAAACCTTTTTCAATCTTCACGCAATACATGAGCGTGAGCCATGGATATATCACTATATGTGGAATAGAATGGTGGTTGTGGGGAAGACAAAAATGGAGAAGATAGTCTCACATCAACTAGGCGTATCAACGGGCTATGGAGATGCCCATCAGTAGATATCAATGTGAGTGAGTAGGTATTGCCATGTAACGGATGCACTAGAGCTATAAGTATATGAAAGCTCAACAAAAGAAACTAAGTGGGTGTGCATCCAACTCGCTTGCTCACGAAGACCTAGGGCAATTTGAGGAAGCCCATCACTGGAATATACAAGCCAAGTTCTATAATGAAAATTTCCCACTAGTACATGAAAGTGACGAAACGAGAGACACTCTATTATGAAGATCATGTTGCTACTTTGAAGCACAAGTGTGGTAAAAGGATAGTAACATTGTCCCTTCTCTCTTTTTATCTCATTTTTTTATTTGGGCCTTCTCTCTTTTTTTATGGCCTCTTTTCTTTTCTTTTCTTTTTATTTTTTGTCCGGAGTCTCATCCCGACTTATGGGGGAATCATAGTCTCCATCATCCTTTCCTCACTTGGGACAATGCTCTAAAAATGATGATCATCACACTTTTATTTTTCTTACAACTCAACAATTACAACTCGATACTTAGAACAAAATATGACTCTATGTGTATGCCTCGTGATGTGCGGGATATGCAATGATTCATAAGTGACATGTATGAAAGAATTATGAACGGTGGCTTTGCCACAAATACGATGTCAACTACATGATCATGCTAAGCAATATGACAATGATGGAGAGTCATAATAAACGGAACAGTGGAAAGTTGCATGGCAATATATCTCGGAATGGCTATGGAAATGCCATGATAGGTAGGTATGGTGGCTGTTTTGAGGAAGGTTTATGGTGGGTGTATGATAACGGCGAAAAGTGCGCGGTATTAGAAAGGCTAGCAATGGTGGAAGGGTGAGAAAAGTGCGTATAATCCATGGACTCAACATTAGTCATAAAGAACTCATATACTTATTGAAAATATCTACAAGTTATCAAAGCAAAGTATTACGTGCATGTTCCTAGGGGGATAGATTGGTAGGAAAAGACCATCGCTCGTCCCCGACCGCCACTCATAAGCAAGACAATCAATAAATAAATCATGCTCCGACTTCATCACATAACGGTTCACCATACGTGCATGCTACGAGAATCACAAACTTTAACACAAGTATTTCTCAAATTCACAACTACTCAACTAGCATGACTCTAATATTACTACCTCCATATCTCAAAACAATTATCAAGTATCAAACTTTTCTTAGTATTCAACGCACTCAAAAGAAAGTTTTACAAATCTTGAATACCAAGCATATTATTATTTTTTAAGCAAATTACCATGATATTTAAGACTCTCAAAATAATCTAACTGAAATATGAGATATCAATGGTTTCTATAAAACAAATCCACCACCGTGCTCTAAAAGATATAAGTGAAGCACTAGAGCAAAACTATATAGCTCAAAAGATATAAGTGAAGCACATAGAGTATTCTATCAAATTCCAATTCATGTATGGCTCTCTCAAAAGGTGTGTACAGCAAGGATGATTGTGGTAAACTAACAAGCAAATCATAAATAATACAAGACGCTCCAAGCAAAACACATATCATGTAGTGAATAAAAATATAGCTCCAAGTAAAGTTACCGATGGAAGTGGATGAAAGAGGGGATGCCTTCCGGGGGCATCCCCAATCTTTGACTTTTTGGTGTCCTTAGATTATATTGAGGGTCCCATGGGCATCCCCAAGCTTAGGCTCTTGCCACTCCTTGTTCCATAATCCATCAAAAGATTTCACCCAAAACTTGAAAACTTCACAACACAAAACTCAACAGAAATCTCGTGAGGTCCGTTAGCGAAAGAAAACAAAAGACCACTTCAAGGTACTATAATGAACTCATTCTTTATTTATATTGGTGTTAAACCTACTGTATTCCAACTTCTCTATGGATTATAAACTATTTTACTAGCCATATATTCATCAAAATAAGCAAACAACACACGAAAAACAGAATCTGTCAAAAACAGAACAGTCTTTAGTAATCTGTAACTAACGCAAACTTCTGGAACTCCAAAACTTCATCCAAAATGGACGACCTAGGAAAAAAATTTATTGATCAGCAGCAATTGGAATCACTATTTTATCACGTTCTGGTGATTTTTAACAATTGTTTTCCTGAACAGAAAGTTTCTAGAAATTACAGCAAGATCAAATAACTATCATCCAAGAAGATCCTATAGGTTTAACTTGGCACAAACACTAATTAAAATATAAAACCACATCTAAACAGAAGGTAGATGGATTATTTATTACTAAACAGAAACAAAAACAAAAAAATAAAAATAAAATTGGGTTGCCTCCCAACAAGCGCTATCGTTTAACGCCCCTAGCTAGGCATTGATATTTCAATGATGCTCACAAGAAAGACAAGAATAGAAGCATAAAGAGAGCATCATAAATCACGCGAAAAACATATCTAAGTCTAACATACTTCCTGTGCATAGGCATCTTATAGGCAAACAAATTATCAAGGCAAGCAAAAACTAGCATATGCAAGGAGGCGGAGAGAAACAATAGCAATCTCAACATAACAAGAGGTAATTTATTATCTTGAAAATTTCTACGACCATATTTTCCTCTCTCATAATAATTACATGTGGGATCATAAGCAAATTCAACAAAATAGCTATCACATAAAATATTTTGAACACGATCCACATGCATGCAAAGTTGACACTCTTCCGAAATAGTGGGATTAACATTAACTAAAGTCATGACCTCTCCAAACCCACTTTTATCAAAAATTTCATAAGATTGAATATTCTCCAAATATGTGGGATCTAAAGTTGACACTCTTCCAAACCCACTTTCAATATTATTGCAAACAATATTATCAATCTCATATTCATCATGGGGATTAAATAAATTTTCAAGATCATAAGAAAAATCACCCCAATCATGATCATTGCAACAAGTAGTAGACATAGCAAAACTAGCATCCCCAAGCTTACGGTTTTGCATATTATTAGCACAATTGACATCAAGAGAATTTATAGTAAAATCATTGAAATCATGCTTTTCATCGAGGGAACTATCAAGCATGGGTGCAATAGCAACAATCTCATTTTTAACATAAGGAACTATAGCAAATTCGTCTTCATAAATATTAGCATCATGGCCACAAGAGTAGCAAGCATCATGTTCATCAAGGGAAATTTCAACCAAATCATCGAAATCATCATTATCTATAGATTCATGCATATCATTATTTTCTTCCAAAGCAACGATCATTCTTTCAATAAATTCTTGGACATAGACATTATGAGCAAGGTTTTCATGGAAATATTTAAGTATGACGGAATTTTCAGATTTGTTGAGAGTAAAATCATACTTTTCAATCAAAGAAGCAACTTCATGAGCACCCTTAAAAACGACAAATTCTTCAATTTGTTCGATATCATAGTAACTATAAACACCCCTTGCATAAGAAGATAAGATTTCATTATCATTGAACTCACATAGGTAGGGAAGGTGTTTTTTAGGGTTCTTAGAGCAACAAGTAAAATCACACATTTCACAAAGATTCCAAGCATAGCATAGCAAACTATTTATATGATACCATAAGAGTCTCCTTTTTTCAGACAAACGATGACTCACAAAATGAGCATGCTCATCTAAAGATTTCCCATCAACTAGGCTAGTTGGGGTTTCAGCACGAGCGCATAAGGATCGAAGATGATCCAAGTAGAACACTTTAAGTGGATCCATATCAATAGATTTTTAGCAAGCAAAGATGCAAGCATATTGAAGGCACAAGGAAACACAAACAAAGATACATACGGGAAGAAGGCGAACAAAGAAGAGAGGGCGAATAAAACGGCAAGGGTGAAGTGGGGGAGAGGAAAACGAGAGGCAAAAGGAAAATAATGTAATGCGGGAGATAAGGGATTGTGATGGGTACTTGGTATGTTGACTTTGCGTAGACCTCCCGGCAATGGCGCGGAAATCCTTCTTGCTACGTCTTGAGCTTGCGTTGGTTTTCCCGAAGAGGAGAGGATGATGCAGCAGAGTAGCGTAAGTATTTCCCTCAGTTTTTGAGAACCAAGGTATCAATCCAGTAGGAGGCTACGCGTGAGTCCCTTGTACCTGCACAAAGCAAATAACTCCTCGCAACAAACGCGATAAGGGGTTGTCAATCCCTTCATAGTCACTTACGAGAGTGAGATCTGATAGAGATGATAGATAATATTTTTGGTATTTTTTGTATAAAGATGCAAAGTAAAATAAAAGGCAAAGTAAAAAAGCAAAGCAATAATAAAGCGTAGGAAGATTAATATGATGAGAGTAGACCCGGGGGCCATAGATTTCACTAGTGGCTTCTCTCAAGAGCATAAGTATTTTACGGTGGGTGAGCGAATTCTTGTTGAGAAATTGACAGAATTTAGCATAGTTATGAGAGTATCTAGGTATGATCATGTATATAGGCATCACGTCCGAGACAAGTAGACCGACTCTTGCCTGCATCTACTACTATTACTCCACTCATCGACCGCTATCCAGCATGTATCTAGAGTATTAAGTTAATGAAAACAGAGTAACGCCTTAAGCAAGATGACATGATGTAGAGGGATAAATTCATGCAATATGATAAAACCCATCTTGTTATCCTCGATGGCAACAATACAATACGCGCCTTGCTGCCCCTGCTGTCACTAGGAAAGGACACCGCAAGATTGAACCCAAAGCTAAGCACTTCTCCCATTGCAAGAACTACCAATCTAGTTGGCCAAACCAAATGGATAATTCGAAGAGACTTGCAAAGATAACCAATCATACATCAAAGAATTCAGAGAAGATTCAAATATTGCTCATAGATAATCTTGATCATAAACCCACAATTCATCGGTCTCAACAAACACACCGCAAAAAGAAGATTACATCGAATAGATCTCCACGAGAGAGGGGGAGAACATTGTATTGAGATCCAAAAGAGAGAAGAAGCCATCTAGCTACTAACTATGGACCCGAAGGTCTGAAGTAAACTACTCACACTTCATCGGAGAGGCTATGATGATGATGTAGAAGCCCTCCGTGGTGGATTCCCCTTACGGTGAAGCTCCTGAACAGGCCCCAAGATGGGATCTCGTGGATACAGAAAGTTGCGGTGGCGAAATTAGGTTTTTGGCTCCGTATCTGATCTGTTGGGGGTACGTAGGTATATATAGGAGGAAGGAGTACGTCGGTGCAGCTTCGGGGGGCCCACGAGGCAGGGGGCGCGCCCTAGGAGGGGCGCCCTCCACCCTCGTGGCCGCCTCCCTCCTTTCTTAACCGAGGGTCCAAGTCTCCTGGATCATATCTGATGAGAAAATCACGTTCCCGAAGGTTTCATTCCGTTTGGACTCCGTTTGATATTTTGTTTCTTCGAAACACTGAAATAGGCAAAAAAAAACAACAATTCTGGGCTGGGCCTCTGGTTAATAGGTTAGTCCCAAAATTAATATAAAAGTGGAAAATAAAGCCCAATATGGTCCAAAACAATAGATAATATAGCATGGAGCAATCAAAAATTATAGATACGTTGGAGACGTATCAGGGCGGGAGGGGTGCTCGGGCAGGCGGCCCCCGCGCTTCCCTCTCCTGGCTTACCTGTGGCCCGGGGTTTTGGTTTGGGACACTCGTCCGTGGGGCTTGGGATCCCACCGCCACCTCCTACGGTAACTTTGGTTGACCCTTCGTGGGATTCAGCGCGAGGTTTTACTCGGGAGGAGGTCATTGCCTTTAGTGGGATCCCAGACCCGGTCTCTGCGGGGCGACGGATGAGTGCTCATATCCAGGAGCACCCGGAGGTTGATGACATGCAGCAGAGGTGTGCTATGAGGGCGGCCAAGCTTCGTGACATTGAGGTCACTACTGGTACGTCCGTCAACGTGTCTAATTCTATCTTGCATTTTTCTAATGAGGAGATTATAAATAATGCAAACCAATTAGGAGTTTCGCTAGGGACTAATGATACTGAAATTTCCAACTCGGTTAATGATCTCTTAGATTTGGAAGCGGAACGTGCTTTAGAAACAATTCGAAACCTAGCTGCGGTAAAACCCATGAATGATGCAGAGATTGATGCGTTGGGGGTCAGAGTGCTCGATAATTTTTGTGCGGATCTTGCACCATCCACTCCTGAGTTTGAGGATGAGGATGCAACTCTAGAGAATGCAGTAGCTAGACCCGCTGAGCCCGGTTATGAGGACCGGATGGAGGACCAAAGTAAAGCCAAACATAAGTGGAAGCGGAAGATTTATCCCGTTTCTGCGGTTCGTAGGAGTGCTAGGATTCGGACTACCAAAAAATTTCATGATGAAATATGAAAGGAATCTTTTGGAATAGCAGAGGTCTGAAAGACTTGGCTAAAAGAAGGTTTCTTGCTGAGGCGTCTCTGGAACATAGATTAGATTTTATTGTTCTCTCGGAAACTGGTAGAGATAATTTTGCACCCCAGTTACTCAATACTCTATCGGGCGGTGTTGATTTTGATTGGCATTGCCTTCCTCCGCGAGGAAGATCGGGTGGGATCTTGCTTGGAGTGAGATGCGATTCGCTGGAAGTCCGAAGTGTAGTGATGGGTGACTTCGCGGTTAAGTTTCGAGTCAGGTCCAAAGCTGATGGGTGTAACTGGGCTCTGGTGGCGGTGTATGCTGCCGCGCAGCCCGAGCTTAAACCGGAGTTTTTGGCGGACCTTGTTCGAATCTGCGGATCCGAGCAGCTCCCAATTTTAGTTGGGGGTGATTTCAATATCATAAGGAGGAGAGAGGAAAAGAATAATGATAATTTTGACGGCAGATGGTCGTTTATGTTCAATATCATTATTGAAAGCTTGGATCTGAGAGAGATAGAGCTTTTCGGTAGAAAGTTTACTTGGGCTAATGCTTTGCCAAACCCGACATATGAGAAGCTTGATCGAGTCCTCGCGAGCATCGAGTGGGAACAGAAGTTCCCTCTCATAACGGTTCAGGCTCTCTCGCGCGGAATCTCGGACCACACACCTTTATTCATGGACTCAGGTGAGCCAAACCACGTGGGAAACAAAAACACCTTTCCTTTCGAGCTGGCATGGTTTGAACGAGAAGGATTCTTGGATCTGATTGCCAGGGAATGGGCTAAGGATGTAGGAGGTATGACTTCTGTTGAGCGTTGGCAGAATAAGATTTGGCACTTGAGAAGTTTCCTACAGGGATGGGCTAAGCACCTTAGTGGGATTTATAAGGTTGAAAAGGAAAGGCTCCTTTCTCTTATTCAGGCCCTAGATTTAAAGGCCGAATCCACGATTTTGCAAGCCGCAGAGTTTCAGGTTAAACTAGATGCGGAGATGAGATTGAAATAACTTCTCCGCGAAGAAGAATTGAAGTGGGCATTGCTGGCTAAGGTCCGCAAAGTTGTCCAGGGGGACGCGAACACTCAATTCTTTCATTTGATTGCTAATGGCAAGCATAGAAAGAAGAGAATCTTTCAGCTTGAACAAGATGAAGGAACTATTTTAGGACAGGACAACCTAAAACTTTACATAACCGAGTATTATAAGCAGTTATTTGGACCTCCGTAGGATAGTTGTGTGTCCCTCGATGAGTCCAGGATTGAGGATGTGCCTCAACTAACTGCTAATGATAATGACATTTTGGTTGCCGCGTTCTCGGAGAAGGAGGTGTATGAGGCTATAGCGCAAATGAAAAACACTAAGGCTCCAGGGCTCGATGGATTCCCGGCGGATTTTTACAAAAAGTGTTGGCATATTATTAAGGGGAATTTGCAACCAATGTTTAATGATCTATTCTCTGGACAGCTTCAGTTATTTCACTTAAATTTTGGAACAATAACATTGCTTCCTAAGAAAACGGATGCTGTGAGAATAGAGCAGTTCAGGCCGATATGTCTTCTCAATGTTAGTTTCAAAATCTTCACCAAGGTTTGGACTAATCAGCTCACACAAATTGCGCATTCTGTGGTGCAGCATTCCCAAACTGCTTTCATACCGGACAGGAACATCCTAGAAGGGGTGGTCGTCCTTCATGAAACGCTCCATGAAATCCACTCAAAAAAATTAGATGGAGTTGTTTTTAAGGTGGATTTCGAGAAAGTGTACGATAAAGTCAAATGGCCATTCCTCCAACAGGCATTGCGTATGAAAGGTTTTGATGAAGCCTGGCGCCGCCAGGTTGAATCGTTTACGCAAAAAGGGAGTGTTGGAATTAAAGTGAATGACGATATAGGTCATTATTTCCAGACACATAAAGGCCTGAGACAAGGGGATCTGATGTCCCCTATCTTGTTCAACATTGTAGTTGATATGTTGGCAATTATGATAGGAAGGGCTAAAGAGGCTGGTCAAGTGGGTGGCCTAGTACCTCATCTCGTTGATGGAGGTGTATCCATCCTTCAGTACGCCAATGATACAATCATCTTTATGGAGCATGACTTGGCCAAAGCGCGAAATATGAAGCTGGTGTTATGCCTATTTGAATGATTGACCGGGTTAAAGATTATCTTTCACAAAAGCGAGTTGTTCTGCTTTGGTAGAGCCAATGACGAACAAGAGGCATATAGGCAATTGTTTGGGTGCGATTTGGGGGCTTTACCTTTCACATACTTAGGTATACCAATCCACCATCGTAAGCTGACAAACAGAGAATGGAAGTGCATCGAGGACCGATTTGAAAAGAAACTGAGTTGCTGGAAGGGCAAGCTCATGTCATACAGAGGCCGATTAATTCTGATTAATTCGGTGCTCACGAGTATGCCTATGTTTCTTTTGTTGTTCTTCAAAGTCCCAGTTGGAGTCAAGAAAAGACTGGACTTTTATCGATCATGATTCTTTTGGCAGGGTGATGAACTAAAAAGAAAATACCGTCTAGCCAAATGGGATATCATCTGTAGACCGAAAGACCAAAGGGGTCTTGGTATTGAGAATCTTGAAGTTCAAAACAGATGCCTTCTCAGTAAGTGGCTGTGGAAGTTATCAAGTGAGACTAATGCCACTTGGGCGCAAATCTTCCGTAGCAAGTATCTTCAAACCAAAACTTTGTCTCAGGTGATAGTAAGGCCGACTGACTCACCTTTTTGGAAAGGGCTTATGAAAGTCAAACTATCCTTGTTTAATAGGACAAAGTTTATTATTGGTAACGGTGCTAGTACGCGATTCTGGGAGGATACTTGGCTCGGAGAGACACCCTTAGCCATTCAATACTCGTCTTTGTATCGGATTGTTCAACAACGCGAAGTGTCCGTTGCAATGGTATTTCAATCTATCCCCCTTAATATTCAGTTCAGAAGAGCGCTAGTGGGCAATCGTTGGGAAGAATAGCTCCGTCTAGTAAGTAGACCGATGGAGGTTCATCTTTCTCAACAACCCGATGAATTACGCTGGAAGCTTACTAGGTCTGGAGTATTTTCAGTTAAATCAATGTATGTTGATATTATCAATTCAAGCTTAATTCCTAGTTCCAAACATGTTTGGGCTGTCAAGGTTCCTTTAAAAATCAAAGTGTTTATGTGGTTTGTCCATAAACAAGTTATTTTAACCAAGAACAACTTGACAAAGCGTAATTGGACAGGTCCTACTAGGTGTAGTTTCTGTGATCGGGATGAGACGATCAAACACCTTTTTATTGATTTCCCGCCAAAGTTTTATGGCGGACGGTACATATTGCTTTTAATATTACTCCGCCGAGTTCTGTCAACACATTATTTGGAACGTGGCTTAACGGGATAGAACCCGATTTAGCGAGACATATTCGCGTAGGAGTTTGCGCCTTGTTGTGGGCTGTCTGGAATTACATAAATGATTTGGTTTTTAACAGGACAACACGCATTCACTTTTTGCAGAATATTTTCCAAGCCACGGCGTTGATCCATTCGTGGTCGCTACTCACTCCGACGGAGGCCAGGCAGCGTTTGGTTACTGGATCTATCCACTGGGACATGGTAGCTCGGGATATCTTCAACCGGTTTGGATGGCGGTCATGTAATAGGATATGCAATTAGTTTACCTATCTCTCTTTTTGCCAGCCGGTTGTGGCGTCCTTTATTTGGCTAGTCTGTCTTCTAGCCCTTTTGGCTCTATGTGAGCTCCTTTTTATTTTCATTTGGAGACTTTTAGACCTTGTTGAAACATACTTATTTGGTTAATAAAAGGGTCGTATGCATCGTTCTGATGCAGAGGCCGGGGAGTCCCCCTTTTTGGAAAAAAAATATACATGAAAACAACTGTTCACACGAGAGGCCATTTGTGAGCATTCAATTCTCGCTTAGGTCGAAGGCACAAGAGTTTTGTACATGTAATAGATGGGCTAGTAAATATTACTTCAAAGAAGAAGGTATAAATATGGATTGTAATTTGTTTACTCGAAGAGGTCAACTTGTTAGATGATACTGATAGGAATGTTCCTCTACCCTTCCACCCAAGTGAGCTCTAGTCATTTAGCAAATGGGCTGATAACTTAGCTTAGTTCCAGCACTCATATGCTAGTATATTGAATATGATAAGACTTATTGTTCACGAATTATGAGTTTATTTTTGTGGGAAGAAAAATCACAAGTTGCTTGCACAACTATATACATTGTATAATAAACTTACATAACATGTTCTCCAACATGACAACATTGCGATAGCAAACAACGGAGCGCCTAAACAAATGCATGTACTCCAACTATGCATCTCTTTTCCCGTCTGCAATGCAACTAAACAGTCGTTTAGAAAAAATCATCGTTTCAAATCAGTGAACGTTTTACTTGTCTTACTTAGTAGGATAGAGAATCAATGCTGACCAGCTGTGAACAATCAAGCCAATTTTCTCAACACATCAAGGCCAATCGAAATATCTTGTGCGGACCACGTTCGTCCCTCGTGCTCTATGCCGGCGCTTGATTACCCCCACTGAACAACGCACGTGACAGCGAAATCCCCTTGCCGCGGATGATGCTTCGGTGCCTTAAGGCATCTACCTTTGTGTCTATGACACGTGTGCCCAACAGGTGACTGGCCCACATATCAGTGACCCAAAGGCAGGTGCCTTTAAGGCACCGAAGCTGCGTCCCCTTGCCGCGGGCCTGCAACGAGCACCGTCTCCCCCGTGTGGCCCCACACACGCATAAACCTATGCGTCTTGCAACCTGGTACTCACGCGGGACCCGCCTGCCAGTCGCCACAGTTTGCTCGTGGGTTGGAGCCCGGCCCTCTCATTCTTCTCTTAAAATGATTTCGTTGTTGCAGCAACTGCAATTCCCAAACCCACCACCCACTAAAACATTCCTTTCTCCCCTCGCTCTCTCGCTCGCCGCCGCCTACTCCGTGCGGTCGACTCCAGGAGGCCTCCCGCCCCCCTCCTCGGTACGACCTCCCTCCAGCAGCCATCGAGTTCTAGGCGTTTCATCTTTCCCACGGGGTTGGTTTTGCTGCGGCGATATCGAATCTAAAGCACCTTTCTGTTTTTAGTTAATTTTTTTCTTGAAAGCGGCAGTTGTTTTACTAAATGGAAAGGTAGATTTGTTGTTTAGGAAACAAGCTTTCCAGGCAGTGTTTGCTTGGGTACTTGTTTTCTTTTTCTGACTGGATTATTAGACGGGTTCTCGGTACGCTTGGCCAGAGATGGGACGGTTTTTCTCTGATGATTTTGCCTCGTTTCCTTGGTTGCATTGGCAAGAAATCCATGGACTTCTTAGATTGAAATTTTATCGCTATACTACCGGTCTTTGTTTGGGTAGATTTGCTTACTTGAGCACTGCAGCGCTCGGTACTCGGACCTCGGCTTGAGGCATCAATAGAAAAGCCCATTTTTGTAGGTCCTAGTTATTTTCATAGGGAGGAAACGGTTTTGGTGGTACAAATTGAATGCAACTATTTTTTGTTGCTCAAAGTAATTTTCATTGGAAGGAAATGGTATACATCTAGACAATACTTGCTGAAAAAAATGTTTGCCAAGAATCAAGTCATATATGTTGCATGTATGCAGTATTCATGTGTACCCAGTGGCAGATCTAGGATTCTGAAACAGAGTGGAAATTACAATAAATGTGACATGCCAGTAGCACAATAGAAATTGATCAATATGATCTTACAAACATATGTAAAATTATCAAATAATTCTTAATTTTGCATTAAAAAAATCCTACATGCCTGAAAAAGTTCAAAGAAGACTATGTGCATGTGTTCATTCTTCCATATTTGATACATATATGTAATCATGTAGCTCTAGTTGACATTCTGTTTTTAGAGAGAAGGCATTGGCCGAGCCCGAGAAAAGGCTTGAAAACTACCCCGGCTTTGAATTAACAAAGCCATCACAGGAATAAATAGGAATTACAAAACAGAGAAAGAAAGCAACGCGGAATAAGATACATAGTGCTACGAGGAACGACTCTAAGGCTACAACAAGCGCCGATGCCATCGACCGCCGCAAAGCCGAAACCAACTAACCAAACTAAGGCCTCAGGAGGAGGGCAACACCGGGCAAGTATCGTGCCGCTAACTGCAACCAGAGCGCCAAACATGAGCAACCACAAGGTCTGTTTCTATCGCCACAAAGGGCCACTACCCTTTCACCTAGGCTTGACAGGTGTCGCACCGGCGAACGGCGGAGAGGTTCCATAGAACCCAGACCAAGGAGCCCAAGCTGCCATGAAACACAACAACAACAGACCCACACGCAACGGAGACCGACCACTAGAAGACCATGGTCGGCAGCGGCAAGGCAGGGCGCCGGCAGAGACTCGTCGATCGAAGAAGGAATACCACGGAGAAGGCTGAAGAGGGACCAAGCCTTGCACCGGTCGTGGATTGGAATCGTCGGAGACCGGGACTCCCACCAAGAAGGGTACCACCGGCGCCGGAAAAGGAGACACCAATCCCCTTGTATGGCACCAGTGGCAGAGACCATCCCCGCCAGGGGACCGCGCAGGCTGCCGCACAGAGGACCAGGCCACCACACCCTTCACCGCACCACGAACAACTCCACCAACGCAAGAGCAAACCCCGGAAGATGCCTTCTGGAAGGAGCACGGCACCGAGTGTGGTCATCGTCCAACTAGGGGAGGGCAGACTTTCACCTGTGCTCGAGGGGGTGGGAGGGAGGGAATCCACTCCAAAGGCTCAAGGAAGGAGAACGGCGCCGGAAGACGTCGCCTTTGGAGTGGCCGCCGCGTCAGCCAAGGGTTTTCCCCGGAAACACGCACAACCACCAGATCCGCTCGGTAGAGCCCTAGGGACGACGACCGCAACCGCCAGAGGGCAGGGCCGGCGCGGATCCGAGCTGATCGGGGTCAGGGAAGGGTCTTCTCCAAGATTTGCCAGCAAACCATCACGGGGACGCCGGATCACCGACGACCGCCACAACCCCCCCCCCCCCCCCTCGCGCGCACGGCCAGGGAGGCAGCCCACACATCACTCGCCAGCGAGACCCGCCACAAAGGCCACGCCGCGCCACCCGCCGGAGCCGCCGCCCCGGGCGCCGAGGCTCACCAGCAAGCCGGAGCCGCCAGATCCCTGCCGCCACCTTCCTAGGTGTCGCGCACTCGCGCCGGCGAGCACCTCCGGTGGCGGCGGAGGGAGAGGAGGGAGAGGGGAGGAACGCGGCGGCGGCCTAGCTCTGAGGCGATGCGAGGGAGGGGGGATCTCATTCTGTTCTTCAATATGGCAATGAAATTTATTGATTAAAAAAATCAGAACAATGCATGTATCAATTGTTTGAACCCAACTGAAACAATTCAGTTGTACTAACATTTCTGAAAATTACAGCTCCCACATGGATTCAGAAAATGGATCCAAACTAAAACAATTCAGTAGTAAGTAGTAACATACCTGGACGGAATTTAGTAGTAATACATTACAATCTACAGTACAAAGGAGCACATCAAGCCTAAATTCGTAACGAGAAACACTGGCAGGTGGCAGCACGACGAGTAATGAGTAATGAGTAAACGGAAATTTGGGAACAGGCAGAAATCTCATGAAACGTACTTCAAATCCGGCTGGGCGGCTGGCTGCATGCCTTCTGCAGCTGCACAGCACCGGGCGTCGACTGTCGAGTGCGGTCTGGGCGCGGTGGTGCAGGGCAGGGGCGGGTAGAGTCGACGGCGATGCACGGAATCAGGCGGCAAGATCGGCAGGAGCGCAGGGCACACGAGCGAAATCGGGGACGGGAGGCAGTGCGCAGTGGCTGTCCTGGCGGCTACCGCGGCTGTGCGACGAGTCGACTCAAGGCTGTGTTTGCTGGGCTATTTTTTTGTTTTCTTCCAGCCCAGGACCCGGCTGTTCGCGCTCTACCCCAGCACCTGCTCGTCCTACAAGCACCCGTGTAAAGTTCGCCTTGGATGAAGCGGACCATTGGTGAAAGAGCACAACCATCATGGGGAGCTGGAGTTCCAGCATCTGCTGCCACGATGGGCTCTAGCGGTGGTGGGATGTTGAAAGAGAGACACGCCATTTAGCCTCATGGTTAAGCATCTCCCTTCGTCCCTAGATCACATTGGAACACTGCTCTGCTAGTGTTCCTGATGTCTCTCATTCCCGCGTACATGTTGTACCATCTGTCTAATTCTTCTCTCATCTTCCCCTCAATTTGATCATCTCATCATCACGTATCCAGTGTACCAGGATAGTGCTACCAATACATTGAAATGAATAGTGTGACAGTGGTTGAAGGTCTATATATATATATATATATATATATACAAGGGAAATCATCCTTCACATTAGGGACGGTTGGGGAGCATTCAATTCTTTGCATCCCAGCAAAAAAAAAAAACAAGTATAGTAAACTTGTAATAGTAGATGGCTAGCCCCTAAAAGAAAATAGATGGCTAGTAAATGAAAGTAAATGTTATTTAAAAAAAAAGTGTGGACCCTAATTCGCGTCCTCAGTGTTGAACGAGATGACATGAATATACCTCTACACTCTCACCCAATAAGTGAGCTTTGCGCATTTCTTAGATGGATAATCTAAGAGCTCTTTACGGTGATTGGCGTAGTATTGGAAGTACTACCCAGTATTTACCCTCTGATTTTTATTAGCCATCTGATCCGGTGGGGGATTAAAAATAATTAAATTTAATTTGTTTAATCCGAGAAGGGCATAATGGTCCAGGGTAAATATTGTACTTTCAGCCGATCATGTTCACGACCAGAACCACGTCTAGTCGATCCAGATCGAGGTCAAGTTGTCGTCATCGTCTCCTTCACTGTCTCCGACGTGCCCGGCGAGAGAAAACAATTCCTCCTCCTCGGTCTCCTCCTCGTCCCGTTCACTATTCTCGACGTGTCTGGCGACAAGAAGAGGAATGTGGCATCATATCTGCGTTGTTGAGTCGGCGGTCATGGAGGCTCATGGGAACATGGTATTGAAGATGTAAAAAGAGATAAAATCATCTAGCTACTACTATGGACCCGTAGGTTCGAATGAAACTACTCACACATGATTATGAAGGCAGCAAGATTGATGAAGATGGCACTGGCAATGGCTTCCCTCTCTAGCAGGGCTCCGAAACAGGCCTTGAGATGGAATCCTGTTATAACAAAGACTTGTTGCAATGATAAAATTCTTGTATGTGATCAATCAAAGCTAAAAGGGATTCATGGATGGAAAAGAAATCACCCATTCGGCTGCCATCTCGGTGTACCTTGGACCCTTATGATTTAGTTATTTTTACATGGGTTCTTTTGAGCGCCAACACATTCTTAATAAAATAAAACAAAATGTCTATGTGGCCACCATGTCGGTTTGCCTTGAACCCTTACGATTGAGTTATTTTTACAGTTTTTTTTTTTTTTTTGCAAATTGAGCGCCAACACATAAACAAGTTAATGGCCTTTATCTGATCCCTTTTTGAATTGTTCACTTTAAGTGTGCAATCACTTTAGTTAATGAACTAAACATATATTTCACTCACAGTCGTCCGTGGAGACATCAAACATGGTTAGCAGTAAACATGACAACGAGGGAACCAAACCGCACAACCACTTGCAGCACCACTAGTGTTGCCCTACTTCCTCCTCCGCCAAAGTCCAGGTCTAGCCACCACAGCTCCTGCCTGAGCGACGCCACATCGTTGAGGTCTCAGGTCGGCATCCACGACGGTTTCATGAAACTTGCGGCTCAATGAGCAGAGGACTGCAGCGACTATGGTAAGTCAAGAAGTGATCTAATTACAGGGCTGCAGCCACGAACAATACATGACTGGGTAGTAACTAAAAGGCAGAGACGGTGACCGAGTAACGTTTCACTCTTGTCAAGATCTAAATTCTAACTTTTCTCTATGAGCTGACTAATGGCTCCACCACTGTTCCCGGTGTCTCCTGTTCATGCGGGTATTACATTTCTATCGTTTCTTATCTCACCGGCCCTTTACTCGACATCTACGTGTGACTGTCACCTATGTGATGTAAAGCTAGTGCTGCCAATATTTAGGAAAAATAAAATAGTCTACCAAGGTCTTATGATTAAACTGAAACACGGAGTGGTGTATATATAAAGGGCAATGACCTGAAATCATTCTTCGCGAATAAAGGTTGATAGGCATTTACTTTTCCTCGTGAGCTAGATGTCAAGGTTTATATCAATTATGAAAACACTCCTTTTTTCCTTCAGTGTTTTGACCATGTCTAGCTTTTAGTCCTCGCAGGGGTGGCATTCGAACGGATGGTGGCACTTTTTCTTTGAGTCAATCTTTCAAGTTCAGACCCACCTCAAGTTTGTCTGTCGAGATAGATTAGACCAAGCTCCAGGGAAGATTCCTGCCAGCTCCTCCAGGAGGCAAGGTTAGTATTTCTCGTCGTGCGTATGCGACGGCGAGATTTGGTGTCCATAGATTCAAGAGCTCAATAGCAATGACTACAGCTCCGTGGCGATGGTCCTTAGAGGCACGTGCACGAAGACTTCTTGATTATCATCAACAAGGTGAGGCCAATTCCGGTACGAGAGCGACGACTTGTAGGTCCGATCGCATAGCTAAGGCGGGTAGAGGTGCCTAGATGTAACACATGCAAAACCCTAGCATGTGCAATGATCTACGATCGTCTGTCAGCTGGTACCGGTAGCACCCCTCCACTTAATGTCCAGTGTGGGCTCAACACATTAGGCCCATTAGGTCCATAATCTACTCGGTCCAAGATCAAAGTTCAAGCCGGATCACACCCGACCTGCAAAGTCGGATCCGATTTCATAGGTTCCTTCCCTTAAGCGTGTGACCCCTTAGGTTCACATACACTTGGTCACAAGTCAGATCAATATCCGGCTCCACTAGTCGGAAGCAACTTCTAGCACAACATGCCAACTCCATGTATTTGATGAAGTCGGTCTGGTGAACCTGTACAATGTTTCACATTGGGTTTCTTTTCGTTCACGATCCATATATGTTGTCGGTCTCAAGGTGAATCAGTCACCTGTGCAACTCGGCCTCTTTCTCGTCATGTGATGTCGACTCTTGAAAAAGGGATGTACGACATCTTGGTAGTGTGTTTGTTCTATCATGGGTTCATATCATATCATCCCTACCTGTTACTACTTCTTTCTTCTTTTATGGGCAGTAGCAACGACATCAGTCATAATAAAGTGGATACATCCTAATAATATGGTTGTGTGCACTATGATGATATGTAGGCCGGGTCAACCCCTTTAAACAAAAGCTGTCGATAGATTCAAATGTTCCTTCCAGGGCGAAGTCAGCTAGATTTGTCAATTGGGCCATCTTTGTATATTACTGGGCACCAATTGCTCTTGATTAGCAACAGTGTACTAAAAATATTACATGGAATGGACATCTTGAAATGTTCCTTCTAGGGGAGAGGTGATTGAAGCCACGGAAGAGAGTTAACACGAGCACGGCGTAGTTGAAGCGGATTACTACACGGTAGCGTGGGATACCCTTGCAAAAATATGTCAGCGTGCTGGCAAGCCGTCCCAAGTAGGAGCACGCGTGCACGTGGACCAAAGGCGCAGCATCTCAATGAAACGGTTGATGAAGCGTACCATCAATGGAAGAGCACATGCATCATGCGGAGCTGCACATTGACGACGGCTGCAACGATGGGCTCTACCGGTGGTGGGATGTTCAAAGAGAGACCAACCATTCAGCTTCATGGTTAAGCATCTCCCTTCGTCTCCGAGACACGGCCCTGCCATTGTTCCCGATGTCTCTGGTTCCCGGCGTAATTGTTGTAACATTTGTCTAATTATTCTCTCATTTCCCCTTAATTTGATCGTCCCATCACCACGTATCTAATGACTAGGCTAGTGTTACCAATATGTTGAAATGAATGACTGGTTGGAGGTCTATATATACTAGTATAATGCCCGTGCGTTGCCACGGGTTTTTTAGTTTGTTTTAATCTGATTGCATCTATGAATACATTGTATATATGTCTTTCGTTCCCCACTTTGTCTACCACCCTCCATCTCTCTCCCTAACCGTCTCTTTCCCACCCTCGCTCCCTTTTTCTTTCTAGCCCTCTCTATCTCTTCAGGACACAATCCCTTAATGACGAAAACGCCCCACCCCCCTATATTATAAAGCAACCATCACCTCATACATCTAAGAAGACCGATACAAACACACGCTACCACCGCGCTCAACACACACCCGAAGCAAGATACAAAGGTGCCGACAAACCACCCCAACGACTACCAAGCATACTACGAATGAGCAGAGAAGAACCGCTTCTAGTCGACGGACCACCACATGAGTGATCCATCAAGGAGGGGTGAGACGACCAACGCCGAAGCGAGGACTCCAAAACAGTGCCTCCAAAAAGGGCAGGATTGCGGATAGCCGCCACCGTCTGATCCCGTGGATCAAGTTTTCACCCAGAGCAACACGAAGGGGGTGAGAGTACCGCGGCGGAACCTGCAAGAAGGAAACAACGTCTATGGATGCCGCCGCCGACGGCTAGTACAAAGATTGGGCACGTGATGTACCTTGGTTCTCTGACCCCCTCCGTCGCACCCCGCTCCGCCAACCACCCGCATCCATGCCGCCCGAGAGGCCATGTCTGCTCGCCCGCACCCAAGCCGCGCAAATCCGCCCAAGATCAACGCGCCTCCCATCGCTAGGGTCGTGGCTCTGCACCCAGACCGCCCTGAGAAAATCAAAGGGGGTGGCTTCAAATAGCTCCGCCAACTCCAACCACCGCCGAAATCGGCAACGCCCGTCCCACCTGAAGCGTTGCCAGAAAGCACCAGGCTGGGGAAAGGGGAAGGGGGAGGAACGACACACGACCACAATTGGCATCCTCTATGCCGACGACATGGGACTCAACAACGGCGGAGCCCCATCCCTCGTGACCGACCTCCCCTCCCCCGACCACGCCGAAGCTCCCTGCCCGCCCCACCACGGCTACTGCTGCAGACTGGCGAGAGGCCACAACAACCGCATGGCTGCCGAAGAGGAGGGTAGATCCACCGCCAAGGATGGGCCCTAGAGATGTACGCACGTGTTGCACGCCGTCGTCCAGAAGCCGGGGAGGAAGGACGATCAGACTCCGGGACGCGTACGCACCCCCACCACCTCAGCCACACCACCAGCACTGGCCACGCTACCAGCGTTGCAACTTACAACCAAACCCTACACACAGCGCCGCACCCCCGTTGGACCAGCCGCACCCTACGCCACCAGAGACAGACGGGGAGGAGAAAGCCCCGCCACCACCCAGCCTAACCAGGCTTCATGCGGCGGCCCGCTTGGGCGGTAGCGAGGAGGGCGAAGATGGGTAGAGGCGAGCAGCAACTTTTAGGAGCTAATCCTAACTTATCACAATGAGTATGGCTAGGTCTCAGTCCATTGAAATTTAACCAAGTCTAAGTTAAGTGACCTAACATATAGGAGAGAGAAAAAAAACTGTTTTTTTTTTGCATGGATCTTAATGGTAGATCTCACGGATATAGTATCGACTGGGATTCTTAGTTGTGAGGTTGGGCAAGACTGTATCACAATCCCCTAATTACTGCTGTGAAAGAAAAACAAAAAATCAGCACGCAATCCCGTAATGCTGTTGATTTGATTTGACTGAAGCATGGAACCCAAAGAGAAGTGTGCTAGAGAGAGGAAAGAAATAGAGCAACCAATTATCGGTGACATTACAGTAGAGGAAAACGGAGACATAAGCGACGAGCGGTATAGAGATGCTTGTGCAACTTATACACACAGGCACACAGCTCATACGTACCTAGAAGAATATTGTGATCCGCTGCAGCACGCCACGCCGAGACACACATGCTGACATGCATTGCTCTCTCTTTTTAATAGGAGCATATACGTAACATGGTTACAGTTATTTAATTTTAAAGCTGGTTACTCAATTCTAGCAGAATAAAAGAATATGTTTCTTGCTATCCTGAGAATAATATCAATATATGAGCACACTCACACAACTTGTAAATTAAGCTAAGGGGTAGATTCCAAATATACTGCTTTTCTATTTATTTTGTTGCTTTAGCACATGTGTCTTCCTGTCCACTTCACCTCTTGAGGAATATGGCAACTCAGGGTTTGCTTAAGAACATGACAAAATGAACGTCGAGAGAATTCGGCTGCTGCATATTACCTTTTGATAATTATTATTGCAGGAAAGCCAGCATAGGCTGTACAACAAATATATACATGCAGAAATGTGGGCTATTGGAAAGACGATGGTACCGAATGCCTGGCCCTCCAGTGGCTTTATATTTTCAAGATACTCTTAACAACAAACTGACATAATACATGTTGGTTCAGACCAGCAAGCATAATACCATCAGGAGCTCGTCATTTTCTTACCACCCCATGTCTATCTCCAGCGCATCCTCGTCTTTCTAACAAAGGAAAACATCCTTGTAAGTGTCAGCGGAGCCTTCTCCAAATTGTCATCAATGAAGCAATTCAGGACAGATCTAGGCAACCCAGTGGAGATTTCACTGACGGTGAAGCTCGAGTAGACGAGCAAGTCCTCAAAGGCACCTCCTGCAGACCTGCACAACCACGTTGACATTTAGTTTCTCACCCTAGTTCCCGAACGCCGTGACTGTAGAAGGTAGTTTTTTTTTAAATGGAGGCATAAGCATAAGTTGTGACCGTAGAAGATAGTTTTGATGCTTACAATAATGACAACATGTAATAAGAAAACTAATGCATGTAATAATTAAGGTTGTATTCAAAGTGGTAAGCTAGCCTCTTGATAAATATCCGGCGATAAAAGTATTTTAATAACACAAGTGAGTGAACACATCGTAAATGGAAATAACACAAACTTTAGGCAAAGTAATTACTACAGTTCCTTTGAATCAAGGACAGAAGAAATGCAATAGATGATAAGACTTATATTTTAACACTAACGATACACTACAAGATGTTAAGAGTTTTGAGAAACAACATCCTATCGACATAATTAAGTACTTCACTTTTGTCAGGAACATGTGCAATAAGGAGAGCAAAAATATACAATAGGAAGGAGTTATAGAGCAACACATCATGCCCAAACAGTCCTAGTAAAGTAACTCAGACACAACCATTAATGGTTTCAACCAAATAAAACCAACACATCAAAATTCCTGAAACTCCTCGTTTTGCATGCTATCTAACCAGATCATCCATTCAAGTGTATATACCCAGCCAATGTTTATTGTTGCAAAATTGTGCACATTGTAAGAAAACTATTGTGAGGAAACCCATAAGATAAGAGAAATAAAGATGGCACCTTCCAACATGTGCCATCAAGAAAATACTAAACCCCCTTCTCTTGTATTCCGACATAAACTTGGAAACTTGGTTGTCGCTTCACCTGCAAAAATAGTAGTGTCACTGCAGGAGCCCTCCTGGAAAGACATGTTAAAAATATCCATTATTAGGTGTGATCATTATCAAAATTCATTTGAATTGTACAAAGAAGATAGAAAATCACATAATTATTAGCAATATAGTTAATTGCCCGTGCGTTGCAGCGAGGAAAGCACATCTTTCTCCCCTTTCCTTCCTCCGCTCCCACCCACTACCTTCCGAACCCAAACTCTCCCCACCTAGTAATGGTGCAACTGAATAAATTAGTACAATAAAATGAGGTGTAAGACATACAATTAAGAGAAGTCACAGTTTAGGCCTTAGAGAACCTAAATACAATGACACGGGATTAATGTAGAAGCACACAATGACATAAAAACACATATGTCGGAGGAAAGTGCTCTTGACAGCAGAAGTAGCTGCCCGGTGGGTGGTGATCGAGACTATGCACAGGGTTCATGTAGAAGCACCTAAACACAGGATTAAAAATTGGTACCGTGGAACATGGTGCAGGCATTCAGTGAAGTCAGCGAGAACGGAAGCTTCGGGTGTGTACGAACTTGTGAAATTTTAATGAGTGATAAAAGGATCTTATGGTGAAAAATAGTAAAGGAATGCATACGCATTATAAACAGTACAAGGATCTTTGTTTCAATGTTCTTCTTCTTTCATATAATTTTATTTTATTTGTTTGGAATTGGTTTTTGGTTTGGGTTTGTATTACGAGGCTTCTCGGTGTCTTTCTTCTAAATTCTAATACAAAATTACGTGAATTTAGATGTATGCTTAAGAAAAATAAAAGGATGCCAATGCATTACCCTTCCATGAGAAGCTTCCTCTCGAACATATGACCAAAGCCGGAGACCAAGCTTCATCTGATGGTCAAGGGAAAACATAATTTGGACATCTTCCTCAAGACTTTAGAAGAATGACAACACAGATAGTTAGTACCTCTGTTTGACAATTGCATTTTTCATACCATTTTAAATGCTTCTCTGAACGTCACATTGAACTCCTTCAGTCTATTAGCGTAACTACTTAATTTTCTTCTCCAAGCATCTTACGGTGGTGTCTTTGGACATCTTCCTCAAGACTTTAGAAGAATGACAACACAGATAGTTAGTACCTCTGTTTGACAATTGCATTTTTCATACCATTTTAAATGCTTCTCTGAACGTCACATTGAACTCCTTCAGTCTATTAGCGTAACTACTTAATTTTCTTCTCCAAGCATCTTCTGGTGGTGTACCGTCATCAAAGTCCAGCTGCAGGTGTTGCCATAAAAATCAACAAGAAACATCAGAATAATGAGGCCAGTAAAAACAACAGCCTATTGCAACTATATGATCTTACAAATCCCTATCATATTATGGGAATGATGCCACATGCTCTACCAAAGACTAACAATAACTCCTTTCTGAATAAAAAAGAAGTCTGGCATGACTCTGTGATGCCTTAATCGTGAAATTTGATCTCTTGACTGCATAAAGCCTGATAAACTGTCTTAGAACAGGCACAACATCTGAATATTCACGGTAACACATAAAACATGTCATAAAAATACACAAAATAGAAGGACTCTGATTATTCAGAGTGGCCATAATAATCAGCAACATAGCAGACTAATATATATATCAGCAAAATGCTGTTGACTTAGAGAATGTCGAAGGATGCAATATTACAATTCTGCCACCTTCCCAATGCGCACAAAGAAACAACGTCTGCAGGCCGATTGACCGGCAAGTGGCAAATCGATAGCAATTGATGGGAGATGATGAAGAATGCCCTCACCAGATGCACGGTGCTCCTACTCACTAACTCATCATGGCGCCATGAGTGCTTCCTCGATAGAACAAGCAGCCGCTAGAGCCGGACTTGACGCGGGGCATGGCGGAATCCCGGTTTATTTGAAAAATAAACTGGTACTGGTCAACATACAGTTTCCTATAGCCCAATTCTGAACGCGAGCCATATAGGAGTGCAGTTCGAGACACATTTACTGATTTAGAGGCAAATTAAACGGCGAGAGGCACGCACCTCCATTGTCGACGGCGTCCACATCGACCCCTAGCTCGTCGACCAGGTACACACACACCGTAGCCTTCCCTTCCCGGCAGCGAAGTGCAGCGCCACGAGACCTTGGTCCTTGGCCGCGCTCCACCACCTCCACAGGGACGGCCCCTGCCTCGATCCAGATCTCTCACCAGCCCTGCGACGCGACGAACGGGAGAGTCGGTGCCTCCTAGATCCAAACAAAACCCGCCCGGAATCGCCCACGTACTCTTGAAGAGGCGCAGTCGCCGCAGCTCGCCACGTGGAGGAGCGGAAGCGATCCGTCGGCCAGGCGGAGGGCGGGCTAGGGTTCAGAGGCGGCGCGCCCTTGGCTGAGGTGGCGGCGGGTGACGCCGCGCCATGGCGACCAGCGGTGGCGAGGTGGCGGCAAGGTGGCGCCGTGGGATCCGCGGAGGCGGCGTCCGTGGGATCCGTGGCGGCGGCGGCGGCGTCCCTGGCGATCCCAGATCGAGGCCGCTGGTGGGAGGAGGGGGTGGATCGAGAGGAGAGGTCGCTCGTACGTGACCAATCACAGGATTAACACACAAATAATAGCATATACCTAATATCTGCATGCAATTACTATGGTGGGATAAGGAAAGTTAAGATTTTTGCCATAATTTTTTTGTGATTTTGGGAAGCGTGGCCCACAACCATGCTTGATTGTTAGAAAATCTGTAAGACGGAGATCTTCATTCCAAGAAGGAAAGAATCATTCGTAATGAGAAAATACAATTGCCAAGATGGAAAAACGAAAGGAAGGGTTATGGAAATTGATTTGGTTTTTAATGCGAAGGCTGGTGGGATGTGAGACGAAAATAAACCAGATGAAAAAAACCGGTTGAAAATAAACCGGTTGAAATTAAACCGGTTGAAAGTGGGGGGACTATTCAACCAATTCGTCCATTAGGAGTAGAGATATATATATACACTAGTAGACTGCCCGTGCGTTGCCACGGGCCAAAAATTAAATTTATAAACAATGCTCATATTTCTCTTCCCGAATGAAAACATTGCATACAATGTTCAACCACAACACAAACACAAGTATCTTCTCTCTATTCCAACAAACGCAATGCACCCCTCTAGCCTCTCGTTTATGTTGAAGTTGTTCTCCCTAGCCCTCTTTGTCCGTACATCAACCATCCTCTCAATCTATTGCCCCTTGACTCTGCATGTGGCTTCCATGTCTACTACGTATGTCATGCAACATGGAACATGATAAAAAAGGATGAGATACAAGGCACCTCACCTTATTAAAAATCACAAGAAAATGTGGCATATGAACATGAGAACATTATTTCCACCACATGTTCATTCACAAACTAATAATGCTCTGTTTAACTGGGCTCTGCTTTCATCTCCACCTAAGATGCATCTCCGTCACATTATCTCACTAATACTTATTTTCCTATGGACCTCAAATATACATACAAGAATCACATGACAAGGTTGCATCATTGTCATTCCATCTATTCTTTCACTTCAGCTCTTTTGGTCATTGCAACACCAGTCTACTCCATCGTCACCCTACTCTAAATCCGCCCATGTTTCCATCCGGCTCCAAATACGGCCATTTTTTCTCCATGTCTTTCATGTCGTATCAAGTTTGTAGTTTCGACCTCAGAATTTTCATTGTTCAGAATGAGGAGGGTTTTCAGAGTTCACTTCTCTGAGAGAGAACACAACACATATTGATACAGATTAGTGATGAACAAAAATTTCTTTGTGTTATTTATAACGATGAATACCAACACATGGTATGTTACAATGGAGTAGCTATTCGTCTTTGGAAAAATAAGTCTAATGTAAGTATATTGAAGTGAATCCCTGAATTAACAAATGCAAGAGAAAAAGATGACTACTCCCTCTAGACGGGTGCATGGGGCATCCACAGGTTCCTAGATCATCAAGTTGACCAACGCATTATACAACACAGAAACTATATGTTTAGGAATTTTATTTGAATACGAATTCAGTTTCTATTGCCCACACCCTAGTCATTCCAATCATTGCCCCCTTGCATTATATCACTGTCACCTTTTTCTCTCTCCCCCCCCCCCCACCTCTCTCTCTCTCTCCTATTTCATCTCATCCTAACGTTGTCCCCTACAACCATCCACCCACTAACATCGTCTCCGGCAATGGGCGAGGGCTATGGTGCCTCTACTTGCACGAGGAAAACCTCTAGTGGGCACGAAAATGAATCCAACACACCTATGTTCCACCTCCTATTTTGGCGCCGTCTCCTGCTCCCTCTCCTACTTCGGGGAGTTCGGAGACAAGCCAGCTGCAATGCGACCGATGTGCCATGCCTGGACCCCATGCATTGCAACGGGGGCATAGATATTCTATTGGTTCAACATCAATCTTGTCCGACATATACCTAACATCCACCATATTCTAGATTTTGATAACATTTAATTTGATTATATTATGATAAGAGAAGGCAAGAAAAGTTTTGATTCAGTTAAAATTCTGGTAAGATTGATTTGATATGATTGAGTTAATGCAAGACACGGTTATGGAAAAGTATCGATTTCGTGTAGATTATTCCAATTTACTATATTTATGTTGGTTTTTATTTTGTTCCACGTCGGTTGGGGATACCAAAACCAACAGGAAACCAAAGAGGGACGGTAACATGAGGTGGAAAAAACCGAGAATGAGGGTAGGCTGACGGAACAAAGCCCCACTTAAGAGTAGAGATATCATACATTTCACTTCCATAGGCGTAAATTACTCTCTCTGAAACTATATTTTGTTTCAAATCTTGATAATCCTTGCTTACGGAACTTTAGTTTCCTTCATATGGTTTTTCACTTCCTTTTTATGGTAAATAATTTATTTCTGGTCAAATTACTTCTATCGCATTATTTCATTATCTCAACGCATTTTATGACTTCCAGGATATAAGAATAATCTAACATGTAAAATAATTCTTTCTTAGGTTTCAAATAAGTCACGATGGGTCAAAAATAGAGGTGAAATCTTGCCAGGCAGGCAGACACACAACAACAGCCGATGAGTGTCGCTTAAGGTCCAATGAAAACAACATAAGTAGTGGAGAACAGAATTGCCAACTCTCTATGCTAGTTTTGCGACTCTGTACATTAAATTTAGATACATTTTACCTATCTTCTGTTATCTGTCATCGTTCGGGCAGACGCCGTGCTCCGGCAGCGCCATCGTCCAGGTGGATGCGGCGTCGTGGACCGGCAGGAGGCCACCCTACATGAGCACGTACATCATCCTCGGTGTGTCCACCGCCGAGTTGTTGTTGTGGTCGAGTGCGTGGACCACGCCGTCGCGAGAAAGCTGATGTCAACACAGATGGATCTCAACCATGGCAGCAAGCACATCAAACAAACACACATTAGCAAGCAAGCACACATACCTCCATCTTGGGATCCGGCCGTCTAACGTGACTTGCCCGTCGGGACAATCTACCCGCTGCCATGCTCACCGTAGCCGAATCCACTATCCCCGGCCAGGCAACCATAACCTCACCCATGACCATGTACCTCACAGGCACAAAACCTCACCCGTACCATGCCCACGGGCCCCAAATCACATCCATACCCAAACCAATCAGGTACCCATAGGGCAACTCGACAATATGCGATATTATACCCTCAATACTGGCAAATAAACAGAAAACAATGATTTTAATTCACAGTTGACAAGCTCACAATCACAACCACATATAAATAGCATGACCATGTTTGCAAAAATGGTAGCTTGACCATAGTAAATAACACGTTTACATGTGTAACCAAGGGACAAATAGCAACCGAAAATTATTTAAAAAAAGTACAGCTCCAAGTCTCCGAACATGATTTTAGTAAATAAAAAGTGCACTGTC
Source organism: Aegilops bicornis (assembly GCA_021605145.1). Taxonomy (NCBI): domain Eukaryota; kingdom Viridiplantae; phylum Streptophyta; class Magnoliopsida; order Poales; family Poaceae; genus Aegilops; species Aegilops bicornis. The sequence goes on along the minus strand of CM038673.1, from coordinate 689,547,333 downwards.
CACACAACCGCCAACCAGTAGCTCCAGGTCTTCATTCTTGAGTGATGACTGAATTAGGTTAAATCCTACACGCAGCGGTATAGACCAAAAGAACATGATTTAATTAATTACACAGAGAATCTTACAATTTAAGTGAAAAATATCTGAAGTGAAAACAACAAAGTTGTAATTTTTTTTTACAATTTGTTCTTCGTCATCCTCTAGAACACTCTGAAATTCTGCAAAGCGAGTGGAATTCCAATCACCTAATGTCTAACCAACAATTATTATATAAATAACAAGGTATTTGCACAATAAAAATAAGAGGCAAGTGCAGATATTGAGTACCTAATAGATCCGCATGCGACTAATCTTGCGTACACTTGAGAGCTTCTGAAATATTAGGAGTAAGACTTGAGATTCAGACGCTGGAGTGACTTGAGATTCAGACGCTCCATCTTGAGAAGCCAGTGAACCTTCCCATATCACAGCTGAGCCTTGCGCTCCATCTTGAGAAGCCAGTGAGCTGTACATAATACACAACAGATAAGTTTAAGAATTGTACGGAAAATAGTATTAAATTTTAGTAAAAGTGAACCAAATAAGTAGAATGTAAAACTCGAATTATGGTGATCCCACAATAGTCTTCACAATCATAGAGGTACCAAACCAATCACTAATTAATTTTCTTTCAAGCAAACATGCAACACCTGAATCTTAATTGAAGATGATAGTAATCGATTAATTAACCAAACATGCACACATGGATAGGTCCACGTACTTGCATATAGTATTATAGGAATACGAATATGTACTACTATGTATTGATATTACAGGAATATAAGCAAGAATCATGCCTTGAATGAAGCCTGGTCCTTGAAGCGGCCATGCTCTCCGCCATGGTACATGCTCCCAGCCTGCCTTGCTGGTGTGACCTGCCTTGTCGTCGCTGAACCCTTGTACCTCGATCGCTTGCTGTCGCAGGCCGTTAACTTCTTCGTGATCGTGAATGGTGATCTATGGGGGGTGGTATCTATAGATGGCTGGCAATCGAGGAGACGAGAAGATATGGTGGACTGATGGAATAATTTACGGTGGGGTAATTTACTTTCCACCTTTTAACAAAAAACATATGGTGGGATAAGGAAAGTTAAGATTTTTGCCATAATTTTTTTGTGATTTTGGGAAGCGTGGCCCACAACCATGCTTGATTGTTAGAAAATCTGTAAGACGGAGATCTTCATTCCAAGAAGGAAAGAATCATTCGTGATGAGGAAATACAACTGCCAAGATGGAAAAAGCGAAAGGAAGGGTTATGGAAATTGATTTGGTTTTTAATGCGAAGACTGGTGGGATGTGAGACGAAAATAAACCAGATGAAAAAAACCGGTTGAAAATAAACCGGTTGAAATTAAACCGGTTGAAAGTGGGGGGACTATTCAACCAATTCGTCCATTAGGAGTAGAGATAAATAAAAAGTGCACTGTCCACACAACCGCCAACCAGTAGCTCCAGGTCTTCATTCTTGAGTGATGACTGAATTAGGTTCGTCTTACACGCGGTATAGACCAAAAGAACATGATTTAATTAATTACACAGAGAATCTTACAATTTAAGTGAAAAATATCTGAAGTGAAAACAACAAAGTTGTAATTTTTTTTTACAATTTGTTCTTCGTCATCCTCTAGAACACTCTGAAATTCTGCAAAGCGAGTGGAATTCCAATCACCTAATGTCTAACCAACAATTATTATATAAATAACAAGGTATTTGCACAATAAAAATAAGAGGCAAGTGCAGATATTGAGTACCTAATAGATCCGCATGAGACTAATCTTGCGTACACTTGAGAGCTTCTGAAATATTAGGAGTAAGACTTGAGATTCAGACGCTGGAGTGACTTGAGATTCAGACGCTCCATCTTGAGAAGCCAGTGAACCTTCCCATATCACAGTTGAGCCTTGCGCTCCATCTTGAGAAGCCAGTGAGCTGTACATAATACACAACAGATAAGTTTAAGAATTGTACGGAAAATAGTATTAAATTTTAGTAAAAGTGAACCAAATAAGTAGAATGTAAAACTCGAATTATGGTGATCCCACAATAGTCTTCACAATCATAGAGGTACCAAACCAATCACTAATTAATTTTCTTTCAAGCAAACATGCAACACCTGAATCTTAATTGAAGATGATAGTAATCGATTAATTAACCAAACATGCACACATGGATAGATCCACGTACTTGCATATAGTATTATAGGAATACGAATATGTACTACTATGTATTGATATTACAGGAATATAAGCAAGAATCATGCCTTGAATGAAGCCTGGTCCTTGAAGCGGCCATGCTCTCCGCCATGGTACATGCTCCCAGCCTGCCTTGCTGGTGTGACCTGCCTTGTCGTCGCTGAACCCTTGTACCTCGATCGCTTGCCGTCGCAGCCGTTAACTTCTTCGTGATCGTGAATGGTGATCTATGGGGGGGGTGTGGTATCTATAGATGGCTGGCAATCAGAGGAGACGAGAAGATATGGTGGACTGATGGAATAATTTACGGTGGGGTAATTTACTTTCCACCTTTTATCAAAAACATATGGTGGGATAAGGAAAGTTAAGATTTTTGCCATAATTTTTTTGTGATTTTGGGAAGCGTGGCCCACAACCATGCTTGATTGTTAGAAAATCTGTAAGACGGAGATCTTCATTCCAAGAAGGAAAGAATCTCTACTCCTAATGGACGAATTGGTTGAATAGTCCTACCATTTTCAACCGGTTTATTTTCAACCGGTTATTTTTCGTCTGGTTTTTTTGTCCCACCTCCCACCACCCCCTTCCATCGGTTTTCCTCTTCTCTGATCTGGCCGGCAATACTCAACGTATTTATGGTAATCAATCACAATTAATCCACGTATGGAAAGGCTATAAACACAGAAATCTCATCAATCCAGGTATGGTAAGGCCATAACTCAGAAAATTTCGAATATGGTAATCATATGGTAATAAATTTAAATTACCCTAAAGGCTATCAATCCAGGTATGGTAAGGCCATAACTCAGAAAATTTCGAATACGGTAATTATATGGTAATAGATTTCAATTACCTCAAAGGCTATCTCTACTCTTAATGGAGGAGTCTGCAGTAAATCACCTCAGAAATCACAATTATATCGTCGCACACGAAAAAGGAAACATATCCCGTTTTCCGATCCTCTCCAAACCAAATCAATGATGGGGCACCCCTCAAAAGAAAAGCAACGCCCACATCCTTTGGGACTTCCGAGCAAGAGGTCTAACCTCTGCTCGCACGCAGCCCGCCGCCACTCCCGTTGCAGAATGCCGCCGTCCTTTCGATGGCTCGTTGCCGCCGCCACCGTCCCGCTCGCTGCTGGCCACCTTGCTCGGCGCCTCCCAATGCCACCTCCCATGCCTCCGTAATGGCGAAGGGTCCGATTCCATGGACACGGATCTGGTAGAGTGGTAGTGTTGAGAGGAGACCAAAGAAGGAGTAGGCGAATCAAGAAGCGGCAGTTGCATCAAGTCAACTCCAAGTCACAGGTACACTAATTATCTGGATTTTTGTCAATCCTCCTGATCGTGCTTACGCATCGGATGCAACTTTTGCCTGGCCAGGTGAATTGAAACTGATTTGCGACTGGAAGTAGTAAACCAATATAGCTTCATAGTTTTGGCGTACTCAGATGAAGCGACGGGTTCATCAAACATGTAATTGCAGAAGTGTCTTGGCTGCTGGTCGTGTGGGGTTAATTAGCGCATGCATTGGCACAGCCATCCAGCTGCAATGGCGTGCTTTTTGATTGAAAAATTTTCTTTGGTCAAATATGGTAATGCTCTTGGTGACCAAAATGCACTACTTCTCAATCTCTAGCTGGTTTACCTGTGTGATGTGTAAGTTTAGCTGACATGATGTTAAAATTGTAAGACAAGATCCTCAAAACCATGTTTACTATTTCAACAAAATTAGAGAAACTACCAGGATAAGCAATGCCTTGCTTGGTGCTGATTTCCCAAAATTAGCAAAAAGAAAAAAACCAAGTACATAAAAATTTGGATGTGCTTAATTAATTAGGCAGGCAGTTAATCGTGCGAATCAGTTTGAAAGTGTTTGTGGGCAAGGACGGCCAGTAGCTAGGCTATCGCTGCCATTGGTAACTGCCAACATGCTCTCAACGACATGGTTGGCCAGCGTTTGCCAACATAGATAACAACCACCACGCCTCGTGACATGAGCGACCAAGCATTCGTAAAGATGGATGATGACCGTCGTCTACACAATCGATGGTTGCCGAAATGTTTGCGGCGAGGATAATAGATGCCATAGAACAAGGTCAACGGTCGCGTGCTTGAGGAAAACCAAGCACTAACGGTCGAGGGTGGACATAAACAATCAATGGGCTCTCAGTTACATTGCAAAGCACCGAGAACCGCTTGCCAACATGGACAACGGCCACCATGCGCTCGCGACATGGGCGACCTAGCATTCACCAAGATGGATGAAGTCTATGCTCCGCGGGATGTCCACTCGATGATGGTGGCCGAAATGTTCGCTGGTGAGGACAATAGTAAAAAGGAAGAGTGTTCCAAAAACAAGAAGGAAAAAGAACTGAAGCCAAAGTGGTGCATGGTGTTGGAGAAAGTAAGAGTGTTCCAAATAATTAGAGAAAAAAAGAAAGAAAGAGTATTCTAGGAAATAAGTAGGAACGAGAACTAAAGTTGCCGAGAAATGAGAAAGAAGAAGATGAGGCATCGATGATGAACACATTAATGTTGACGTGGTGCTGGTTGGTGCCAATTAAATGGATTGGCGAAGAGGCATGGAGTAGAAGACGTAGGAAATATGAAGAAGAGAAGAACGACAATTATCCCTTCTAGCATATATGTGGGATGGAGGTGGAGCTTATTGGTGACTAGGAAAGATCTCTGTAGTTATTTGTTGTTTGTGTCAATAGTATGTGTTAGTTTTTAACTCACTCTATTATATCGTAAACAAGAAAATTTCATCCTTACTGCAATGCATGGCGAAGATGAGTTGGCTGTCATCTGCTTTTAAAGGAGGTGGCGCCCGATGAGAGAAAAAGCGAGAAATGTCTCGCTCTGGCGGAAAATCGGTCAAGAATGAGAGGTTCCGACAGAAAAAGGGAAGGTGCGTCATTGAATAGGGTTTTTGTGTTGAACCCGGATGTTACAGATATTGCGGATAGCCCGTAGCAACACACGGGCGTTCTGCTAGTCATTCGTAATGAGGAAATACAACTGCCAAGATGGAAAAACGAAAGGAAGGGTTATGGAAATTGATTTGGTTTTTAATGCGAAGACTGGTGGGATGTGAGACGAAAATAAACCAGATGAAAAAAACCGGTTGAAAATAAACCGGTTGAAATTAAACCGGTTGAAAGTGGGGGGACTATTCAACCAATTCGTCCATTAGGAGTAGAGATCTATTATATCGTAAACAAGAAAATTTCATCCTTACTGCAATTCATGGCGAAGATGAGTTGGCTGTCATCTGCTTTTAAAGGAGGTGGCGCCAGTGAGAGAAAAAACGAGAAATGTCTCGCCACTGGCGGAAAATCGGTCAAGAATGAGAGGTTCCGACAGAAAAAGGGAAGGTGCGTCATTGAATAGGGTTTTTGTGTTGAACCCGGATGTTACAGATATTGCGGATAGCCCGTAGCAACGCACGGGCGTTCTGCTAGTCATTCGTAATGAGGAAATACAACTGCCAAGATGGAAAAACGAAAGGAAGGGTTATGGAAATTGATTTGGTTTTTAATGCGAAGACTAGTGGGATGTGAGACGAAAATAAACCAGATGAAAAAAACCGGTTGAAAATAAACCGGTTGAAATTAAACCGGTTGAAAGTGGGGGGACTATTCAACCAATTCGTCCATTAGGAGTAGAGATACAAGGGGAAGCATCCTTCACATTAGTGACGGTTGGGGTGCATTCAATTCTTTCGCCAGTCGAAACACATAAGTTGTACACCTGCAAAATAAAAAGTTGTGAACTTGTAATAGATGGCTAGTAAATGGAAGTAAATGTTACTTAGAAAGACATGTGCAAATATGGATCCTAATTCGCGTCCTCAAAGTGTTCAACTGCGATGACAGAAATATACCTCTACTCTCTCGCCCAAGTGAGCTCTGCACATTTCTTAGATGGGCTCACAATTAATAATCCATTTTCCTATAGTATTATTTTGGGCCACTAACATCGGAGTGACCCATTGTGTGCTGAATTGGACCCTCCTTGGTTTTTTTGTCTGACAAAAGACACCCATAGGAGCATCGCATATGTTATATTCCCTCTGTCCCAAAATAAGTGTCTCAACCTTACTATTTATCAAGAAAGCAGACAGTACAAACAAAGAACAACAAGACAAAAAAAGAGCTGTTTAAAATAAAATTACATTAAACCATACTGATCCTCTTCTCCGTGTGCTTGTTCGTCTTTGCCGCGGCTGGGCCAGCCTACACTGGGGCGCCAGATACTTTGATAGGTTCTATCAACCTATGTCTTGCTTGTCTAGTACCTAACTGAAATAAGCTTGGGAAAGAGTTTTTCAATGTACTGTCTCGGGATTTTGACTTTCAACATATCCCAATGGATATGCGTGTACTGTAACATTGTGTCAAAAAACACAAACCTGAGCTAGTTCAAGTATCCCATTATGATCTTTATTTAACTCGGTAGGAACCGATTGCACAAGCTTTTTCTTCCCAACAGAAATTACTTGCAAATGAAGGATAACCAAGGACCTGCAAGTTCACAAATGAAGGATTACAAGAGCCAGAAAGCTATAAAAGTACATCAAATAACACTGTACGGAGCAAGGATTATCCATTACTCATAGTGCAAATTCAAATGATGTGAAGCATCAATTTCCCAAACATATTATTCGACAATATAAGCTTACAAGACTGACCTTCAGCTTACTTATAGCATGTAAACAGACATCTGACGATAATGAACCAAGATCAGTTTTTCATTTCTGGCAAAGAAGTTTGCGAAGTTCTAGCAGGTCAATAAGACCACCATTATGCGATCTTGTTGCTTTGCATATTTCAACGATCTGAACACCTGCCATGATAGAGATGGATCTTAAGCTGAGCATAGAAAGGTATAAGAGAAACTTACAAGATCCAAAGAATATCAAAGGAAGCTAAAGTATACCAACCCTATTCATAGTAGAAGTCACTGATTCCTAGGAGCTCTGCCCAAACTCCTTTATTGGATGCCAATGGATCTACTCCAACTTTTGCACACATTTCATGAAATTGCTGTCTAAATAGCGGATATTTACCGATGTCACTCTGCACTAGCACATCGTGTACATACCATTAGCAGAGGTAACTGAAATATGCTTTGCCATTACAAATTTAGTCTCGTCTCTTGTAGCACATGGGGATAAAAATATAATACCACCGTACTGGAATTATGCCATGAGAAGAGTGAAATCTAGAACTACCAGCTATCACAGAAAATAGCAATTAATTGACACCTAACTGATACTAGATGATACGAAATAAAGTTCTACTTGGTGTTCTCTGGAGCCAGACAGGGCTTTTAGCATAATATTAGGTTTAACTTGGTTTGATAAGGACGTGATTAACTGATTACTGATCAATTGGCCAAACGCCAGGGTAATACCTGTCACCAAAATATTAGAAATCAACAAATGAAGTTGCTGACATTGCTCTTTTTTTTTTCATAAACCATAATGGTAACATATACTCCCTCTGTTAACTAATATAAGAGCGTTTAGATCACTAAAATAGTGATCCAAACATTCTTATATTAGTTTACAGAGGGAGTAGCTTTCTATATGTACAAACTGCTGGATGCTGATTTGAGAAGGTGTGCAATGATGGAAAATATCAAAATGGCTGATTTCCCCCTCTCTAGACATCTTTCCCGTTAGTAGCATATTAGTCAGGCCGGAGTATATATGAGTAATTCCGTGCGCACACACAAAATCGTAACAGCACAATTTTGGATACATGCAGGTCATGCACTTAAAAGCTAGTTAGGCTCCCCTTTCCAAGTTTGATCGACAACTTCAATTAATTCATATAGAAGCAGTAGGTAGACTGTTTCCAGTTTCGCCAAAAATAGTCACTCCATTTGTGATTGCCAATTCAGTGGAACTAGCGTAAGCAATTTGTCCCCTCCACTTGAATTCCCCTCACTCAACTAGCGCAAGCAATGAATTACCTTACCGGGTGGCGAGTACGGCCGTCTCGTTGGTGTCGGCGGTTGACTTCGGGCAGCCGACCGGGTGGAGCAGTCGGACGGGGAGCCGGCAGGAGCAGCCGGGCAGTCGGACTGAGGGGCTTTGCTAGCCCTGATGTCTTGAAATATTGTCTCGCCGTCTTCGGGGTACCCGTGGTCAATTACCCCGACACGCAAGAATACATGTATTTGTATACATGATAAATTTGTTGTACAATAAATAAATAAAATAAATTTAATAAGGGAATGAAATAAAAGCTACAAAGAAACGAAAAATAATAGTAGAAAGAGGATACAAAATAAAAGACAGTCAACAAACATATAAAAAATAGAGAGAAAAGGAAAAAGGATATGGAAACTAGTCTGGACCTAGGGGGATAAGAGTGCATGACTCACATTGGGCGATTTGAATGCCATGTGCTTAAGCCCAATTACAGTACAAGTTTTGAAACATTTGATTGCATTCTGAAAGTTGAATTGCCATTTCATAATCATAAGGTGAAAACAGTATAAAAACAACCAAAATTCAGTTTAAAAAAAATCACGGTGATGCCCAGAATGCTATGTACTCCCTATGACCGTCGATACAAGAATCACATCTTTAAACAAAATAAAGGTTGACCATCAATTTGACTAATTAAACATGGTTTATATTTCATAAAAATGTATCATCGGAATCATATTTGAGAAAAAAGTTGCAATGATATAATTTTTATGACAAATAGCACTTATGTAGTTAATAGAAAATACGGTCAAAGTTAAATCACGCAAAATAAGGGCGCCATGTATAAAGGGACAGAGTGAGTAGAATACGTGATTTATTTTATGAACATTCCGGGGATTTTGCGGCAATCACATGGTTTGAGGATTTGGGGGCGCGCGAAGATGATCCGGGAACGGGTTGACACGAGGGATTTTACCCAGGTTCATTTTTTTTCTTGGGATCAATATCAGCAATTCAGTTCATCCAACAATAAACCAAATTCCAACTATAGAACTATGACACAACCAAACCTAAATGAACAAAATGTTGAATTGAATCGTACTAGTCTATACTAGGGCTCTTTGTCGAAGAAGTAACAGCCTACTCCTGCTTTGTTTTATCTGGCCTCGTATGAAGCGTACTACTTCGCACGAAGAAGGAGACGGGGCTAGGCCGTTGGTCGCGAACTAGGCGCTTCTCTGGCTCTGCTGCTGCGTCAGTAGATAGCGGCTGGGTAGGTCCATGCTTGTATCTAATCATATTGTCCAGTAGCATTTCTCTACAATGTATTCACATGACGTTTTTTAGTTGAAAAGGCTTCAAAGGCTTTTGCTTGTATTGCTTCAAAGGAGTATTTTGTTGCAAATTGTAAATTTAAGGAAGGAAGCTTCATTGTACTTTCTTGCATTACTGATTCTTCCTAGCAAGTCATATCATAGGAATAGTAGTGATTATGTAGTACAAATACAGTCATTTAATAATGCGGAAGACATAAGTGTGATCGAAGTTCAGCGAATTCTAGAATAATAGGTCTACCGTACTTAATGTAGGAAAACATACACTAATTTGAATTCAAAGTGTACCAGAACACAATAGTTTGTGAAGATAGACCAGGCGTGTCAAACTCAAGGCCTCTTAACAATAAGTCACCTCAAATAAGTATGTTTGGTGATTATCAGGGTTCTTGGTGACAATTTTTAGATGCAATTCTCGTGGAATACTAACAAAAGTCTGGGGTAAAAGTAGCGGCTTCGGTACTAAAGTACAACGGGAGATGGTTATGGGCTTTATAACCAAAAGCTGCTTTGGCATGTGGCCTTGCAGCTTGGCAATACGGCGTTTGGTTGGGCTTCGACTTTCTCCTACGAGAGTAGTCAATAATCCCGGTGTAACGAAGGCTTCGCCTTAAGGTCAAGCATCTCACTTTCGTCTCTGACCTACAAGACACTGTCGCTTTGATACCGTTCCTGACATCTCTCGCTCCGCATACATGTTGTAATAGTATATGTTTGATTCTTCTTTCATCCTCCCCTCAATTTGATCATCTCAACACCACCTATCCAGTGTATTTTTCCTAATAAGGTGACGTATATCTAGTATACTAGGCTAGTGCTCCCGGTATGTTAGATGAGTTAAACAACATTGGTTGAAGATCCATCTGTGATATATATACATGGGAAGCAACGTTTCACACACGACCGACCATCGGTGAGCATTCAATTCTTGCTTGGGTCGAAGGCACATCGGTTTTGAAGATGCAATAGATGGGCTATTAAATGTTATGAAGACGGTACAACCATACAAGTGCGGAGAGTCAATTGCAGAAAACTACCACATTTGCGGCTAGGTTTGCGGAAAACCACCAAGTCGGTAATCCGTTGCAAAAAACACCGTGATTTCACTAAACTCTTTACAGAAAGCACTGATCGGGTGATTTGGCTCGTTTGATCACTTTCTGACAAGTGGGGCCAACTTGTAAGGAGCTTAACTGGCAAAAATTTAGCACACACACCCCTGGATATTTACAAAAAAACGCAATTAGATCCCCGGTGTGCACAACCGCGGCGCACTGGCCCTGCCATCCGGTACGCACGGTGATGCCCTCGTCGGCGTCGAAGATGTCTATTGCGTCACGCTCCTCTCCTCCCATGGACGCCTGTGTTATGGGGCGGCAGCATTCGTCGGGAAGGAAACGAAAGGGATGAAGGGTTGCAGGGGCGGGCTCCCGGCGGCGGGGCGGGCTCAGGGACGAGCACCCTGCGGCGGTCGCCATTCCTGTTGGTTCTCGTCGGAGAGACCATGCCGGTGGACCTCCAAGATCCATCCATGGCGGACGCCTCGACGCTCCACATCGCCTACCTGGCCGCCACCGTCGACGTGCTCTCCGCGGGCAGCCTCCTTCGCTCCGTAGCCGTCTGCACCGGCGAGGTCCGCCTCACCGCGCGACGCCTCTTCGCCGAAGCCGCCGGAGCATCGGAGGTGAGCTCCAGCCCCGCGGGCTTGATATGTGGTCCGCCGCCGCCGCAAAAGTTGTTGGCCCAGATGGGGAGGGATTGGATTGCGCACGGCAGCTCAGGGCGTCCGCGCCATGGACGGAGGGCGGTGGGCGGGCTTCCGGAGGCTGCAGGAGCCGGCGGGGCGGCATGGTCGGCTACGAGGGCGCTCGGCGGTTGCCTCCTCCCGATTGGATCGGGAGCAGGGGATCGGGAGGAGGGGTTGATTGCTTGCTACTTTAAGATCTAGGGGTGTGTATGTAATATTTTTGCTAAGACACCTCCTTACAAGTTGGCCCCACTTGTCAGAAAGCGGTCAAACGGGCCAAATCACCCGATCAGTGCTTTTTGCAAGGAGTTTAGTGAAATCACGGTGCTTTTTACAACGGATTACTGACTTGGTGGTTTTCCGCAAACCTAGCCGCAAATGTGGTAGTTTTCTGCAATTGACTCCAAGTGCGGATCCTAATCTGCACACTCGAAGAGTTCAACTTAGATGATACTAATAGCACTGTACCTCTACTCTTTCACCCAAGTGAGATCTACTCATTTCGCAGATGGGCTGATAATTAAGCTTAAATTCCAGCACTTCTATGCTACATATTTTTTATATGATAAGACTTGTTGTTCATGAATTATGAGTTTTTTTTTTGCATAAGCACAAATTACAAGTTGCGAGTACTACATAACATGTGTCCCCACGTGACAACATTGTGATAGCAAACAACACCTAAACAGATGTCTGTACCTCCAAGTATGCATCTCTTTTCCCGTCTGCAATCCAATTAAGTCGTTGCTTCAAATCAGCAGACGTTTTCCCCCGCTAAAAAAGATCAGCAGGCATTTTGTTTCAATTCGGGGCGTCTGTGATGAGGGAGAAAGTCAGAGAATTGTGTTTTTAATTATCAAGTGTGCGACGGGTAGAGTAGCATCAAAAGGGATGAGTAGAGAGAACAGAGTGTATTACAAAAATTCTATCTTCAAGGCTCCCATCCTAATGACCAGAACAAGAGTGGAACTAAACTACCCCGAGAACATGCCATTTCCACTTAATTAGCTCGAAAACATGCCCCTCTATCGGAGAAATGGCCCCACTAGGATATTGTTAAATGTCACATCGCTGATGGTCCCGGCGAGGAGTATTTGGAGGATCATCGACTCCACGGGTCATGCCATCCCCACCGGCGGCCTCTAGGTCAATCTTGAGGATGAGTACATGGTGTTGATTCGGAGGATTATCGAGGTTTCTTGGTGTTGATTTTATAGACAGTTCCCATGGAATACTAATGTGTTGGTTTTCAAGAAGTGATCTACTATCTCTATCTCTGAATTTCTTTCTCTGAAGAACACAACGCACACATATGGTGGAAGAAAAAACAGAGCAGAGACGCAGCCACAGAGAGTAAGAGGCCTTTTGCGACGCGTAAAATGTGTGTCTTTTCTGCCCTTTCCTTTTATTCAGTTGCATAACCGAATACAAAAATCTCGCCACAATCCAGTATATGCGTGTGCCATCCCATGATCCTGGATTGTGCCAAGTTTAAAAGCTAAATAACTGAGCTAAAAATAGGCAAGGTCGCAGCTCACTTCTGGCTGATTCAGTTGACATACAGAACAACACATGCAACTGAACTTATTTAGCAACTGAATGAAACAAGCAGCAACCGAAACTGCAGGTACGTCGAGGTTAATGCTGACATAATTGTAGATTGGAAGAAAATAGCAGCTTCGGTACCGAAGTACATCGGGAGATAGATGTGGGTGATATAACGAAAAGCCGCGTTCGGATGTGTCCTTGCAGCTGGGCAAAACTCGCGTTTAGTTGGGTTCGACTTTCTCATATGAGAAGCTAGTCGGGAAGCCCAATTTAACTAAGTCTCTGCATCAAGGTCAGACATTTCCCTTTCATCTCTAACCTGGAGGATAGGCTTGCTATGCTACTGTTTCTGACATCTCTCGTTCCGCATATATGTTGTAATATATATATTTGCTTCTTCTCTCATCCTCAACTCAATTTGATCATTTAAACACCACATACCTATTATCTCTTTTTTGAGAATGTGGCATGTCTACCATACTTGTCTAGTTCTACCAATATGTTATAAAATGAGTAGAACAACATCGATTGAAGATCCATGTGCGTTATATATAGAGCGGAAAGCAACGTTTCACGGTCGACTGTGAGTGAGCATTCAATTCTTGCTTGAATCGAAAGCACATCAGTTGTGAATATGCAATAGATGGGCTGGTAAATGTTATTTCGAAGAAGAAGGCTCCTGGGCTAGGGTTCCTCACCTCCTCCCCACCCCCCCGCCGCCCTTGCCGCCGTCCCTCCCGCCGCCACCGACCGCGGTCACTGCGCCCCGTCCCGCCTCCTCTCCTCACCCGACCCACCTCCCGCGTCGCCTCCCCGAGCGAGCCGACTGGGGCTTCTCCCGTCCTCGTCAGGCGCCTCACCTCCCCTCCTCGCCGCCGCCAGCCGCCTTAATGGTGCTGCTAGCGGCGACGTGGCATGTCCTTCCCCACGCGCTGAACCCCTGCTCGGGCGGTGGTGGCCGGCGGCGTGCCGCCGGTAACCTTTGGTGTGGCAAGGCGGCGGCGGTGCCGTATGCCACGGTGGCTCTTGACGCGGTGGTGCGGCCGTTGGTCGTGGGGCGGCACGGTGGCGCTGTTGGCTGGCGGCGCTCGCCGAGCCCAGATCTAGACCCGTTTGGGCCCCATCTGGGTTGGGTCCGGCCGGTGGCACGCGCTCGGCGGCGTCGCTTCCTGGTGGCAGTGGCGAGACGGCGGCGGTCCACGGGTGGCGAGTACTTCGTTGGACGGCATGTTGCAGCGCGGTGACAGGGACTGTTCGGGCCCACGTGGGCCTGGCCGGGCCGTAGGGCCAGGCAAGTCCTCGTTGCCGCGTCCGGTCGGCTTCGCTCTTGCGATGGAGGTTGTTCCCTCCCACCGGCCGAGTAGTGCCCGCTCTCGTGGCCGTTGTCTCCTTTCCCTCTCCAGGCCTCGTGTTGGCAGCTCCAGAGAGACGGCGAGGGTGGTCCGGTAACTGTGGTGGGCACATGCTGGTGGGCGGCTGCATGGGTGGTGCACTACAAAGTGTCTAGAGTGGTGGTGGTGGTTGTGGATCGGGAGAAATTCTTGGCAGCCTGTCGGCACCGATGCGATGATGCCTACGGGCGTCGTTGGACCTTCCTGAGGGGCATCAGGTGTATCCCTTCCCCACTACTCCTCGCGTAGCAGGGAAACCCTAGAACTTCACTAGTAGAAAAAGGGTCAAACGTGAAGCACATTAGTGCCGGTTTGTATTAGAGCCGGCACAAATGTATACATTAGTGCCGGTTCCAACGGCTAGCCGGGCCGCTCTCATTAGTACCGGTTCGTGGCTAACCTTTAGCACCGGTTCGTGCCACGAACCGGTACTGATGAGGGTGGTGGCAGGATGTTGACAGACTGGGCCCCCTCCAGCACCATTAGTACAGGTACGTGCCACGAACCGGTACTATATGTCCTCCTGCATATAAACCCTTAAATCCATTTCGCTCTGTTCTTCCCCCTTTCCCCTCTCATCTCCTCTCTGTTCTTCCTCTTCTCCCCTCGAGCTCATAACACATTTTGCCCAAAATTTGTCAAGATTTGAAGGCCCCCATCCATTCAAGTGATCACAAAGGTTAGCAACTTTGTCCTTTCATCTCTCATTGCTAGATTAGCTCTTGCAATGCTTTATATAGTTATTAATTTGTGAGTTTAGTAATTTGGGAGGAAATATATATATGTGCTAGTATTTGATTTATATGCAATTTGAGGTCAAAATAACACTTATTTTGCATATGTAGGTGTGGTTTACTTAGTGCCTTCTAAATCTCTGTCGTAACCACCGTCGATCGCCCGCATACCGTCCCTCATGGCACCACCTTGTGGTGAGCCTCTTGTTCATGAAATTTTATATAAAAATTGATGTTTGTGTGATTTGGATATAGTTACTCGTATAATAATTATCTTACCCGTACGTTGTTTGTTATACATAGTGCCATGGTTTTGATATCCGTCCCGTCGGCCCTCGTCCTTGTTATGATTCGGATGTGGTATATTCTCTTTTAAAACTATTTGTTGCATTTCGTGTTTATGACAAATTATGCCCATCAAGTTGACATAGATATTTTTATCTAGGAGGCATGTGAACCGGAAATTCCAACCGACCCTATTGTCGAGAGGTTAAATTTAGTTGAAAGAGAAAACGAGTACTTGAAAGAAAAATTGAAAAGAATTGAGGGGAGAAGATGGAATTGGAGTTGCATGTTGCCGATGTCGTCGATGATCACAAGATCAAGATGGAGAAAATGCGCTTGAAGATTAGAAAGATTAGAAAATATGCCATCGATAGTGAGGCTTGGTATCATTATGCTGTTGGATCAATTGTTACCTTAGTTGCGATCTTGATCGCATTTGTTGTTGCATTTAAATGCTTTACCTAGAGAGTTATTTGTTTGTTGCATTTAAGTGTTGTATGAACTTGTATTAATTTGGTCTATTCGGTGTTGTGTAATGAAGATGAGCGGCAATGGATGTCACGATGACCGATGCTCTCCCAGTTCGTTGAGGGCGTGCATACTTTTACGCTTGCGGCTGAGGCAAACAAGCGGGCGGATGGTTTTATGCCTTGTCCATGTGCTGGTTGTAAGAATGGTCACAATTACTCTCGTCAAGAACCATTCACGTCCACTGTTTGAGTCCGGTTTCATGCCCCACTATAATGTTTGGACCAAGCACGGAGAAAGAGGGGTTATGATGGAAGACAATGAAGAAGAAGAGGACGACGACAGCTATCCTGGCCATGGGTTTTCTGAATACGATGATACAACAATGGGGGAAGAAGCTGAGCCGGTAATGCGGGAAGAAGCTGGCCCGGCAATGCGGGAAGAAGCTGAAGAAGAGGCATCAGATAAGCCGATGATCTAGGTCGGGCCATTGCCGATGCAAAGAGAAACTGCGCAAGTGATTTGGAGAAGAAGAAGTTGCAGCGCATGTTAGAGGATCACAAAAAATTGTTGTACCCGAATTGCGTAGGTGACAAGAAAAAGCTGGGCACCACACTGGAATTGCTGCAATGGAAGGCAGAGAATGGTGTATCGACAAGGGATTTGGAAAGTTGCGGTAATGATGAAGGATATGCTTCCAAAGGACAACGAATTGCCCGAGAGTACGTACGAAGCAAAGAAGGCTGTCTGCCCTCTAGGGTTAGAGGTGCAGAAGATACATGCATATGCCCTAATGATTGCATCCTCTACCGCGGTGAGTACGAGGATTTGAACGCTTGCCCGGTATGTGGTGCATTGCGCTATAAGATCAGCCGCGATGAGCATGGTAATGTCGAGGCGGCGCCCAGGAAGAAGATTCCTGCCAAGGTGATGTGGTATTCTCCTATAATACCACGGTTGAAACGCTTGTTCCAAAACAAAGAGCATGCCAAGGCGATGCGATGGCACGAAGAAGACCGTAAGAAAGACGGAAAGTTGAGAGTACCAAATGACGGGTCGCAGTGGAGAAAAATCGAAAGAAAATCTGGAAGGAGTTTGCAGATGACGCAAGGAGCGTATGGTTTGGTCTAAGCGCCAGATGGCATTAATCCTTTTGGGGAAGCAGAGCAGCAACCATAGCACCTGGCCTGTGACTCTATGTTTGTATAACCTTCCTCCTTGGTTGTGCATGAAGCGGAAGTTCATTATGATGCCGGTGCTCATCCAAGGCCCTAAGCAACCCGGCAACGACATTGATGTGTACCTAAGGCCATTAGTTGAAGAACTCTTACAACTGTGGAATGGAACAGGTGTACGTGCGTGGGATGAGCACATGGGGGAAGAATTTGACCTAAAGGCGTTGCTGTTCGTGACAATCAATGATTGGCCTGCTCTCAGTAACCTTTCAGGACAGACAAACAAGGGATACCGCGGATGCACGCACTGTTTTGATGATACCGGCAGTATATATTTGAATAGTTGTATGAAGAATGTGTACCTGGGACATCGTCGATTTCTTTCGAGCAGGCATCCCGTAAGAAAGAAAGGCAAGCATTTCAAAGGTGAGGCGGATCACCGGACGAAGCCTCGCCACCGTACTGGTGCTGATGTACATGATATGGTCAAGGATTTGAAGGTGATATTTGGAAAGGGTCTGGCGGACAACCTGTTCCAAAGGACGCCGACGGACGCGCACCCATGTGGAAGAAGAAATCTATATTTTGGGACCTGCCATATTGGAAAGACCTAGAGGTCCGCTCCGCAATCGACGTGATGCACGTGACGAAGAATCTTTGCGTGACCCTGCTTGGCTTCTTGGGCGTGTATGGGAAGACAAAAGATACACACGAGGCACGGAGGACCAGCAACGTATGCACGGAGAAGGCGGCATATATCGTGGTCATGCAAGCTATGCTCTTACCAAAGAAGAGAAGGAAATCTTCTTTGAATGCCTTTCGATATTAAGGTACCGTCGGCTTCTAAATCGAATATAAAGGAAATAATAAACATGACAAAGAAAAGTTCCAGAACCTAAAGTCTCATGACTGCCACGTGATTATGACGCAACTGCTTCCGGTTGCATTGAGGGGCTTCTACGGAAAAGCGTTCGATTAGCCATTGTGAAGCTATGTGCATTTCTCAATGCAATCTCTCGGAAGGTAATCGATCCAGAAATCATACCAAGGTTCTGAGAATGATTTGGTGCAATGTCTTGTCGATTTGAGTTGGTGTTCCCACCATCCTTCTTCAACATCATGACGCACGCGTCCTAGTTCACCTATCTTGAAGAGATTAACGTTTTGGGTCCTGTATTTCTACACAATATGTTCCCCTTTGAGAGGTTCATGGGAGTCTTAAAAAATATGTTCATAACCGTGCTAGGCGAAGGAAGCATCTCCAAGGGCCATCAAAATGAGGAGGTCATTGAGTTTTGTATTGACTTTATTCCTGACCTTAAGCCGATTGGTGTTCTGAATCGCGGCATAAGGGCAGACTGGATAGAAAAGGCACGCTAGGAGGAACAAATAATATGTATGGACGGACATTCTCTCACCGAAGCACACTACACAGTTCTACAGAATTCCGCCTTGGTGGCTCCATATATGGATGAACACAAGAATTTGCTACGCTCCAAACACCGGAGCGGTCGATGATGACTGGATTACACGTGAACAAACCAGGAGTTTCGCCAGCTGGTTGCGGAACCGTACCATGCATGACACCTCTATTGAAGATGACCTGTACTTGCTGTCCCGATTACCATCTTGAATATAATGACTTTCAAAGTGCGAGATAAATGGTAATACATTTTACACGATCGCCCAAGATAAGAAGAGCACCAACCAAAACAGTGGTGTCCGTTTGATGCAGAAACTAAGGCGGGAAAGGAAACATATTATGGTTATATACATGACATATGGGAACTTGACTATCGACGTGGTTTAAAGGTCCCTTTGTTTGGTGCAAATGGGTCAATATGACACGAGGCGGGGTAACGGAAGACCCGATGCGGAATGACAACAGTGGATCTCAACAATCTTGCATTATGCGAGGCAGAACCATTCGTCCTAGCCAATGATGTGGCACAGGTTTTCTATGTGAAGGACATGTCTACCAAGCCAAGAAAAAGAAAAGATAAGGAAGCGAATGCATCGTGCGATGAGCCAAAGCGGCACATAGTTCTTTACGGGAAGAGAAACATCGTGGGAGTGGATGACAAGACAGACAAGTCGGAAGATTATGAAAAGTTTGATGAAATTTCTCCGTTCACGGTGAATATTGACCCGAGCATCCCGTTAAATGATGAAGATTTTCCATGGTTCTGGCGCCAAAGGGACACACTTGGAGAAAAAGTTTCACACCCAAAGATCTGGGATGTGATCGGCTTCACTATCATCACTTTTTACATGTTTCACACCCGGAGGAATCTCTGTAATAGTTAGGGTAGTTATGTGTTTTGGCATTTGAAACGCCAAGAAATTTTATGTGCAAACAAATTCTTTCATGCCTTTACTGATTTTTAAAGTTAAATTATTCACAAACTAGTGATTCACACTAATTTCAAATAATTCAAAATTTAAACTATTCAAATTTGAAAACTACGGGCACTAACAGAAAGTTTGTAATTTTTTGTACCTAAAGCAAAAATATTCACAAAGAAACTCTAAATACACAAAAAAACAACACAAAAATAAATAAAGCAAAAAAAAGCCCGCCTACTAGGCCAGAGCGGCCTGCATACGACTAGAAACCCAACCTGTTGTTGGGCCAGGATCCAGGCCACTTAAAAGGCCAAGTGGGCCTGAGGCAACAAAGAACACGTAGGCCCAGTGGGCCTGCTTTGGAGAGGAGCTCGAGAGAGCGACCGCACGGGGTTTATAAACCCGGTGCAGTCGCCCCTCGGCTAGCGAGGTGGGACTAAACTTGCCGCACCGCACTGCGCTTGTAAGACCCCTTTAGTACCGGGTCGTGGCACAAACCGGTACTAAAGGGGGCCTTTAGTACCGGTTTGTGCCACCACCCGGTACTAAAGGGGTCGCTTCCGCTGCTTGGGCTGGCCAAAACAGACCTTTAGTACCGGTTGGTGGCTCCAACCGGTACTAAAGGTGCCTTCTATATATACAACACTTGAAAAATTTCATTCTCCTCTGTTTCTTCCTCTGTTTCCCCATTGAACCGCCCGCCCGATCGATCGACGCCGTCAGCGGCTCTGTCGCATCGCCGCCCAAATCCCATCGCCGCCCTCGTCTCGTCGCCGCCCGTCCCGTCGCCGCCCTCGTCTCCGTCGCTGCCCGGGCCCGTCCCGTCGCGCCCGTCCCTGCGTCGCCACCCAGTGTCACGCCCCGGCCCGTCGCTGCCCCCGGCCGTCGCCTCGCCGTCGCCGTCGCCCCGCTGTGAGCTCTCCCCCGCTAACCCCGCTCCCGCGCCCCCCGCGGCCCCCATGGGCGCCGCCCCGCCCCGAGCCCCTACACACACACACAAGCATGATGAACACACACACACATACACGTATATATGTATGAATGCATGTATATGTTAGTATATACGTATTTTGTATGTTTAATAAGTTTAGATTTTTTAGATTATTGTTTTTTCACTAGTATATATGTATGAATGCATGTTAGATGGATATAATTAGTGTTTAATTAGTATGGAATTTTTTTATATAATGTTGTTTTTCTGTTTTTTAATGGATGTATAGAAATTGTTTTTTCTGTTTTTAGTGTTAGATGCTTAATTAGTACTATGAAATAGTATATAGATTTTTGAAATAGTAGAAATGTTAGAAATTTTAGTTATCAAAATCCAATCATTAAAAAATATTATTTTTTATGGGCATATAGCTAGTATTTGTTACGGGCGATGCCCGCCCGCAACCTCGCCGTCGACCCGTCATGGCGACGACGTCCAGCCGCCCATGTCCGGACTGGCTCACTGGCTGGCACTGGGAGGTGCTGCTCGGAGGGGCGCGCCGCTTGATGAGGAACCCGGCCCCGGGTCCCGTCGTCGACCACGATCTCGTTTGGTGGCGTTAGCGTGGGCGATTTCGGTGCGGAGGGACCCGGCCCGCCGGAGGAATGCGTCGCCCGTGTCGGGGAGGAGAACGAGCACGTCCATCGCTACATGGTTGCGTTAGAGGGCGGCAGGTTCTCCAATACTGGCGATATCTTCGAGGATCTCACTTCAGCTATGATCCCGTGAGGGTTCCTTCTCTTTGGGTGTCCACCGCCATGACGCAGGAACCGCGAGTGTCCTAGATTCTTCTGTAGTATTCGATCTTTAATTAGCTAGCCAGTATGTACTATTCAATATTATATATTATTCGAGACGATGTATTCGAGATTGTATCTATTATTCTAGACGAAGTATTCGAGATTATATCTATTATTCGAGACGATGTAATTTGAATACTAAATTGTTTTATATTTCTTTTGAATTAGTTAAATAAAAGCTATGGCGGACAATACCGACAAGAGAGGAGAATGCAGACCATGTTCGATATGATCTGTGAGCCGATGATAATCGAGAATGAAGAAGATTATGACGGCTCGAATTTCTAAACAGCACCGGAGAGGGTGATATGATATTCGATCATGACGATCGAATTGATGAAGTCATGAACTACGATTATGGCGATGACGAAGAACATGTTGATCCTGAAACAACAAAGACCGGCGAGGTATATATATTTATATAAGCAGGTTTCGGTGATCATCACATGTTTTAAATGACTTGAAGATATATTAACGAATCGATCTTTGTTCTTTCAGCCATCCGGATCGAGCAAATCTTCAGGCAAAAGGACGAAATGAGGCCCGAACAAAAAGTTGAAGGAGGGTGTAAAGTACAATATTGAGGCAGTCAGACCTAATGTCGAACCATTAGCGCCTAAGAAGATTGCAGACAAGTTCATTCGTCAGTGCGGAGTTCTTGTGAAGGACCAACTCCCGATCTCCCTTCAATAATGGAGAGAGCCAGCAAAAGACATAGGACAATAAGGCAAAGAGGAAGCTGCTCCACGTCCAGATGTTAATTTTGTCGACAAGAATCAAAAATATCTGCTTTGGGATTCTATCATGGAACATTTCACCCTACCAGATCATTTCACGAAGCAGATGTGCAGAGAAAGTCAAGGACGCTGCTCTTAGGAAGATGGCGGTTGCATTCAAGAACCACAAGAATCGTGGAATGGGACAAGTACGTCAAGGGAGGAAGGAAGACTCCGATTCGAGGGAACACTAGAGAACCAACGTGCTCATTGGGACGATTTCGTGAAATTCAAGGATTCGGAATTAGCTAAGGAAAGGTCGAGAATAAACAAGAAGAATGCCGAAAAAGGATAAGTTCCATAAGCTGGGGCCAGGTGGCTATGCGGTGGCAATGCCTAAGTGGGATAAGTCTGAGAAAGAGATGGAGGATGCAGGTGCCACTCCGGTTAGTAAGAGCTGGCCCCCAGTCGGGACTTGGTTCTATGCGCATGGGGGAGTTGGACCAAGACAGGCAATGTTTCGACGAGGGCAAGTCTGAAGGGAGCCGACGATGCGATACTTGTTGCAATAGAAGAGGCACGGTCGGGGGTGTTCCAGCCCAACAGAGAGAACGGCGAGCTTACGCGTGCCCTGAGAAATCCTGAACACCCGGGAAGAACACGAGGCAAGGGCGCTATTCCGTGGTATGAGGGTTTTGATGGAACACCGACTACGTAACCCGTGCGAAAAAAGAAGATTGCGGAGGAGAAGAAGAGGAAGATGGAGGAGGAGCAGAGGAAGCGGGACTATGAACGCCTTCAAGGCCTAGAAGCAAGTCAAGCGGAATTGGCGGTCAAATTCCAGCGGCGGCGAGGAGCGAATCGACTCACTTAGCCAGCAAAGGGGGTCTCGGCATTGCGGTAGCTAGCGGATGATCCCAACATTGGATAGCACTGCCCCATCCATGCGAGAGAAGCAGCGTGGGTTCCGCCAGACGACGCAATGCTGGGTAGATATCCCGTGGATGACATCACGGAGAACACTAGCTGCGAGCTACACGTAAAAATGAAGAACATATCCATGAAGGTGGCGGACGGCGTTGCTTTTCGATTACCCCCAAAGCAACCTACCATTGCATCCCGATTCCAGAAGGGCTATGCTCATGTCATGGTTGACGAGGTGGTGCAGCCATATTCGGGCTAGAGCTTGACATTCACGGAGGTGAGGACGAGCGCTTTCTGGAGACGCCAACCATCGTATCATCCTATGGAAAAAGGATTGCATCATCTTTGAAGGCCACCGACATCACGCGTCATCCGACTCCTCGTCAAGTCCGCCACCGAGTCAGCAGTCTCCCGCTCCTGCAAGTCCACCAAGTCCGGCAAAGTGTCAGCCACTCCTCCTCCAAGTCCGGCAAAGTGTCGAGCCACTCCTCCTCCTCCAAGTCCGCCATAGCGTCAGGGCGTCCACTCCTCCTCCTCCAAGTCCGGCACAACCTCGGGCCACTCCTCCTCCAAGTCCGGCACAGCTTCAGCGGCCACTCCTCCTCGTCCAACTCAGCCCGTCGGCCGGCGTCTCCGCCGCCTCGGCAATCGCAGAAGAGACACCCCGCAGCTATGGTGCGTAGCGGTACGAGTCGAGGTAGTACAGGAAGTACATGCGGAGGCAAGCGATATAAATATGGTCCAAGCCTCACGCCTCTTCCGCAGAGGTCTTATGACAGGTCCGAGGAGGAAATCACAGCCATATCGAAGTCCGAGGTGGAAACCCATTTTGCACCGAAACCGCCACCGCCGCCAAGGGAGAAAGTGCACGAGGAAGCGATTGACCACTTCATTCGTATGGCTCAACCACCAGCTCCCAAGCCTGTTGACACAGACTATGAACGCCACATCGGAAGTTAAATCGAGCACGTCTACGTAAGGAGGCGAGCTCGGGATCGAGCAAACAAGAAGCAGCTGTCAAAAATGCGAGAAAACCATTCCCACTGGGAGAACAGCGGCATAATCGATCCCTCGCTTGTTGTGCCAACAACACGTGATGACGCTGGCGCCCAATATTATTATGGGCAAACAGTTTACGTTCCTGAGGTAGACAATGTGGTAATAACGGAGGACCATATAATGCAGGCTGAAGTTCTCAAAATCACTGTTGGACAACTCCTCGAGATCGAGCCCATGCCTGTGCTTAGAGAGGATGAAATAAAACGGAAATATGTCCGGGGCCAACCTTTGGTCGAGCCAGACAAGGTCAAGAACCTCCCAACGAGAATGTATGAATTGCAACAATGGTACATGAACATTACCAAGATTTCCGATCGATTGTCCCTCGTGGTGAATGTCAAGGAGGAGCATTACTTCCATGAGAAAGCTGTGTCCGTTGAGTATTCTGAACTGTTTCAGTTATACAATCAAGACGCACTCGACAAATCTATCGTCGATTGCCATTGTCTCGTAAGTGATTTCTTTCTGTAATTTAAGTCTCAAGCTAGCTGTACTGATCCTTTTGATCAATCAT
Organism: Aegilops bicornis; assembly: GCA_021605145.1. Taxonomy (NCBI): domain Eukaryota; kingdom Viridiplantae; phylum Streptophyta; class Magnoliopsida; order Poales; family Poaceae; genus Aegilops; species Aegilops bicornis. Next base: position 689,523,124 of record CM038673.1, on the reverse strand, counting down.
TACATGTAATTATCCTCACTATATTCTTTTACGTGGTATTATATGCAGGATGAAGATATATGAAATGAGAAAAGGTGGACGCTTTGGCATTGGGTTCATTGACCCAAACACCGTTAATGAATACACATGACTAAATCCACGTTATCAAAAGGACGTAGAGGACAACATGCTAGAGTTCTTGAAGCGCCTCAAATACAATGAAGATATACTACTTCCTTACAACTTACAGTGAGTCACACTGTCTTGTACTACAAATTCTCTGTTTTTGCCTACTAGCTAGCTACATGTTTTTGCTTTACATATGCCCGCTTAATTAAGACATGCAAACGTGTGTGCATGCAGATTTCACTGGGTCTTGTGTATCATTAAAGTTGGCCTTGAACAGTTGAAATCTTGGACTCACTACTCAAAGAAAAAACTGACTATAACATCTTGTTTGGGATAGTCAACAGGTAATTTCAATCATTATTAACTATATATCTCGGCCTATTTAGTTCGTCATTTTTCATGATATGAACTATTTAATAACCCCTTTATTCATTTTCTTTGTCGGCGGGCAAGGCTTGGGCAAGGTTCATCAGCGTGACCCCAGGAAAATGAAAAAAAAAAGCTTAAATGGTTTCGACCCAATGTAAGTAATTAAGTAGTAATAGCTAGCTAGCTAGCTGCCATCTCTTTAATTATCATGCTTGATTAATTATTATCTGATCAAATTCCATTCTCGTAAAGGCCCTGAAGCGGTATGAGGGACTGATCTGTGTGCATTCTGCGTTTGCGAGAACATTCACATGATGGCGTCCGAAAGGAGCGGATCTCAAAGACAGGAATGGGTACGCTTGTCAAAACACTATTCACAATTTTTACACCATTATCGATATCTAGTCACACAATTAATACACATGCATATTGATCTCCTTCTTAACAGTTCACAGAGGTGCAGGAGAAGCTCCTAGAAACGGAGCGCGTAGAAGCACTTCAAGAGGAAATAGCGGGATTTTTGCTCGACCAGGTCATAAATCCGAAGGGAGAATACTATTACCCGCTACCGCCCCATCGTGCTCCGAAGGCACCAATTAGGCTAATGCCACTGGCTCCAAAGGCAACATGCATATGTAGGAGAAATTGTATATAGCTATACATGTGTGTATGTGTGAATTAATTAATATGATGGTTTGTGAGACATTGATGATATATATATATATATATATATAATGTTTCCTACAAGCAGTGGTAGTTACCACCACTTGCGTTTTGTATGTTGTATGTAGTATCTGTCGAAACCGAGAGTATGTATGTGTAGTATGTAGTATATAACAATGATTAGGTAGTATATATACTAATTTTAGGTAGTATGTACCATTTTTTGAGTATGCTCTTTTTACGTACAAATATGTAAGTATTTCATAAATATAACAAAAACTATGGGCTCATATGCAATTTTTTCACGTAACTTGCTTTTAAATATCTTAGATATAGTATATGAACATATTTAAAATAATAAAATAGTATATATAGTACCACTTGGTAGTATATGAGATATGTGGGGTAACTACCACCGGGTGGTAGGATGGATTTTCCCTATATATATATATATATATATATATATATATATATGCATGATTGGTTCTACTAGAAATTCTATTTATATATATATATATATATATGTATATATATATATATATATATATATATATATATATATTCATAACGTGTACAATGTGTAGTATCGTAAAATACCAGCAAGCGAAAAAGAATTAAATTGATAACACAAATTTAATTGAAAAATAAAAATAAAACAAAACCCACAAACATTTAGTACCGGTTGGTGTTACCAACCGGTACTAAAACTCCCGCCCCGAGCTGCCTCGTGCCACGTGGTTGGCCTTTAGCACCGGTTCGTCTTGAACCGGGTACTAAAGGGGGCTTTAGTGACCACACTTAAGTGCCGGTTGTGGAACCGACACTAAAGGGCGTTACGAACCGGTGCTATTGCCCGGTTCTGCACTAGTGCTTGTTCGGGCAACATCGGCGGCATCGTCGCATTCCTTCTTGAAGGTGTTGCTTGGTGCGCGGCGCTTCAGGCTGCTGGGAGCATGGTGGTACTTCTTTGTAAGGTGCAGCGGTTGCCGGTCTTCCTTTCTTCGTTGATCTGCCGGTGTCGGCATTTATTTCTCTTTTTTCTTCTTGTTTTTCTTTTGGGCTTTTCTGCGCTGCGACCCCATCGAGCTGGATGTATCGGGTGTTTGCTTTATAATATAAAGCGGGGAACCCTTTATCGTAATGTTATTTCGAAGAAGACTGTATAAGTATGGATTCTAATTTGCGCACTTGAGGAGTTCAACTTAGATGATACTGATAGGACTGTACCTCTAGTCTTTCACCCAAGTGAGATCTACTCATTTAGCAGATGGGCCAATAATTAAGCTTAATTCCAGCACTTCTATGCTAGTATTTTGGTTATGATAAGACTTGATGTTCATGAATTATGAGTTCTTTTTTATGGAAACACAAATTACAAGTTGCGAGTACTGCATAATGGCATCTTTAAAGCGGACCCTCAAACTGCCTGTAAACGTGTCTCGCCGGTTTTTATATCGGTATCACTCTTCATAGACCTGTTATTTTGAAAACTAGCTGCTCTTTTGTGGCTTCCTCCCTTGCACATGAGAATCTTGATAAGTCGTCTCTCGTTGATACGAGGAAGGAACCTTGAGCCATCACCAAACTACTTGCAAATTTTAAGCTGACGAAGATTAGTTAGTCGGCATGCCAATGTGGTGGCTCACCAGATAGCCAAGTTCAGCTCTGATAACAGGTCAGATGGATTTCTGTGTAATCGTTTTCCGCCCTGCGTGGCGGATGCGGTTAGGAATGATTGTATTAAACTTTTTACTTAATTAATAGTATATGGGGCAAATAAATGTTGGTGTACCTTGGTTATTTTTACAGGGTTTCTCCTTTTTTGGGGGACTAAACATGCATATCACTCATAGTCGTCCATGGAGACATGGTTAGCAGTAAACATGACAACCAGCGAACCGAACGGCACAACCACTTGCAGCAGACGAGAGCTGCCCTACTTCCTCCTCGGAGTCCCTAAGCGACGCCCACATCGTTGAGGTTGTGGTCGGCGTCCAGGACGGCTTCACGAAACGTGTCCTGCTCATTGAGGAGAGGAGCTGAGTACATCGGTAGGTCAGCAAGCACCCTTGTTTCACGTTTGTTTGTGCTACTAATTCCTTGCGGTCATGCTGTGTTCGACATGGCGGTTAGACTCAGTTGACATAAATAAATAAACGAAAGGGAGGACGATGAGGTATGATGGTTCATAGTTTCTGAAATCTAGTGGCGGATGAGGTTCTTGGCCAAGTAGAATGAACACCACGGAGAACCTACTTACGTGTGTATCAACTCTCCGTCTCTAGCATGTGGACACGTACGTCTGCGTGCAATTCGTTGCCCATACATGCATGTTGGATTTTTTGTTGAAAGTCTCGAGTCTGAAATATACTGACTTTGAACAAATAATGCATAGAACCAACAACAAATGATTGGGATGGAGAACAAGGAGAAACATCATCTGTTTCAGCTACTCCTAGATTTCAGAAAGATAAATGGAAGCATGCATGCATTCCCTACTCCATAAATTTGCATGCGCCTGTCATGCTAAGATTGGTCCATTTCTATGGATAGCATGGAAATCAGGAAGTGTCGCAATGGCAGGGCTGCAGCCACGAACAATATATGGACTGGGTAGTAACTAAAACGCACACATGATCGCCCCGTAATATTTCACTCTTGTCAAAGTCTAAATCCTCATATTTCTCTATGAGCTCTCTGACCAATGGCTCCACCACTGTCCCCGATATCTTCTATTCCTGTGGGTATTACATTTCTATTGTTTCTTGTCTCACCCTTCACTCAACATGTATGTGTGACTGCCGCCTATTTGATAGTACTAAGCTAGTGCTGCTAATATTTAGAAAAGGTATTTCTACAAAGGTCTTAGGATTAAACTGAAACACGGACGTTGTTCTCTGCTCGAACGAAGCATGCACTGGTGTATACCGAAACCCCTATATCAGGGGAGCTTTTCATCCCATGTTTTGCCACTTGGCGGATGGGGACTGGGTGACCTATAGAATGCAAGCCACGTGCATTACTTTGGTAGGGCACGGGGTAGAAATCTAACGTGGATGTAAACTTTCTGCTAAAATTTTCCTAACGTGTGTTGCGATTTTGTTGTGAGGCTAGCAAATATGTGTGTGTTTGTGGGCCACCATTAGTTGTTGACTTGGGCTTTGGTTCTTTCCTGAACCCTAAACCACCATTGGTCGTTGAGAGCAACTAATTAACAAGCGCTCCTTCGGGAGCCTCGCAACGATCAGCGCCACTTGGCGCGCTCTCAGCCATTCGCCACGTGTCGCGTCGTGCTCTGGGCGCTTCCTCTGAATTTTTTTATTTTTCCGCACGCGTTTTCGACTTTTTAAATGGTTTTTTTCCGGATTTTTTGACGTTTTGGTTTTTCACCGGTCTTTCCTAGGTTTTCGACCAAAAAAAAGTTTTCAAAAAAAATTGCGCAAAAAAACATGTTTTCTTTTTTTTCGTGAGAGTCACGGTTTTGCTTTCGCGAGAGTCATGGCCGTGCATCTCGGAAACGGAAAAAAACGTGTTTTCTATTTTTTTCCTTTCGCGAGAGTCACGGTTTTGCTTCCGCGATATGCACGGTTGTGCTTTCACGGGAGTCACGGCCGTGCCTCTCGGAAACGAAAAAACACGTTTTCTGTTTTTTTTTCTTTCATGAGAGTCACGGTTTTGCTTCCGCAAGAGGCACCGTTGTGCTTACGCAAGAGCCATGGCCGTGCCTCCTCGAAAGCGAAAAAACACGTTTTCTGTTTTTTTTCTTTCGCGAGTCACGGTTTTGCTTCCGCGGGAGGCACGGTTGTGATTTCGTCAGAGGCACAGGCGTGCCTCTTTCGGGAAGGGAAAAAACCCGTGCTCCTGGTTCGGTTTTTTCATCCGTTTTTTTTTCATGAAAAAACGTCAAAACCTATCAACATGGGATCTAGTTTTGAAGATCTCGACACGAGGAATCCAACGGCGAAAGCGGTTGGAGATTTGGACGCACGGTTTAAGAGATAAAACATTTTGAATAAACGGATCTATGAAAAAAGAGAAAACTCACAGGTTGCGACAAGTGGCGCACATGCAGCGCACCACTTATCGCAATCTGGGAAAGTTAGAGTGATCTTTGCAACGAGTACTCCTTAACTAGTGATTTCGTCGTTGGTCTAAATAGTTGTTGACTTGGGTTTTGATTGTCCTGAACCTGGGCGTGGGCGTCGCCTTCTCCTTCGCCTGGGCGTGGATCTGAGGCAGAAGGAACGACGGTTACAGGGCATGACGACGACATATGGGGAGGCCTCTGGCAAGTGGGGCCGAACGCCATGGACCGGATTTTTGGCGCAGCCGGCGCCAGCGTTCTCCGGATAGTTTATGGACGCCCCCTTTTTTCTGTCTTTCTTTTACTTTTGAGCATTTACTTTGCTATATAGAGTTTCTATTGTAAACTAGTTACGTGATCTTTTACATGTATGCATAGATCGAATCATGCACTTGTGGTGTTGGTTGTGTTTTTGTCTGCGCACACAAAAACACGCAGCAAAGTGCAAGAGGTCTCCGGCTGCCAGTTTGGGGAAGAGTGGCAGCTCCTTTACACGAAAAGCTCAAGGGCTAGCTCAGGCATGGAGCTGGCCACTAGAATCCACCAGCAGAACTTCGGCCTGGAGGTCACCGGTTAGCTGACCGCAGCCACCGTCACCAAGATGATGGTCCCATGTTGCAGCGTCGAGGATATCATCAACGACACTTCCGTCATGGAGAAGACGGCCAAAGACGGTGGTCCACTGAACGAACCTCTACTCCTACTTCCCGGGGTCGCCGTGTTGGCCGCTCTAAGGAGAGACTCAAGTACGCCATCATTCCCCTCAAAAACAAAGTACGCCATCATCGTTGTTGACACATTCCGCACGTACGTGCCCATGTCTAACCTCCTATCCATACTCTCTACTACAATGTTAGCTAAATTGAGTCAATTCGGTTAGACTGTTAGCATGGCTTCCTCCACCACAATGTTGCATGTGTGCGTGTAGTGAACTGTTTTTCTGGTCAGTTTTGGTTATTTCGAGTAGACTATTTGACTATGTGCGTGAGCGTGAGAATAGAAACGGATGTGTCTACGATGGGTGACTAGGAAGTTACTAGCGGGTAGTGCGCGGTGGCACACCCCGCTACGTTGAGTCGTTTGAAATTTGCTTTCACGGAGTTCTTCAAAATTGTTGTATGTTTTGCATGTGTATATCTTTATAGTGAGGGAAAGAAGCATGTATGTTGCTCTGTTCGACAGCAAATTGAACATGTACGGTAGCATCTGTGCTGCTCCGTTCGTTAGCAGAAATTTGACTTATGCTCTGTTAGACAGCATAAAATTCAGTTGTACAGAACTTTCGTCATTTTGATCTAATTCAGTTCACCAAAAAATGAAAGTGTGTTGTTTTTATTATTTTGATCTAGCCTTTATAAACAAAATTATACAAGGAAGTAAGAATAAACATGAATATTGCTCTAGGAAAAATTCAGTTCCAATATGTTATGCCTTTGTAAACAAAATTCAGAGAGACAAATGTTCTGATCCTGTCGGTAGTATAAACTGCAATACATGCTCTGTTCCTGACACAACAAAACTGCAATAATTAATGAGTGGATAAACCATGCAATTTTCTCAATAGAAAATCAAAAAACCCATCTAATTGCTACAACCCAATTATTTGAGCATTTCTTGCATTCCACCCTCCATTGTTGTGCTATGGCATGGACATCTATAAAAAAAGACTATGAATGAACATTTGACTTAAACATCCAAGAAAAAAGAGCAAGACTATGGATACACAGTTAACGCTTATCTTTACCAGTCTTTTATTCACAACTGCAAGCAAAATATTTGTGTATTCTCAAAAAAATAGTGTATGCGTGTAGCTGGGTAGTTATATAAAGTCCATGACAATCCTGTAAACTCACTCCTGCATGTTTAGCAGTTAAGGAAGATGGTAAAACTGAAAACCTAGGTTGAATATATAAGAATATACTTGTCCTTCCAGGGTATTCCACTTTATATTTTTGCACCCAATTTTCAGCCTCACGGAACTGAATATGGTATTGCAACAGGAAAAAAAAAACAGGTAGCAAGGCAAGATACAACGCCAAAGGTACCTGAAAGAAAAGATAAAATTAAATTCGATGTCAGTAGGCAGCAAGGCTAATAAGAATTCTCCCTCTCTCTGATGTATACCTCAGAAGATGGATATGCTCATGCTAATTAACTGAATATGCTCATGCATATATTATTTAATCCAGCAAATAGATGAAACGATTCACTTGTACCTTTGTTGAGCAAAGTACTGCTGCATTCTGCAGTATGCAAATTAATCAAGTCCATGAGACTGACATGGGACACCAAACACCCACATCCAATGCATAATTGGTGCATACCTTATACTGTATCGCTGGATCTGTAAGCCATGCTAATTGCAAAGACCTTGAGAAAGAAGATTAAACTACAAAAACCTTCATAACAATTTACAACATGGGGAGATCCAAAAGGAGTTGACTGAAACCTCCAAATCAAGGTAAATGCCCTCATTGTTCTATTCCGCCTTGGCACATGAGTTGCAAATGCAGGAGTGTAGTGTCCAGCGTATGACTCCTAGATATATATAAAAAAAGTTCAGCATACTTGGATGCTCCTTGGAGAGCTGTCAAAGTTGCACACAGAAAGAAGGAAAGAACTTGTGAGAAACACAAAAAGGACACTTTTGCATCTTGGTTGCAACTCACAAATATGAGTAATGACCATGCTTGTGAACACAACAAGAGCACCTCCATTAAAGGTTAGAATTGGCCATACATATGATGAATGTGTTTCTACCACATATTCTGACTGAATGGGAATGCATGTTGTATATTTAAGTCCATATCAAGTCGAGAGGTTAACTTCTATAGGAAGAACTATTACCTTCAGGCAGTCATCTAGGTCGTTGCTGATGTTTGCTTCATATGGTGGGTATCACGATACGATTCGAATCCTGCAACAACCAATACCCAAGCAGAGAGAATATTATAGAGGTTCTAACAAAACAATATTTGAACGATCTCTAAAGAAAACATCACATAGATTGATTGTTCGTGAGAGGAGGGTGCAGCCGAGGAACCACATAGGACAGGGAACGGCGCCCCTTGCACACGCGGCCACAATCAGCAGTACACACACCTTTCCAGAGAGCAATATATTCGTCGGAAATAGGTGGTTCCATGCACTGTACAGTATACAGTGGGTCAAACAACACAAATTTAGACGAATAACATAAGGCCTTGTACAATGGCAGATGCTTAGGAGAGGTGCTTAGAGAAATAAACCAGGTTTTTCTTAAACACTGGTGCTTATTTGTACAGGATAGACGCTTAACTAAGCATCTCCCGTGTAAAAATAGGCACCGGTGCTTCAGAAAAAACCGATTTATTTTTCTAAGCATTTCTCTAAGCACCTCTCATTGTACAAGGCCTAACAAATCCTAAGAAATAATAGTGAAACCAATAGTCCCAAATTAACTTCCTTTTCTGCCAATTCGACATAGTCTGACCTGTAAAAAAATGTTGATGCTCCCATCAGTACTTATTTTGTCATGTTACAGTGGAACATAAATATGATTTGAAATGTTAAAAGCAATGAGGAATTTTTAAAATTGGCGCAACACTTACAGGACTCTACTACAGAACAGGAGGGACACAATTTCATGTTCCTCTAAAATAATGGGACCACAACACCTTCTACTTCCTTGCAGAACATGTATAGCAGCAAAGTTACATGGCCATGAAAACTTGCTAGGACATCTCAGAAGTCAGTACAATTAAAACATGAAGGTGATGGGCCTTGTCGAAAATTTATTTTCCATCAGTTGCAGATTAACAAACATTATTCAGCCTCGTATATTTTTCCTTTGTATAATAAATGTAAAACCATTCAAAAAGTAGCATAGAAGTAAAAAAGGAGAAAATCCAGATAAAGAAGCATATATATTGAGAATCATACATAATTAGCACAGTGCAAAAATGGAACAAAAAGGAAGAATCAGTTATCACATCATAATATGTCAAAATCCTCAAAAAATGCATATTGTTACTAAGTTGTTTCTTCTCAAACTACGACAACTCGCACATGTTTACCATCGATATCGCAAGCGATGCATCATACCAGCTTCAGATGTTTGCCCTGGATTACCATACTTGATTAATCTGCCGGCTGCAGCCCACCTGTTGACCTAACCTGCTTCTACCGCTGCGCGTGGAACATCTAAAATCCACATCAGCCCACTTGATATGAAGCAGTCAGCAGATAGCACCAATCACAACTCCTTTTTTTTTTTAAATAAGCCAATCACAACTCCTGAAAACTCAAAACTGAAACACACATGATCTGTGTGCGAGGGCACCTAATTGGTAGGCTAGCTAGGAGACAAGACACCGGCTGCACGGCGTCCTGCTCCTGATAGGAGTTGGATAAATCTAATAAGGAGTACACCTAGCGAAAACCAACAAAAAAAAGGCAGAGAAAAAGAAAAGGGAGAAAATGAAGAGGAGGCTCACCGCTGCCTGGCCGGCGTCGTCGTTGATGCTTCCCCTATTTCCCGAAGCATCTATGGTGTCGGAAAGGAGAGCCTGGTTGGGAGAAGACTGGTCGAGGAAGTCATCCTCCGGACCCTACGGCGGTTGCCAGAAGCCAAATGCGGAGGAACAGGAACTTGTGGCGCCTCCTCACGCCCACGAGTCCACGACGACGATGCGGGGCGGGGCAGCGCCGGCTGCCGGGCCGAATTTGAGGACAAGGCGCGGGAGGACTCGAGGGGTCGAGTGTCAAGCACCAGGCAGGCATGGCTGAGCGACACAGGACGGCGAGACGCCATCAGCCTGGGTGAGCGCGACCTCGACTGATTTGTGGGTCCTCCCGTGTCTCCTCGGTGTAGCACCACCTCGGCTGCGTTGAGGGCAGATGGTGGACGGCAGTGACCAGGGTAGATGAGGGCTTCGCGATGGGGATCTGGCGAGACACGGCCCTCAGTGAGGTCCCATGCGATGCTCCGGCGAGGTCGGCGTGGACGGACCGACGCGCGAGACGCATTGGCCAGATTGGGAGCGGGACGAGGTAGACAGGGAAGGAGGGGGAGGGGGGCTTTTATAAGCGTGTACATGCGATGGAGTAGTGGCAGGGCAGTGGAGGGTCATCTATCCACGGGAGTATTCGAGAGAGAGCGTGATAGAGCACACGTGGAATGAAGGGAAAATCATTTTTTGTCCAAAAGGACCACCTGTCCAATAAAATTGACAAAAAAGATCATCTTCAAACAAAATTGACAGAAGAGACCACCCTAACCGTGGCGGCAGGTGCGGCAGCCGGCACGTGGCACCTGCCGCCACCGTGTGGCGGCAGCACCTGCCGCCACAAGGCCAGGCGGCAACTGGCGCATAACAGCCAGCTAACGCCCAAAACGGAACGTGGGCTGCATGTGATCCCTGCCGCCGCCTAGTGGCGTGGCGGCACAACTGTTTGCCTACGTTTCGTTTCGTCTGCATTTTGTTTCGTCTGACGAATAAGGGTGTTTCGTCTGTGTTTTGTTTCGTCTGTATTTTGTTTCGTCTGACGAATAATGCCATAGATTCGTATGTCCCTACCGTTGATTCCTATACATATAGTGCACTGTATTTGCAAATAATAATCGTTTATTTATAAATAAAGCCTCCGGGTCTCATCGTCGGCCTCCTCGCACCGGCCTCAACGCCCGGCGGAACATTACCGTCACAAGCCTTATTGTCGACCTCCTCACGCCGGGATTCACCCGGCGGACTTTCACCTCCGCGGTCTCATCGTCGGCCTCCTCGCCCGGCGGAACTGCTCCGCCACGGGCCTCATCGTCGGCCTCTTCGCACCGGCCTTATCGCCTGGCAGACCTTCGCCGCCGCAGGCCTCATCGTCGGCCTCCTCGCGCCGACATCATCGCCAAGCGGACCTTCACCGCCGCGGGCCTCATCGTCCGGCAGACCTGCTCCATCGCAGGCCTCATCGTCGGCCTCCTCACGCCGGCCTCAACACCCGTCTGCCTCCTCGCGTACCTTCCCCGCCGCTTCTCATTACGGGCCTCCTCGCTCCGACATCATCGCCCGGCAGACCTTCACTGTCGTGGGCCTCATTGCCGGCCTCCTCGTGCTAGCCTCATCGCCCAGCGGACCTGCTCCGTCGCGGGGCTCATCGTCGGCCTCCGGTGGCGAAGGTCCGCTGGGCGATGAGACCGACGATGAGGCCTGCGACATCGAAGGTCCGCCAGGCGATGAGGCCGGTGCGAAGAGGCCGACAATGAGGCCCGCGGCGGAGCTGGTCCGCTGGGCGAGGAGGCCGACGATGAGGCCTGCGGCGGCGAATGTCTGCCAGGCGACGAGGCTGGTGCGAAGAGGCCGACGATGAGGCCCGCGGTGGAGCAGGTCCGCCGGGCAAGGAGGCCGGCGCGATGAGGCCGACGATGAAACCCGCGGCGGTGAAGGTCCGCCGGGTGAATCGCCCGACGCGAGGAGGCCGACGGTGAGGCCTGCGGCGGTGATGTTCCGCGGGGCGTTGAGGCCGGTGCGAGAAGGCCGATGATGAGGCCCGCGACGGAGGCTCGTATTATTATTTATATATTAACGCTATTTGCAAAAATAGTGGACTGCTTGCTTAGGAATCAATAATAAAGACATATGAATATGTGGTATTATTCGTCAGACAAAACGAAACACAGATGAAACAAAACATAGATGAAACTAGCAGTAAACAAACAGTCCTGCCGCCACTCCACTAAGCGGCAGGGAGCACATGCAGCCCCCCGTTCCGTTCTTGGGTGCTTGCTGGCTGTTATGCGCCTGCTGCCGCCAGGCCATGTGGTGGCAGGGGCTGCCGCCTGCCGGCGTGGCGACAGGTGCCACGCGTCGGCTGCCGCGCCTGCCGTCACGGCTAGGCTGGTCTCTTCTGTCAATTTCATTCGAAGGTAGTCTTTTTTGTCAATTTCGTTGGACAAGTAGTCTTTTTTAACAAAAATTAGGAGAGAGACCAGAAACCATCCAGAAACATAAACACGTGGTGCACCCTCAGTTTTCTGAAATTACACGCGTAGTTTGTTCGTACTCCTCAGACTTTTACTCCTAAACAAATTTGACCGGTAGATAGTCAAAGCGGTGGGTGAAATGTGTCAAACGAAGGAAAGGAAACATCCTGTCACACGCGTCAATCTTACCGTAGTTGTAAAAAAAATTCAAAAAGACCAGAACAAAGAAACCCTTACGGGCCTAGTATTCTTAGTACTCCCTCTGTAAACTAATATAAAAGTGTTTAGATTACTATTTTAATGATCTAAACGCTCTTATATTAGTTTACTGAGGGAGTATTTGATAAGATTAGTGCTCCGGCTGATTACGTTAAGCGGTTTTATTTTTTTGTGCGTGTGTGTTAGATGTGGGGATTTGACGCGTGGTGTTCGACATGTTTCTTTGTAGCCGTTTCTTCTTAGTAAAAGGAATGTTTTACTGTGGACATGTTGTGTTTTTTGCTACCTTTTGTTTTGAACTGGTGTTTTGCTACTTTGGTGTTGTTATCCACGGTGGTCAGCGGTGTCATTTGGTTGTTATCTGTTTTAAGTCGACCACCATTTTCGTAGTTGCCTCTAACGAGTGCTGATGTTTTAGGTGGTTCTGATTTGCTGACTGCTTTGCCATTTAAGGCACGAGCAAAGATAAAAAAAGAAGGCTAAGCCAACGCCACAAGAAAAATAGTAATAATATATACATTTCTTCTCTCATTTTTCCTAGGTGGTCATTTGGTGATACTTTCCATCCTTTATGTACCAACTAACAAAAAAGAATTTACATTCCTATATAGCACTGGCTTTAATAGCACAGTTACAAAATTACCGATATGGCTATTGGAACAGACAACACAACACTGTTCAAGCATGGATAATCATTGATACTATTACTGCGAAAGCAATCAGGCATCCGTGAACTCAACTAAGTGCAAACAACAATGCTGGATGAATCTGAGGAAAGTGTCGCTCAGGCCTCACTTGATCACCTCTATAACAACCACATCATAGACATGAATGATTATGCATTCAAGCTTCAGGTGCAGAAAACACATACTTTGTTCACAAAATAGATGGTTCATCACTTTATATTTGTTTTTTGCTAATGGTGTATGGCTTTTCTTCAGAACTGTTCCCTACATATATATGGAAATTCGGTGCAAGCAGAATTTGCCATCAGAAAAGATAGTCTAAAGTTGCTTATTGTTTTAGGACGACATTTCAACGAGGGTCTCTATTCATATATTTATGTACTATTCTCCTAAGATTTGATTCATCATGCACCTCTTGGCTCTCAAATTAAGGCATGCCTTTTTTTTGTTCTCTTCAAAATCAGTGGAAGAACAAAAGAGCTCGGGGTGTGCTTTCTTTGGAGAACAAAGAGAATGCTACTCTCCATTTTGGATGAAAAATAGAAGTTTTTGCTAGGTACTTGAGGCCAACTTTTCGAGTGGTTGAGAGTCCTAAAAGACATGGCATTATTGATGCATAATCGATTGTACCTTTACTATAAAGACACACACACATCACTATCTCACATGAAATTAACAAAACTGGAATAATCGAACCAACCAAAATAAAAAACATGAGTTAATACCAAACACATGAAACTACATATGAAGATGAAAACCAAACACACTGTGACAAAAAACATACAGTTAAACTTACATGAACCCAAAAAACTCTTGGAGAACACAACAAACCAATTAGCCAAATAATCAACGCTCTTTCTATCCACACATACAAAACTTTATGTAGCGTCTAGATAATGTTTGAAGATTTTAAGATTCGTACCAATATGATGTTTATACACACACCACAATATAAATAAAGTGAACATGCAACAATTGAGTAGTTAATCAGAAAAATATCAAATAAAGTTTAATACCATCGTATACAGATTTTCTCACACAACATATCAGCAGCCGCGGTGTGCCGCCGCACGGACATGGCTATGTAGAGCGGACTGTACATGGTTTTTTTTAATATGTACATTTTATTATAGGTGTATAAATGTGTTTCATTTTGTTTGTCAACGTGCATCATGCATGGTTGTAATAAATGTACTTCTTTCCCATCTTGAGCTCTTATATCACATATTCACATTCCATGTGTATGCATCAATGTGCTTTTCTTCATGTAATAGCACATAACACGCGTGAAGCCATCACATATATTTTGTTTAGCTTATAATAATGTTTCATGATTCTATCACGATATACAGACGGGTGCGGCGTGCCGCCGCACAGGTTAAGCTAGTATATATAAAGGGCAGTGGCCACTCTTCGCGGAAATAAAAGTTGGTAGGCATTTATTTTTCCTCGTGAGCCCAATCACTAGTAGAAAACAGGGCATACGTTCGGGCCAGATAAGCCCATTAGTCCCGGTTCAGTCACGAACCGGCACGAATGGGGGCATTAGTCCCGGTTCGTGTCTCAAACCGGGACTAAAGGCATTAGCCCCGGTTCAAATGAGCCCTTTAGTCCCGGTTTGAGACACGAACCGGGACTAAAGGGTGGTGTGCCCTTTAGTCCCGGTTTGTGTCTCAAACCGGTACTAAAGGTTAGCCCTTTAGTCTCTGTTTGAGACACAAATTGGGACTAAAGGGTGCGATGTCCTTTAGTCCCGGTTCGTGTCAACTAAAGGGCCCTTTTTCAAACTCTACCCCATGGATCGCCTTTTCAGATTTGTAAAGCGTAAAAGCAAAAGAAAATGATAAAATCTTCAAAAATTCAAATCCTTCAAGATGTAGTTATGTTACTACATCTACTAGTTAGGAAAATTAAAAAACTTAAATTTGGACATGTTTTGCAAAAAAGTGTTATGTAAATGTAAAACGGCCATATCTTTTGCATACGATGTCGAAAAAAATGCATAATATATCAAAAAAATCAGCATGAAAATCCGCATCCAATTTTGACGGCCTACGGCCTGTTTGCAATTTTTAGAATCCTCAAATTCTAAAAATAAAAAAAAGTTATGCCCAAATTTATTTATTTTGAATTTTGGTTAGATCTGGTCAAACTACTTATTCAAGAAGTATTAGTGTTACTAAATAATTATTTCAGTGTTTTTGAATTTTGGTCAAATCTGGTCAAACTATGGTCAAACTATGCTCAAACTATAGTGAAACTATGGTCAAACTTATTATTCAAGAAAAATTAGAGTTACTAAATAATTATTCAAGAATATTAGTGTTACTAAATAATTATTTTAGTCTTTTTGAATTTTGGTCAAATCTGGTCAAACTGTGGTCAAACTATAGACAAACTTATTATTCAAGAAATATTAGTGTTACTAAATAATTATTGTTTTTAAAAATAATGGTTTCAAACTCAAACAGTGAAACGTGTGACTTCATGCTCAAGCTAAACTCCTGAGGGTTAATAGGATTGACATCTTACTATTGTCAGGAAAACAACAAGTGCAGACTTGGAAACGAGGGGGAATAGAATCTAGAGCTTAAGCATGCTCAGGCTGGAGTAGTGAGAGGATGGGTGACCGGCCGGTAAGTTAGATGATTTGGAATGGTGAGGGGTGATTAGATATTAGAGGTTAAATTGAGCAGTGATGAGGGGGATGAGGGGTGATTAGAGATTAAATTATAAAATAATTTAGAAATTTGAAAATCCTGAAAAAAAACTAAAAAAATTCAATTTTTAAAAAAAATCGTAAAAATACCTTTAGTCCCGATTGGTGTTACCAACCGGGACTAAAGGTGGAGCTTCAGACAGTGGCCACGTGGAGTATAAGAACCGGGACAAAAGGGCACTACTAGGGAAAACCCTAGCAGTAGCGCGGGTGGGCGCGCTACTAATAAGGCGCTACAGCTATTGCTTAGCAGTAACGAGTGCCCGCACGCGCTACTGCTAGGACAAATAGATGCAGCGTTTGTTCACTCCCACGCTACTGCTAATTTAACTAGTGGCAGCGTGTTTGCTCTCCATCGCTACTAGTATTCTTTTTTATTTTTTATTTTTAGTGTATTTATGCGCCATTGTACAAATATTGGTACAATACCAGTTATGAGGTTTACATCATTATGTCCATAATAGTGTGTCAAATGAAGGTGTATTAGGTTCAAGTGGAGGCAATATGTGGTGCATGTCATACTAAACCAAACTTGATCTAGTTTGGACTAGTAGTACTTTCAATGTGCACCACATGTTGCCTCCACTTGAATCTAATCCGCCAGCACAAGCTATTTAATCATCATCATAGTCATAACTTCAACATTAGTTATGTAATCATCATAGTCATATTGTAGCACATCATCATCTTCAAACTCATTCTAGCTAGCTAATCACCACCAACACTAACTGCGGTAGCTATCTAATCACCAGCAACACTAGCTAATAAAAATCATCAGTCATTGCCACCAACACTAGCTAATCACTCCTGCTATTTTGCTCCAATATTTCACTATTAAGCATTCCTCGCTATTAGAAATCTTGAATGCACTAAGGTGCATTATAGGATATCTTGGCTGTAAGCTAACAATTCTCATCTGAACTTTAGTCTTGATCCAATGAGGCACAACATTCAGCGGGAGTCCCTATTGAAGAACATCGTATAGTAACATACTTAGCAATAAAGTTTAGCTTAAAAATAATGTATGTGAAAGATGCACTGAGTACAAATAGTAAAAATCTTACCATCTTTCCTCAATAGATGTGATCGTAGTTCAACACGAACACTATTGGTCACACGTTTTGAGTACTAAGATTTGCAAGTCCAAAAAAATAACTTGTCTTGACAGTATGAAGATCCTCAAGCCATGTGAGGGAGTTCCGGACTAGGGGGTGTCCGGATAGCCGAACTATCATCATCGGCCGGACTCCAAGACTATGAAGATACAAGATTGAAGACTTCGTCCCGTGTCCGGATGGGACTTTCCTTGGCGTGGAAGGCAAGCTTGGCGATACGGATATGTAGATCTCCTACCATTGTAACCGACTCTGTGTAACCCTAACCCTATCCGGTGTCTATATAAACCGGAGGGTTTTAGTCCGTAGGACGAACAACAATCATACCATAGGCTAGCTTCTAGAGTTTAGTCTCTTTGATCTCGTGGTAGCTCCACTCTTGTAACACACATCATCAATATTAATCTAGCAGGACGTAGGGTTTTACCTCCATCAAGAGGGCCCGAACCTGGGTAAAACATCGTGTCTCTTGTCTCCTGTTACCATCCGCCTAGACGCACAGCTTTGGGACCCCTACCGAGATCCGCCGGTTTTGACACCGACATTGGTGCTTTCATTGAGAGTTCCTGCGTGTCGTCACCGATAGGCTCGATGGCTCCTTTGATCATCAACAACGACGCCGCCTGTGGTGAGACTTTTCTCCCGGACAGATCTTCGTGTTCGGGCGGCTTTGCACCGGGCCAATTCCCAGCCATCCGGAGCAGATCGAAAGCTGCGCCCGGCCGTCGGTCAGATTTGGAAGTTTAAACTATACGGCCGATATCCACGGAGACTTGATCTTCGACGGATTCGGCCGCAATAAGCGCCGCCAGACCTTGTCTCGATGGGCGTGATCTAGCTCTGCAGCGAACAGGGCCTCGGAGGCCGCACGTAATCCGCTCCGACCCTTAATCCGGAGCCGGATTCCCGATCGAGGACGCAGTGGTTGGACACCGCCTCGGGGCTTTAATCTTTACGGTGATCGAGCGAACTCTATCCCTGTCGCTGCGAAGACCTCGACCTGTGGTGCCGGACTCCTCTCCGGACTCGAACCCACGCTACCGCCAATCGAATCCGATTGTGCGCCCGTCATGGAGTTCACTGCCGCGGACATCTTTCAGCACTCGCCCTTTGGCGACATCCTGAATTCACTAAAATATCTCTCTTTATCCGGAGAGCCCTGGCCAGATTATGGTCAGGAAGGTTGGGATGCGGACGACGAAGAAATTCAACGCCCACCCACCACCCACTTGGTAGCCGTTGTCGACGATCTAACCGACATGCTAGACTACGACTCTGAAGACATCGACGGTATGGACGACGATGCCGGAGATTTACCAAGACCCAGCGCCCTACGAGGGCCTTTGGAAGGCCACCTCGTCATATGACATATACATGGTGGACATCCCAAAAGATGGGAACGGCGATGGAACAACAGAGGATGATCCTCCAAGAAGCAAGAAGCGCCCGGCGCCCGGGGCGCCGCTCTAAATCCCGCCACAGCAAGAATGAAGATTCCGGCACCGGAGATAACAATACATCGGACAGCGCCGAAGACAATCCACTCCAGCAAGATCCAGCGCAGGAGGATGGAGACGCTAGCCCTCACGAGAGAGCGGCAGAAGAAGAGGTAGAGGATTATATGCCTCCCTCCGGAGACGAAGCAAGCCTCGACGACGATGAATTCGTCGTGCTTAGAGCTGATCAGGATCTGCTAGCCGACAGATGGACTGAAGTCCTCGCGGCCGAAGAGCATGAGCTCGAACGCCCCTCCAAAAGCTACCCTAAACGCAAGCTGCTCCCCCGATTAGAGGAGGGGGCTTACGAACCCGCATCACCAGGAGACAATAGCTGACCGACCACCCCGTGGTCGCGACAGAGAGGCCTCTAGGCCCTTCACTAGAACCGTACCCCGGCATCGCTCAAAAAGCACACGGCCAAAGGGGAACGCCCTGCGAGATATATTGGAGGACAAGGCAAGACAATCAAGATCGATCTATGGATCGCGTGGGCGCCCCACGGTACGTGATGACAACCGTCGCACCGGACACAGTAAGTCCGGCCGGGCCGAACAAAACAGACCAAGCTCTTTTGAGCTCCGTCGTGATATCGCCCAGTACAGAGGTGCCGCACACCCACTATTCTTCACAGACGAAGTAATGGTGTTGGAAATATGCCCTAGAGGCAATAATAAAAGTATTATTATTATATTTCCTTGTTCGTGATAATTGTCTTTTATTCATGCTATAATTGTATTATCGGGAAATCGTAATACACGTGTGAATACATAGACCACAACATGTCCCTAGTGAGCCTCTAGTTGACTAGCTCGTTGATCAACAGATAGTCATGGTTTCCTGACTATGGACATTGGATGTCGTTGATAACGGGATCACATCATTAGGAGAATGATGTGATGGACAAGACCCAATCCTAAGCATAGCACAAGATCGTGTAGTTCGTTTTGCTAGAGCTTTTCCAATGTCAAGTATCTCTTCCTTAGACCATGAGATCGTGTAACTGCCGGATACCGTAGGAGTGCTTTGGGTGTACCAAACGTCACAACGTAACTGGGTGACTATAAAGGTGCATTACGGTATCTCCGAAAGTGTCTGTTGGGTTGACACGGATCGAGATCGGATTTGTCACTCCGTATGACGGAGAGGTATCACTGGGCCCACTCGGTAGTGCATCATCATAATGAGCTCAAAGTGACCAAGTGTTTGGTCACGGGATCATGCATTACGGTACGATTAAAGTGACTTGCCGGCAATGAGATTGAACGAGGTATTGGGATACCGACGATCGAATCTCGGGCAAGTAACATACCATCTGACAAAGGGAATAGTATACGGGGTTGTTTAAATCCTCGACATCGTGGTTCATCCGATGAAATCATCGAGGAGCATGTGGGAGCCAACATGGGTATCCAGATCCCGCTGTTGGTTATTGCCTGAGAGCCATCTCGGTCATGTCTGCATGTCTCCCGAACCCGTAGGGTCTACACACTTAAGGTTCGGTGACGCTTAGGGTTGTATGAATATGAGTATGCAGCAAACCGAATGTTGTTCGAGTCGGATGAGATCCCGGACGCCACGAGGAGTTCCGGAATGGTCTGGAGGTAAAGATTTATATATAGGAAGTCTTATTTTGGTCGCCGGAAAAGTTTCGCGTTATCGGTATTATTGTACCGGGAGTGCCGAAAGGGGTCCGGGGTCCACCTGCCGAGGGCCACATGGGCTGTCGGGGGGGCGCCTTGGCCTATATGGGCCAAGGGCACCAGCCCCAAGAGGCCCATGCGCCAAGGAGACTTGGGGAGGGGAGAGTCCTAACGGGGGAAGGCACCTCCGAGGTGCCTTGGGGTGGATGGACTCCTCCCCCCCTTGGCCGCACCCCTTCCTTGGAGGAAGGGGCAAGGCTGCGCCCTTCCACTAGTAGAAAAAGGGCCTATAGTCCCGGTTCGTGAACCGGGACTAAAGGGTCGGTACTAATACCCTCACCCTTTAGTCCCGGTTCTATCCAGACCCGGGACAGATGGGCCTCCACGTGGCCTGTCCACGAGCCCAGGCGGGAGGGCCTTTGGTCCCGGTTGGTGGCACCAACCGGGACCAATAGGCATCCACGCCACAAGCATTTCTTTGGCTCTGGTTTTTGTTTTTTTCAAAAGAGGGGGGTTTGGGGGTTTTGGGGGTTAATTTAGGTGTTTCATATATTGTGCTATAGCTAGCTAATTAATAGAGAAGAGTGTCCTTTTTTTTGTCCGTGCTTGGTCGACGCTACGTACTATACATACGTATAGAGAGGACTAACTAGACATGCTAGCTAGCTAGTAATTAAGCAAACAGAAGATCGTCATGAACATATATATGCATACAGAGAGAAGTGATATCGACCACCTCTCCTTCTCCGAGATTGGTCGAACAACAAGTTCTCGTATATCTATCCGACGCTACCGGCTACATATATACAATAATTATCTTTTAAAATACGGACGTGTGGTCCACATGGTATTCCCCGTCTTCAGCAATCACATAGTCAAGAAAGAATGCCGCCAATTCCTCTTGAATTGCTCGCATGCGATCTGGTGCTAGGAGTTCATCCGCTGCCGAAAAATCAAATTTTAAGAAATGGGTCAATTCATATATATATATATATATATATATATATATATATATATATATATATATATATATGAATGAATGAAACTCAACACAAATGATGGTAATAAAATAAAATTGTGAATATTTTTATTTACGCACTTCAAATTGTTTGTCGGAGTAGCCCTCTCACAGGTCGTGTGGCGGATGGACTGCAAACGTAGTATCCATGTAAATCATTCCCTTGTTCCTGCCACAACCACTTTACAAGAAACAGAGGTCAATCAAACTGATAATTATATATAGCAAGCACATGCTAAATGGTATTGATGAAACTAGCGCTTGAATCACTAGGAGATGCGCGTGGAATATGCTACTATATAGTACTTACTTTGGTGTCTAAATTGCAGCTTCTTCGGTAGTCCCGGAGCTTTTTGGTGAATTTTCCCCAAGCCCTGCCATACAAAGAAAACAATTACTTGATATCAGAAATGAACAAAGTTGCTGATATGGTGGATAATAATCGATTTAACTTACTTCTCGAGCATTTCAGTCATTTCCGCATACTCCTTGGGATCTTTTCGTCTCGAGTCTAAGACAGTTACTACTCCCTGCTCAAGCTTAATCTCTAGGAGAATATAGTGGAACCTGCGACGCATGCATAACTCATCAATATTACATTTCTATAACCTGGACTAAATAAGGGAAATCGAATATGCCACAAGACAGTAACACTCACGTGTAGTTGTAAGGAAAGAGTATTGTATTTTTGTGTTCATTTATTTCCAACGATCGTAGTAAGTTGGCCTCGGTTTCCTTGGCACGATATTTAACCTCATTTGCATCGATGAGATATGTGTTAATGAACCCAATATCACCCACTTGTTTTTTCTTCATTTCATGATCTTCAATCTGCATAATATAGTGAGGATATTTATAAATACATGCAATGAAAGAGCTGAGTTATATAGAGATACCTAATGACAGAAGTAGTACTACTTACAGACAGTAGTAGGTGACCGTTGCTTTATCGATGGCCAATTGATTGAAAAACTGATAGAACTCCTCAAATGGAATAGGCAACAGTTCAATTCCAAGGAGGTCATGCTCCTTTTTAACTCTCAAATACAAAGTATTCCTCCCGTCAGACTCTTTGCAGGTTTTCATGTACCAATCATGCAATCCTCGCATCATCGTTGTTAGAGAGCTTTCATCTTTGACGAGAGGCTTCCTGTACTCGTATCTTTGTATCTGCACCTCCAAGAAATCAAATTGTACATCGTCGGGCAAGTAATCTTCAGGATTGCCATAACGGGCACCATCCTCGGATCGACGATGTCGCTAGCGTGCACCTTGAGCGGGGCACGATTCCTTCGCTTGTTCGCCGAGCTGGGCAATTTGTTTCCCAGCTCGTCGTTCTTTCATCCTTTGATCACCGACAAGATTTCCCGATCTCTCCGCCTCGGCAAATGCCTTTCCAATAATGCGCTCATAGTTGCCTTCGGCGGAGACTTGGGTGGTTTTGTCGGGGCAGCCAGAGTGCGCTTCGCTTTGACCGGATCTACCTTCTCCTCCGGAGGTGGATGTCTCTTTGCTTTCAACCCTTGAAACCAGTCATCCACTTGATCTGCGCGATCTTCGCTTTCCTCCTCGCTCCTCTCAGACGGTAACTTCTCCGGAGTCTTGAGAGAAGGACCGAATCAGATCTCCTCCCGCCTTTGGCAAGATCTTGCTAGACGCCGGCAGAGCAGACGGAGGCGGATGTCTTCTTTCCTTGCTTACGAGGCGGAGGAGAAGGACTATGACGCGGAGCAGCCGGAGCGGCGGCGGGTCTCTTCCGCCTTGCCGACGAGGCGGAGAAGGAGGAGGCTGGCTGCTCGGACGCCACGGTGCAGCGGAGAAGGAGACGGAGTGCCGCCACGCCGGAGAAGGAGCCGGCCGAGTGCCCCGATCGCCACTCGCGGAAGAGGAGGCGGTGGAGGAGGCGGAGTGCCTGACTCACGGGAGGAGGAGGAGGAGGCGGTGGAGGAGGCGGAGTGCCTGACTCACTGGAGGAGGAGGAGGAGGAGGCGGAGGCGTCCAGTTCGGAAGGTTGATGAGATCCTTCCGCCATAGGCATGGAGTCTTGAGCAGAACCCAGCCGATACTCCCCTTCACCGTAGGGTGGTCAAGCGGAGCTCCTCAAATCCCTCCGTTATTTCATCGACCATCACCTTAGCATATCCTTCCGAATCGGCCGGCGGTGAAAAGTTGAGTCGGGTTTAGTGGGATAAACAGAGCCAACAGCCGCCTTGACCTTTAAATTGCTCCATTGCGCCATAAGGTGGCAACTTTCAGCATCCGTGATAGCATCCACGGGATAGCTGGCAGGAGCCGTTAAGGCATCTTGCTCTGGCTGAAGCAGCTCGGTGGAAGCCACGCCGCTTCTCCGCCGAGATGGCGGGGTAACCGGGGAAGCTTCGCAGGTCGTTTGTTGTGATCGGCCGCTTCTCGTTCCTCTAGCCCCATTACCCTTTCGTGCAGCGCTTTGCATTAGGCTCTGCTCAGTTTCTTCCTCCTCTCATGGGTTTTGTAACCCTCTGCGTCCGAAATCCAGCCTTCCACGAAAGGGAGCTGGCGTGCCTCGTGTCCGTCTGTGGTGCTCAGGATTACCGAGGGCCATTGTGAGCTCGTCCTTCTCCCAGTCTGGAACGAACATCCCTTGCTGCGCTGCTTCGATATAATTCTTAAGCCTCTTGACTGGTATGTCCAATTGTTCGTCCGTCCAAATGCACTTCCCGTTATAGGGTCCAAGGATCCGCCGCCTCAAGAACCAAGTCCGCAACGGTCTGCCAGTTCATTGTCTCGGTTCGATCCCTTTATCAAGCAGATCATTCTCAGCCTTGGACCACTTAGGCCGGGCTATGAGGTAGCCACCGACCCCGCATGGCGATGATGAAGCTTCTTCTTTGCAGCATTTCTCTTGTTTGTCGCCGACATCTTTTTACTCTTTTCCGATGTCTTGTAGGCCACAAATGCGGGCGATCATCTCTCGATCTTCTCATATTTGCCCGTGAATTCTGGTGTCTCATTTTTTCGACATACGTATTGAGGTCTTTCTTCCAAGTCCTGAATAGTTCTGCCATGTTCTTAAGAGCAAAAGACTTGATTAATGGCTCTATTACTGGCTTCTCCGGATCATCCTCTGGCGGTAGGGTAAAATTTGACTTCAGCTCACCAAAGATCATTTTTTCGCATATCATTGACACAAGACACCTCGTGGTCTTCGTTCTTAGGCTTATACCATTGGTGGATGCTGATCGGGATCTTGTCCCTAACGAGAACCCCCGTGACCGAGCAACAAATGCCTTCTTTGTCCGGTAGGGTTCAATCGGTTGGCCGTCGCGCGCGATTTGTATGATCTCAAACTTTTCATCCGAGCTCAACTTTTTCTTCGGGCCTTGTCTCTTTTACGAAGTTGTGCTCGATCCGGAGGGCTAGAAAAAAGAACAAAGACGAGAGTTAATTAATATGTGTACATATATACCAAAACAAAGACGAGAGCTAGTCAGCACAGGCTTAACTAATATATATACCTGGCCGGACTCGGTTTGGTGATCACCAGAGCCATCCTCACGGTCTACTTCTTCACCCTCTCCTTCTTGCACCGGCATTGGGTCATCGGAGCCATGTAAATCATAGCCAGCTGCTTCTTCACCCTCTCCTTCCAGACCATCGTTGTCGACGTTGAGAAACATCATCGAGGAGACGGCATCACTTCCATGTGCGATTATGTCCCTCAACAACGCTTCTTGTGCTTCGTCTCGGGGGGTGTCCATAGTTTCTACAAATATTTACAACATGGCAATTATTATTCAAACATGACAGATATGGATATATTAGTGCCAACGTAGAACTAGCTAGCTAATCACAATAAGGAATCATATTAGTGGCATCGACGCTGCTTCTCTAGGGTTTGGGGTGGCCTCGACAACGTTTCAAGGGTTAGGGGGTGGCCTCGAGAATGCTTCAAGCTAGGAGGGGGTACGTAATATCGACCCCCCCCCCCCCACGTGTTGAAGCTATCGGGAGGGGTTCGACGTTGAACAGTACATCTATGTCCCACAAGTGACGTGGGCATCGACGCCCGCGGTAAGGTAGAGGGTCGTGGATCGCCGAGCGGTCGAGGGTCAAGGGGTCGAAGATCGCCGAGGGGTCGGGAGGTTGCCTAGTGTCAAAGGATTCAACAAAACCATGTCTTCATCATTAGGCGAAAATGTGGTGCATGATGGTGAAGCTCTCAAAGTTGTTTTGGAGCGGAGTCCCAGATAGGATAATTCGCTTTTTGGTACAAAGTTCAGCAAAAGGCAAATTATCCTATCCGGACTCCATTCCAACAACTTTGGAGGACTTCGTACCATCATGCCATGGTTACTTCCGCCAATGATGAAGCCATGGATTTCTTCAATACTTTGACACTATCGGTACCCTATCGGAAAAGGAAGAAAAGAGGAAGAAGGAAGAAGGAAGAAGAAGAAGAAAAAAGAAGAAAAAGAGGAGAAGAAGAAAAATAGAAAAATTCTATTTTTTCTTCTTCTCCTCTATTCCTTTCTTCTTCTCCTCTTCTTTTCTTCTTTTCCTCTCATTCTTTTCTTCTTCTTCTTTCTTCTTCCTTCGGATCCTAGAACCCTCGAACCTCGACCCTAGAACCCTCGAACCCTAGAACCCTCGAACCCTCGACCCTAGAACCCTCGAACCCTCAAACCCTTGTGCCTCGAACCTCGACCGGCCTCGACGACCCTCGACCCTCAAAACATTGACCCTCGACCCGGCCTCGGCGACCCTCGACCCCTCTGTGACCCTCTCGACCCTCTAGCCTAGTTCCTAATCACGACCCTCAGCTATCCTCGACACCCTCATTCCCGATAAAAAGAAGAAGAAGAAGAAGAAGAAGAAGAAGAAGAAGAAGAAGAAGAAGAAGAAGAAATGAGAAGAAGAAAAAAGAGAAGAAGAAGAAAGAAGAAGAAAGAAGAAGAAAAAATAGAAGAAAAAAAGAGAGGAGAAGAAGAAGGAAAAGAGGAGAAGAAGAAAAAATAGAATTTTTTTTCTTCTTCTCCTCTATTCCTTCTTCTTCTCCTTTTTTCTTCTACTTCCTCTTCCTATTTTTTTTCTCCTCTTCTTCTCCTTCTTCCTGCTTCCTCTTTTATTCTTTTTCCTTATTTTCCTTCTTCCTCGACGACCCTAACTCTAAACAGTACAACTTCCTCGACGTCCCCGCCTCTCTCTAATGAACAAAATAAAATCTATGAATAAAAAAACATAATATTCTATGAACAAAAAAACATCATATTCAATCAACATCTATTAATGCATAAATAATATATATTTTCATATATTTGAACAATATAAATTCATTTGATCATCTATGTACAAAAAAAATAACATATATATGCTGAAAAAAAAACACTAGATCACCACTGCAAAAAGCATCATACATATATCCATACATCAATATATATAGATTTATGAAAAAATCATGAACATCTCTGGAAAAAAATCATGGCGGCGGCGAGGGGGCAGGGCAGTCTTGTGAGGCTCACTTGTGGGGCGGAGGCGACGGTGAGGTCGCGGGCGACGGAGGCGGCGGGGAGGCGGAGGCGACGGGCAGGTCGGGTAGGCGGAGGCGACGGCGAGGTCGGGAGGCAGGGGCGGCGACGGGCGAGGTCGGCGAGGTCGCTGAGGCAGGGGCGGCGAGGGCGCGGCGAGGGCGCCGGGCGACGGCGAGGGCGCGGGCGACGGGGCGGGACGGCAACGACGAGGCAGGGCGACGGTGTTGGTCAGATGCGGTGCGGCGACGACGGGGGGCAGACGGCGGCGACGACGGGCGCGGGCGACGGCGGGCGATAACGGGCGCGGGCGACGGCGATGGTGACGACGGGCGTATGATGGCAAGGCGCTGGGCGGTTGGGCGTCAAGGCGGCGGGGAGGGAAAATGCGCGATGAATCTGAAATTTCCCAAGTGCTTTCTTATATAGCAAGGCATTAGTCGGTTGGTGCCACGACCGGGACTAATGCCCTTTAGTCCCGGTTGGTGCCACCAACCGGGACCAAAGGCCAAATTTCAGCAGCCCAAAGGGCGGATGGAAGCGGGTTTTGGTCCCTTGGTGGCACCAACCGGGACTAAGCATTAGTCCCGGTCGTGCCACGAACCGGGACTAAACTCACTTTAATCTCGGTTGGTGCCACCAACCGGGACCAAAGGCCTGTGCTGCCTTGGCCAAATGTTTAGTCCCACCTCCCTAGTTGAAGGGCGCCAGCACTTTGGTTTATAAGCGGTGTAAAGGCCCCTTCGAGCTCCTCTCAAATGCAGGCTTCGGGCCTAATCATACTCTTGCTGTGGGCCTATTGGGCCTCTGCGGGCCTGAATCTGGCCCATGTAGGGTTTCTAGTTTATTCAGGCCGTGGGGCCTAGTAGGTGGTAGTTTTTTTGCTTTATATTTTATTTCTTTTTGCTTTTAGTTTTAGAAAAATATAAACTTTCTATTAGTGCCATTAGTTTTAAAATTTGAAAACACTTTTTTGTTTTCTTTGTTGCTTTATTTATTTTATTTTGTTTCTACTTACAACAAAATACTTATTGTTGCTATTTTTATTTTTTTAGATTTTTTTGTTTTGTTTTCTGCATTATTTATTTTATTTTGGTTTTTTGCTTTATTTTTTAATTCTTTTTGCTTTTAGGTCAGCAAAATTATAAACTTTCTGTTAGTGCTTTTAGTTTTAGAAAAAATATAAACTTTCTGTTTGTGCCATTAGTTTTAAAATTCAAAAACACTTTTTTTGTTTTCTTTGTTGCTTTATTTATTTTATTTTGTTTCTACTTACAACAAAATGCTTATTGTTGCTATTATTATTATTTTTTCAAGTTTTTTTGTTTTGTTTCCTGCATTATTTATTTTCTTTTGGTTTTTTGCTTTATTTTTTAATTCTTTTTGCTTTTAGGTCAGCAAAATTATAAACTTGCTGTAAGTGCCATTTGTTTTAGAACAATTATAAACTTTCTGTTTGTGCCATTAGTTTTATAAAATTTGAATTCTTTGAAATTTGTGTGAATCACAAGTTTGTGAGCTCAACAAGGCATAGAGGGACGGGCTTATAAACCGTAGTGAGCGCCCTTCGGTTGGCGAGGTTCTCAAAGTTGGCATAGTATGTTCATGAACAAAACGGACAATGGTATCATACTAGTGTGTTACAAAGTTGGCATGGTATCATCATAATAGTTGCGGAAGAAAGTCTTCACTTTTTCTTCGCTTGTGTCGCTTTGCTTATTGCGCCGTGACCATGGATAATCTTCATCATTTATCAGGATGCTTGGGTCAGCCTTGACTTTGAAGGGGGAATTTCATGAAACTTTTCATACTCTTGAGACATGTACATCTTGCCCTCCACTCCCGTGGATGTCCCTTTTCCAGAAAGAACTATGTGGCGCTTTGGCTCATTGTATGATGTATTCGCTTCCTTATCTTTTCTTTTCCTCGATGCAGTAGACATGTCCTTCACATAGATAACCTGTGCCACATCA
Source organism: Aegilops bicornis (assembly GCA_021605145.1). Taxonomy (NCBI): domain Eukaryota; kingdom Viridiplantae; phylum Streptophyta; class Magnoliopsida; order Poales; family Poaceae; genus Aegilops; species Aegilops bicornis. The sequence goes on along the minus strand of CM038673.1, from coordinate 689,494,569 downwards.
TTGGCTAGGACGAACGGTTCGTCAGTTGTACCCAAGATTTTTCAGATCCACCGTTGTCATTCCGCATTGTGGGTCTACCTGCACTCCGCCTCTGACAGATTGACCCACTTGCACTTAAACAAAGGGACCTTAAAATCTACTCCGTAGTCAAGTTCCCATATGTCTACTATGTAACCATAATATGTGTCATTTCCCTTGTCGGTTGTTGCATCAAAGCGGACACCGCTGTTTTGGTTGGTGCTCTTTTCATCTTGGTCAATCGTGTAAAATGTATTCCCATTTATCTCAGATCCTTTCCAAATCATTACAGTCGAAGATGGTCCCTGGACAACAAGTACAACTCATCACAAACAGTGTTGTCACCTACGAGACGATGTTTCCAACCAACTGCTGAAAGTCCCGATGTGTTCACATGTAATCCGATCGTCGCCTTTGCTCCGGGTGTTTGGAGCGCAGACTGTTCTTGTGTTCATCGACATACGGGGTCACCAAGGTAGAGTTCAGAGAACTGTAGTGTGCTTGAGACCAAGAATATCTGTCCTCGCATATTATTGAGTCTCTTCCAAGCGTGCCTTTTCGGTCAGTCTCCCCTCATACCGCGATTTAAGGAGACCTATCTTATTAAGGCCAGGAATGAAGTCAACACAAAACCCGATGACATCCTCTGTTTGATGGCCCATGGAGATGCTACCTTCTGGCCTAGCTCGGTTACGAACATATTTCTTTAGGACTCCCATGTACCTCTCAAAGGGGGTACATATTGTGTAGAAATCACGGGCCCCGTAATGACAATCTCGTCGACTAGATGAACTAGGACGATGCGTCATGATATTGAAGAAGGATGGTGGGAACACCAGCTCGAACCCGACAAGACATTGCGCCACATCACTCCTTAAGCGTTGCTACGATTTACGGATCGATCACCTTACGAGATATTGCATTGAGGAATGCACATAGCTTCACAATGGCTAATCGGACGCTTTTCGGTAGAAGCCCTCTCAATGCAACCGGAAGCGCTCTGCGTCATAATCACGTGGCAGTCATGAGACTTCAGGTTCGGAACTTTTCTCTCGACATATTTATTATTCCCTTTATATTCGACGAGAAGCCACCGGGACCTTCATACTAAGCAGGCATTGAAAGAATATTTCTTTCTCTTCTTCAGAAGAGCGTAGCTGGCAGGACCTTCATATCGCTTCGAGGCATGCCCTCTTTTTCGGTAAGCGTTGCAGGTCCTCTCGTGCCTCGTGTGTATCTTTTGTCTTCCCATACACGCCCAAGAAGCCTAGCAGGTTCACGCAAAGGTTCTTCGTCCACGTGCATCACGCCGATCGAAGAGCGGACCTCTAGGTCTTTCCAGAGGGTAGGTCCCAAAATATAGATTTCTTCTTCCACATGGGTGCGTGATTCTCAGCGTCATTCGGAACAGCTAGTCCGCGGGACCCTTTCCAAAGATTACGTGTAAATCATTGACCATAGCAAGTACGTGATCACCGCACGCATGACGGGCTTCTTCCGGTGATCTGCCTCGCCTTTGAAATGCTTGCCTTTCTTTCGACATTGATGGTTGGTCGGAAGAAATCGGCGATGGCCTGTGTACACATTCTTCCCGCAGCTTCCTGTATATACTATCGGTGTCAAGTAAGCAGTGTGTGCATGCGTGGTATCCCTTGTTTGTCTGTCACGAAAGGTTATCGAGAGTGGGCCAATCGTTGATTGTCACGAACAACAACGCCTTCAGTCAAATTCCTCCTTTTGTGCTCATCCCACGACGCATACACCGCTTCCATTCCACAGCCTGTAAAATTTCCTCAACTAATGGCCTTAGGTACACATCAATGTCGTTGCCGGGTTGCTTAGGGCCTTGGATGAGAACGGCATCATAATGAACTTCCGCTTCATGCACATCCAAGGAGGAAGGTTATACATACATAGAGTCACGGGCCAGTTGCTGTGATTGCTGCTCTGCTCCCCGAAAGGATTAATGCCATCCGCGCTTAAAGCAAACAATACGTTCCTTGGGTCCTTTGCAAACTCATCCGATTTCTCTCTCGATTTTTCTCCACTGCGACCCGTGCCGGGTGCTCTCAACTTCCCGTCTTTCTTACGGTCCTCACTGTGCCATCGCATCAACTTGGCATGCTCTCCGCTTCGAACAGACGTTTCAACCGTGGTATTATAGGAGCATACCACATCACCTTCGCAGAACCCTCTTCCCGGAGGCTCGCCAATCAACATCACTGTGGTCATCTAAATGCGATCTTATACCGCAATGCACCGCATACCGGCATGCGTTCAGATCCTTGTAGGCACCATGGTAGAGGATGCAGTCATTAGGGCATGCATGTATCTTCTCCACCTCCAATCCTAGAGGGCATACCACCTTCTTTGTTGCGTATGTACCGTCGGGCAATTCGTTATCCTTTGGAAGCTTCTTCTTCATTATTTTCGGTAGCTTCTCAAATCCTTTATCGAGCACAGCATTCTCTCGCCTTCCATCGCAGCAATTCGAGTACGGTACCGAGCTTTGTGTTGCCATCTTCGCAATTGGGGTACAACCCTTTTTGTGATCCTCTAACATGCGATCGAACGCCGCCTTCTCCTTTTGACTTTCGCATTGTGTCCTTGCATCGACAATGACCCGGCGGAGATCATCATCATGGGGCACATCGTCTGGTTCATCTTGATCTTCAGCAGCTTCGCTTGCAGCACCATCGTGCACATCGTCTGTGCAACTTGATGTTCAAGAGCATCACCGTATTCAGGGGCACATAGTTGTCATCGTACTCTTCTTCCTCGTCGTCTTCCATCATAACCCCTATTTCTCCGTGCCTCGTCCAAACATTATAGTGTGGCATGAAACCCTTGTAAAGCAGGTGGGTGTGAAGGATTTTCCGGTCAGAGTAAGACTTCGATTCCCACATATAGGGCATGGACAACACATAAAACCATTCTGCTTGTTTGCCTCAGCCACTTCGAGAAAATCATGCACGCCCTTAATGTACTAGGAGGTGTGTCTGTCACCGTACATCCATTGCCAGTTCATCTGCGTGCATTATATATAATTAAGTGTGTCAAAAATCATTACAGAACATCATGAATAGATAATTAAATGACCAAATTAATAGAAGTTCATCATCACATAAAACCAAAGTACATACATAGTTCTCATCTAACAACATAAAGCTCTGCAGAGCATCTAAATTAATTAAACCATACATTGAAACTATGTAAAACATTTCAATGTGAAAACAAATACGATCATAATCGCAACCAAGGTAACAACTGATCCAATGGCATAATGATACCAAGCCTCGGTATGAATGGCATATTTTCTAATCTTTCTCATCTTCAAGCGCATTGCATCCATCTTGATCGTGTGATCATCGACGACATCCGCAACATGCAACTCCAATATCATCTTCTCCTCCTCAAGTTTTTATTTTTTCCTTCAAGAAATTGTTTTCTTCTTCAACTAAATTTAACCTCTCGACAATAGGGTCGGTTGGAATTTCGGTTCAACAACCTCCTAGATAAATAAAATCTATGTCACGTTGGTCGGCTTAATTTTCATAAACAATAAATGAACCAATAGTTATGAAAAGATAATATATACCACATCCGAATCATAGACAGGACGAGGGCCGACGGGGCGGATACCAAAACCATCGCACTATATAAGATGCAATAATAAAAGTAAGAAAATAATACAAGTAAGAATATTTTTCCTTTCAGAAAGTAGATAAGAACAAGAGGCTCACCATGGTGGTGCTGGCGATGAGATCGCCGCGGGTGATCGACGGCGGTGAAGACGGTGACGAGGCGTGACGGACCGCTAAACCTAGACAAATATTGAGGAAAATGGAGGTTAGAGGTCGAGCTTGGAGAGGAGAAAGCTTAAGTAGTGTGGCTCGGGCATTCCATCGAACACCTTGTGTGCATAGGAGGTGAGCTAGAGCACCACCAAGCCCCTCCCCTCGGCCAGAAAAAACAGAGCAGTGTGCTCTGCTCTTGCGCGCGGGGCTATATATCGGCAGCACCATTAGCCCCGGTTGGTGGCATGAGCCGGGACTAACGGGAAGCCTTTGGTCCCGGTTCATGCCACCAACCGGGACCAATAGTGGTGGGCCAGGAGCCAGGACCATTGGTCCCGGTTCGTCCCACCAACCGGGACCAAAAGGTCCAGACGAACCGGGACCAATGGCCCACGTGGCCCGGCCGGCCCCCTGGCTCACGAACCGGGATAAATGCTCGCATTAGTCCCGGTTCTGGATTGAACCGGGACTAATGGGCAAAACAGGCCTCAACGATAGCCCCTTTTTCTACTAGTGTTCCCCCCTCTCTTGCACCTATATAAAGGGAGGGGAGGGAGGGGTGGCCGCACCATAAGCCCTGGCGCCTCCCTCCTCCGTGCAACACTTCCTCCTCCTCCCGTAGTTGCTTAGCGAAGCCCTGCCGGAGTTCTGCTGCATCCACCACCACGCCGTCGCTCGCTAGATCATCATCAACCTCTCCTTCCCCTTGCTGGATCAAGAAGGAGGAGACGTCATCCGCTCCGCACGCGTGTGTTGAACGCGGAGGTGCTGTCCGCTCGGCACTAGGTCATCGGTGATCTGAATCACGGCAGTACGACTCCATCAACCCCGTTCCATTGAACGCTTCCGCACGCGATCTACAAGTGGTATGTAGATGCAATCACTCTCCCATGACTCGTTGCTAGATGAACTCATAGATGGATCTTGGTGAAACCGTAGGAAAAATTTTAATTTTCTGCAACGTTCCCCAACAGTGGCATCATGAGCTAGGTCTATGCGTACTTCTCTATTCCATGAGTAGAACACAATTTGTTGTGGGCGTAGATGTTGTCAACTTTCTTGCCGCTACTAGTCTTATCTTGCTTCAGCGGTATTGTGGGATGAAGCGGCCCGGACCGACCTTACACGTACGCTTACGTGAGACTGGTTCCACCGACACGTTGTGGCTTTCACGTAGGTAAGAAAACGTTCTTGCTAGAACCCTATTGCAGCCACGTAAAACTTGCAACAACAATTAGAGAACGTCTAACTTGTTTTTGCAGCAAGTGTTTTGTGATATGATATGGCCAAAGTTGTGATGAATGATGAATGATATATGTGATGTATGAGATCATGTTCTTGTAATAGGAATCACGACTTGCATGTCGATGAGTATGACAACCGGCAGGAGCCATAGGAGTTGTCTTCATTTTTTGTATAACCTGCGTGTAATTGAAGAATGCCATGTAAATTACTTTACTTTATTGCTAAACGCGTTAGCCATAGAAGTAGAAGTAGTCGTTGGCATGACAACTTCATGAAGACACGATGATGGAGATCATGGTGTTGTGCCGGTGACAGGATGATCATGGAGCCCCGAAGATGGAGATCAAAGGAGCTATATGATATTGGCCATATCATGTCACTAATATATATAATTGCATGTGATGTTTATTATGTTTATGCATCTTGTTTACTTAGAACGACGGTAGTAAATAAGATGATCCCTCATAACAATTTCAAGAAAGTGTTCTCCCTAACTGCACCGTTGCTAAAGTTAAATGCGTTTCAAGCACCACGTGATGATCGGGTGTGATAGATCCTTACGTTCACATACAACGGGTGTAAGACAGTTTTACACATGCAAAACACTTAGATTAACTTGACGAGCCTAGCATGTACAGACATGGCCTCGGAACACAAGAGACCGAAAGGTCGAACATGAGTCGTATGGAAGATACGATCAACATGGAGATGTTCACCGACGATGACTAGTCCGTCTCACGTGATGATCGGACATGGCCTAGTCGACTCGGATCATGTATCACTTAGATGACTAGAGGGATGTCAAATCTGAGTGGGAGTTCATTAAATACTTTGATTAGATGAACTTTATTATCATGAACAATAGTCTAAAATCTTTGCAAAATGTCTTGTATATCAAATGGCCAATGCTCATGTCACCATGAACTTCAACGCGTTCCTAGAGAAAACCAAGCTGAAAGATGATGGCAGCAACTATTCGGACTGGGTCCGGAACCTGAGGATTATCCTCATAGCTGCCAGGAAACAATATGTCCTAGAAGCACCGCTAGGTGAAGCACCCATCCAGAGAACCAAGACGTTATGAATGCTTGGCAGTCTCGTGCTGATGATTACTCCCTCGTTCAGTGCGGCATGCTTTACAGCTTAGAACCGGGGCTCCAAAAGCGTTTTGAGCGACACGGAGCATATGATGTTCGAGGAGCTGAAACTAGTTTTCCAAGCTCATGCCCGGGTCGAGAGATATGAAGTCTTCGACAAGTTCTACAGTTGTGAGATGGAGGAAAATAGTTCTGTCAGTGAGCACATAGTCAAAATGTCTGGGTTGCACAACCGCCTGTCCCAGCTGGACATTAACCTCCCGGACGAGGCAGTCATTGACAGAATCCTTCAGTCGCTCCCACCAAGCTACAAGAGCTTTGTGATGAACTACAATATGCAGGGGATGGTGAAAACTATTCCTGAAGTATTTTCAATGCTGAAGTCAGCAGAGGTAGAAATCAAAAAGGAGCATCAAGTGTTGATGGTCAATAAAACCACTAAGTTCAAGAAGGGCAAGGGTAAGAAGAACTTCAAGAAGGACGGCAAGGATGTTGCCGCGCCCGGTAAGCCAGTTGCCGGGAAGAAGTCAAAGAATGGACCCAAGCCTGAGACTGAGTGCTTTTATTGCAAAGGGAAGGGTCACTTGAAGCGGAACTTGTTGGGGAACGTTGCAGAAAATTAAAATTTTTCCTACGGTTTCACCAAGATCCATCTATGAGTTCATCTAAGCAACGAGTCAAGGGAGTGAGTTTGCATCTACATACCACTTGTATATTGAGTGAGGAAGCGTTCAAGGGGATGGTGATGATGGAGTCGTACTCGCCGTGATTCGGATCACCGATGACCAAGTGCTGAACGGACAACACGTCCACGTTCAACACACGTACGGTACGGACGACGTCTCCTCCTTCTTGATCCAGCAAGGGGGAAGGAGAGGTTGAGGAAGACAGCTCCAACGGCAGCACGACGGCGTGGTGTTGTTGGTGCAGCAGTACTCGGCTGTGGCTTCGCCAAGCACGTACGGAGGAGGAGAGGTGTTGGGGAGGGGAGGGGCTGCACCTTGGCTTGGGTTGTGCAGCCCTCCCCTCACCCCTCTATTTATAGGGGGAGAGGGCAAGGGGGCCGGCCCCTCTAGATGGGAATCTAGAGGGGCGGCGTGGAGGGTGGCTTGCCCCCAAGCAAGGGTGGCCCGGTACAATGCAGTAAGCCCCGAAACTTTCCGTGTCCGTTTAACAACTTCCCATATATAAATCTTTACCTCTGGACCCTTCCGAACTCCTCGTGACGTCCAGGATCTCATCGGGACTCAACAACATTCGGTAATCACATACAAGTCTTCCTAATAACCCTAGCGCCACCGAACCTTATGTGTAGACCCTACGGGTTCGGGAGACATGCAGAACATGAACGAGACGCTCAGGTCAATAACCAACAGCGGGATCTGGATACCCATGTTGGCTCCTACATGCTCCTCGATGATGTCATCGGATGAACCACGATGTCGAGGATTCAATCAACCCCGTATATTATTCCCTTTGTCAATCGGTGCGTTACTTGCCCGAGACTCGATCGTCGGTATCCCAATACCTTGTTCAGTCTCGTTACCGGCAAGTCACTTTACTGCATAGTAATGCATGATCCCGTGACCAAACACTTGGTCACTTTGAGCTCATTATGATGATGCAATACCGAGTGGGCCTGAGATACCTCTCCGTCATACGGAGTGACAAATCCGATCTCGATCCGTGTCAACCCAATGACACTTTCGGAGATACCGTAGTGCACCTTTATAGTCACCCGATTACGTTGTGACGTTTGGTACACCCAAAGCACTCCTACGGTATCCGGGAGTTACACGATCTCATGGTCTAAGGAAGAGATACTTGACATTGAAAAGCTCTAGCAAAAGCGAACTACACGATCTTGTGCTATGCTTAGGATTGGGTCTTGTCCATCACGTCATTCTCCTAATGACGTGATCCCATTGTCAATGACATCTGATGTCCATAGTCGAAACCATGACTATCTGTTGACCAACGAGCTAGTCAACTAGAGGCTTACTAGGGACGTATTGTAGTCTATGTATTCACACGTGTATTACGATTTCTGGATAATACAATTGTAGCATGAATAAAAGACAATTATCATGAACAAGGAAATATAATAATAATGCTTTTATTATTGCCTCTAGGGCATATTTCCAACAGTCTCCCACTTGCACTAGAGTCAATAATCTAGTTACATTGTGATGAATCGAACACCCATAGAGTTACGTGTTGATCATGTTTTGCCGCATGGAAGAGGTTTAGTCAACGGATCTGCGACATTCAGATCCGTATCCACTTTACAAATTTCTATGTCTCCATCTTGAACATTTTCACGGATGGAGTTGAAGCGACGCTTGATGTGCCTGGTCTTCTTGTGAAACACTGGCTCCTTTGCAAGTGCAATAGCTCCAGTGTTGTCACAGAAGAGTTTGATCGGCCCCGACGCATTGGGTATGACTCCTAGGTCGGTGATGAACTCCTTCACCCAAATTTCTTCATGCGCTACCTCCGAGGCTGCCATGTACTCCGCTTCACATGTAGATCCCGCCACGAAGCTCTGCTTGCAGCTGCACCAGCCATTGCTCCACCATTCAACATATACACGTATCCGGTTTGTGACTTAGAGTCATCCAGATCGTGTCGAAGCTAAGCGTCGGCGTAACCCTTCTGACGAGCTCTTCGTCACCTCCATAAACGAGAAACATGTCCTTTGTCCTTTTCACGTACTTTAGGATATTCTTGACCGCTGTCCAGTGTTCCTTGTCGGGATTACTTTATTACCTTCCTACCAAACTTACGGCAAGGTTTACATCAGGTCTTGTACACAGCATGGCATACATAATAGATCCTATGGCTGAGGCATAGGGGATGACGCTCATCTCTTCTTTATCTTTTGCCGTGGTCGGGCATTGAGCTGAGCTCAATCTCACACCTTGCAAAGACAAAAAGAACCCTTTCTTGGACTGATCCATTTTGAACTTCTTCAAAATCTTATCAAGGTATGTGCTTTGTGAAAGACCTATGAGGCGTCTCGATCTATCTCTATAGATCTTGATGCCCAATATATAAGCAGCTTCTCCAAGGTCCTTCATTGAAAAACACTTATTCACGTAGGCCTTAATGCTGTCCAAGAATTCTATATCATTTCCCATCAAAAGTATGTCATCTACATATAATATGAGAAATGCTCTGAGCTCCCACTCACTTTCTTGTAAATGCAGGCTTCTCCATAAGTCTGCATAAACCCAAACGCTTTGATCATCTCATCAAAGCGAATGTTCCAACTCCGAGATGCTTGCACCAGCCCATAAATGGATCGCTGGAGCTTCAATACTTTGTTAGCATTCTTAGGATCGACAAAACCTTCCGGCTGTATCATATACAGCTCTTCCTTAAGATAACCATTAAGGAACGCTTTTTTGACGTCCATCTGCCATATCTCATAATCATAGTATGCGGCAATAGATAACATGATTCGGACGGACTTAAGCTTCGCTACGGGAGAGAAAGTCTCATCGTAGTCAATCCCTTGAACTTGCCGATAACCTTTAGCGACAAGTCGAGCTTTATAGATGGTGACATTACCATCCGCGTCCGTCTTCTTCTTAAAGATCCATTTGTTTTCTATCGCCGCCGATCATCCAAGTCAGTCAAAGTCCATACTTCGTTTTCATACATGGATTCTATCTCGGATTTCATGGCTTCTAGCCATTTGTTGGAATCTGGGCCCGCCATCGCTTCTTCATAGTTCAAAGGTTCACCGTTGTCTAACAACATGATTTCCAGGACAGGGTTGCCGTACCACTGCAGTGCGGAACGTGTCCTAGTGGACCCACGGGTTCAGTAGCAACTTGATCCAAGTACCTTGATCATCATCATTATTTTTCTCTTCAGTTGGTGTAGGCATCACAGGAACATTTTCCTGAGCTGCACTACTTTCCTGTTCAAGAGGTAGTACTTCATCGAGTTCTACTTTCCTCCCACTTAATTCTTTCGAGAGAAACTCTTTTTCCAGAAAGGATCTATTCTTGGCAACAAAGATCTTGCCCTCGGATCTTAAGTAGAAGGTATACCCAATGGTTTCTTTAGGGTATCCTATGAAGACGCATTTTTCCGACTTGGGTTCTAGCTTTTCAGGTTGAAGTTTCTTGACATAAGCATCGCATCCCCAAACTTTTAGAAACGACAGCTTAGGTTTCTTCCCAAACCATAATTCATACGGTGTCGTCTCAACGGATTTAGACGGTGCCCTATTTAAAGTGAATGTAGCTGTCTGTAGCGTATCCCCAAAATGATAGCGGTAAATCTATAAGAGACATCATAGATCGCACCATATCCAATAGAGTGCGATTCTGACGTTCGGACACACCATTACGCTGAGGTGTTCCAGGCGGCGTGAGTTGTGAAATGATTCCACATTTCCTTAAGTGTGTACCAAATTCGTGACTTAAATATTCTCCTCCACGATCTGATCGTAAGAACTTTATTTTCCGGTCACGTTGATTCTCTACCTCATTCTGAAATTCCTTGAACTTTTCAAAGGTCTCAGACTTGTGTTTCATCAAGTAGACATACCCATATCTACTCAAGTCATCTGTGAGAGTGAGAACATAACAATATCCTCCGCGAGCCTCAACACTCATTGGACCGCACACATCGGTATGTATGATTTCCAACAAGTTGGTTGCTCGCTCCATTGTTCCGGAGAACGGAGTATTGGTCATCTTGCCCATGAGGCATGGTTCGCATGTGTCAAATGATTCATAATCTAGAGACTCCAAAAGTCCATCAGCATGGAGCTTCTTCATGCGCTTGACACCAATGTGACCAAGGCGGCAGTACCACAAGTATGTGGGACTATCGTTATCAACTTTACATCTTTTGGTATTCACGCTATGAACATGTGTAACATTACGCTCGAGATTCATTAAGAATAAACCATTGACCATCGGAGCATGACCATAAAACATATCTCTCATATAAATAGAACAACCATTATTCTCGGATTTAAATGAGTAGCCATCTCGCATTAAACGAGATCCAGATACAATGTTCATGCTCAAACTTGGCACCAAATAACAATTATTAAGGTTCAAAACTAATCCCGTAGGTAAATGTAGAGGTAGCGTGCGGCCAGCGATCACATCGACTGGAACCATTCCCGACGCGCATCGTCACCTCGCCCTTCGCCAGTCTCCGCTTATTCCGCAGCTCCTGGCCGTGAGTTACAAATATGAGCAACGGCACTGGTATCAAATACCCAGGAGTTACTACGAGTCTTGGTAAGGTACACATCAATTACATGTATATCAAATATACCTTTGGTGTTGCCGGCCTTCTTATCCGCTAAGTATTTGGGGCAGTTCCGCTTCGGTGACCCTTCCCTTGCAATAAAAGCACTCAGTCTCGAGGCTTGGGTCCATTCTTTGGCTTCTTACCGGTGGCGGCTTCTGAGGCGGCAACATCCTTGCCGTCCTTCTTGAAGTTCTTCTTGCCCTTGCCCTTCTTGAACTTAGTGGTCTTATTGACCATCAACACTTGATGTTCTTTCTTGATCTCAACCTCTGTTGACTTCGGCATTGAAAATACTTGAGGAATGGTCTTCACCATCCCTGCATATTGTAGTTCATCACAAAGCTCTTGTAGCTTGGTGGGAGCGTGAAGGATTCTGTCAATGACCGCCTCATCGGGGAGGTTAATATTCAGCTGGGTCATGCGGTTGTGCAACCCGGACATTACGAGTATGTGCTCACCGACATAACTATTTTCCTCCATCTTACAACTATAGAACTTGTCGAGACGTCATATCTCTCGACCGGCGTGAGCTTGGAAAACTAGTTTCAGCTCCTCGAACATCTCATATGCTCCGTGATGCTCAAAACGCTTTTGGAGCCCGGTTCTAAGCTGTATAGCATGCCGCATCGAACGAGGGAGTAATCATCGACGAAGTTTGCCAAGCATTCATAATGTCTTGGTTCTTCGGGACGGAGGCGTCACCTAGCGGTCCTTCTAGGACATATTGTTTCTGGAAGCTATGAGGATGATCCTCGGGTTAGGACCCGATCCGTATAGTTCTTTGTCGTCATCTTTCAGCTTGGTTTTCTCTAGGAGCGCATTGAAATTCAGGTTGACATGAGCGTTGGCCATTTGATCTACAAGACATATTTGCAAAGGTTTTAGACTAAGTTCATGATAATTAAGTTCATCTAATCAAATTATCTTAATGAACTCCCACTCAGATTAGACATCCCTCTAGTCATCTAAGTGTTACACGATCCGAGTCGACTAGGCCGTGGCCGATCATCACGTGAGACGGACTAGTCATCGTCGTGAACATTCTCATGTTGATCGTATCTTCCATACGACTCGTGTTCGACCTTTCGGTCTCCGTGTTCCGAGGCCATGTCTGTACATGCTAGGCTCGTCAAGTTAACCCTAAGTGTTTTGCATGTGTAAACTGTCTTACACCCGTTGTATGTGAACGTAAGGATCTATCACACCCGATCATCACGTGGTGCTTGAAACGGCATTTAATTTTAGCAACGGTGCGGTTAGGGAGAACACTTCTTGAAATTGTTGTAAGGGATCATCTTATTTACTACCGTCGTTCTAAGTAAACAAGATGCAAAAATATAATAAACATCACATGCAATTATATAGTAGTGACATGATATGGCCAATATCATATAGCTCAATTGATCTCCATCTTCGGGGCTCCATGATCATCTTGTCACCGGCATGACACCATGATCTCCATCATCATGATCTCCATCATCGTGTCTTCATGAAGTTGTCACGCCAACGACTACTTCTACTTCTATGGCTAACGCGTTTAGCAATAAAGTAAAGTAATTTACATGGCGTTCTTCAATGACACGCAGATCATACAAAATAAAGACAACTCCTATGGCTCCTGCCGGTTGTCATACTCATCGACATGCAAGTCGTGATTCCTATTACAAGAACATGATCTCATACATCACAATATGTCATTCATCATTCATCACAACTTACGCCACATCACATCACATGACAATTGCTGCAAAAACAAGTTAGACGTCCTCTAATTGTTGTTGCATCTTTTACGTGGCTGCAGTTGGGTTCTAGCAAGAACGCTTTTCTTACCTACGAATAACCACAACGTGATTTTGTCAACTTCTATTTACCCTTCATAAGGACCCTTTTCATCGAATCCGCTCCAACTAAAGTGGGAGAGACAGACACCCGCCAGCCACCTTATGCAACTAGTGCATGTTAGTCGGTGGAACCGGTCTCACGTTAGCGTACGTGTAAGGTTGGTCCGGGCCGCTGCATCCCACAATACCGCTGAAGCAAGATAAGACTAGTAGCGGCAAGCAAGTTGACAAGATCTACGCCCACAACAAAATTGTGTTCTACTCGTGCAATAGAGAACTACGCATAGACCTAGCTCATGATGCCACTGTTGGGGAGCGTTGCAGAAAATTAAAATTTTTCCTACGGTTTCACCAAGATCCATCTATGAGTTCATCTAAGCAACGAGTCAAGGGAGTGAGTTTGCATCTACATACCACTTGTAGATCGAAAAGGAAGCGTTCAAGGGATGGTGATGATGGAGTCGTACTACGCCGTGATTCGGATCACCGATGACCAAGTCTTGAGCGGACAGCACCTCCGCGTTCAACACACGTGCAGTGCACGGACGACGTCTCCTCCTTCTTGATCCAGCAAGGGGAAGGAGAGGTTGAGGAAGACAGCTCCAACGGCAGCACGACGGCGTGGTGTTGTTGAAAAGAAGATACTCGGCAGGCTTCGCCAAGCACGCACGGAGGAGGAGAGGTGTTGGGGAGGGAGGCTGCGCCTTGGCTTGGGTTGTGCAGCCCTCCCTCACCCCTCTATTTATAGGGGAGAGGGCAGGGGGCCCCTCTAGATGGGAATCTAGAGGGGCGGCCTGGAGGGGTGGCTTGCCCCCCAAGCAGGGGCGCCTCTAGGGTTCCCCCCCAAACCCTAGGCGCATGGGCCCAAGGGGGGCGCACCCAGCCCACCAGGGGCTGGCTGCTATCCCCACGCAGCCCATGTGGCCCCCCGGGAGGGGTGGGCCCTCCCGGTGGACCTCCGGAACCCTTCCGGTGGCCCCGGTACAATACCGATAAGCCCCCGAAACTTTCCGGTGTCCATTTAACAACTTCCCATATATAAATCTTTACCTCCGGACCCTTCCGGAACTCCTCGTGACGTCCGGGATCTCATCCGGGACTCCGAACAACATTCGGTAATCACATACAAGTCTTCCTAATAACCCTAGCGTCACCGAACCTTAAGTGTGTAGACCCTACGGGTTCGGAGACATCTGAACATGACCGAGACGCTCTCAGGTCAATAACCAACAGCAGGATCTGGATACCCATGTTGGCTCCCACATGCTCCTCGATGATGTCATCGGATGAACCACGATGTCGAGGATTCAATCAACCCTGTATACTATTCCCTTTGACACTCGGTACGTTACTTGCCCGAGACTCGATCGTCGGTATCCCAATACCTTGTTCAGTCTCGTTACCGGCAAGTCACTTTACTCGTACCGTAATGCATGATCCCGTGACCAAACACTTGGTCACTTTGAGCTCATTATGATGATGCATTACCGAGTGGGCCACGAGATACCTCTCCGTCATACGGAGTGACAAATCCAGTCTCGATCCGTGTCAACCCAATGAGACACTTTCGGAGATACCTGTAGTGCACCTTTATAGTCACCCAGTTACGTTGTGACGTTTGGTACACCCAAAGCACTCCTAGGGTATCCGGGAGTTACACGATCTCATGGTCTAAGGAAGAGATACTTGACATTGAAAAAGCTCTAGCAAAACGAACTACACGATCTTGTGCTATGCTTAGGATTGGGTCTTGTCCATCACGTCATTCTCCTAATGACGTGATCCCGTTGTCAATGATATCTGATGTCCATAGTCAGGAAACCATGACTATCTGTTGATCAACGAGCTAGTCAACTAGAGGCTTACTAGGGACGTATTGTGGTCTATGTATTCACACGTGTATTACGATTTCCGGATAATACAATTATAGCATGAATAAAAGACAATTATCATGAATAAGGAAATATAATAATAATGCTTTTATTATTGCCTCTATGGCATATTTCCAACAGAACTGCCCCAAATACTTAGTAGACAAGAAGGCCGGCAACACTAAAGGTATATTTGATATACATGTAATTGATGTGTACCTTACCAGTACTCGTAGTAACTCCTGGGTATTTGATACCGGTGCCGTTGCTCACATATGTAACTCACAGCAGGAGCTGCGGAATAAACGGAGACTGGCGAAGGACGAGGTGACGATCTTGGCGTCGGGAATGGTTCCAAGGTCGATGTGATCGCCGGCACGCTACCTCTACATTTACCTACGGGATTAGTTTTAAACCTCAATAATTGTTATTTAGTGCCAAGTTTGAGCATGAACATTGTGTCAGGATCTCGTTTAATACGAGATGGCTACTCATTTAAATCCGAGAATAATGGTTGTTCTATTTATATGAGAGAAATGTTTTATGGTCATGCTCCGATGGTCAATGGTTTATTCTTAATGAATCTCGAACGTAATGTTACACATGTTCATAGTGTGAATACCAAAAGATGTAAAGTTGATAACGATAGTCCCACATACTTGTGGCACTACATATACGTCACATTGGTGTCAAGCGCATGAAGAAGCTCCATGCTGATGGACTTTTAGAGTCTCTCGATTATGAATCATTTGACACATGTGAACCATGCCTCATGGGCAAGATGACCAAGACTCCGTTCTCCGGAACAACGGAGCGAGCAACTAACTTATTGGAAATCATACATACCGATGTGTGCGATCCAATGAGTGTTGAGGCTCGCGAAGGATATCGTTATGTTCTCACTCTCACTGATGACTTGAGTAGATGTGGGTATGTCTACTTGATGAAACACAAGTCTGAGACCTTTGAAAAGTTCAAGGAATTTCAGAATGAAGTAGAGAATCAACGTGACCGAAAGATAAAATTCTTGCGATCAGATCGTGGAGGAGAATATTTAAGTCACGAATTTGGAACACACTTAAGGAAATGTGGAATCGTTTCACAACTCACGCCGCCTGGAACACCTCAGCGTAACGGTGTGTCCGAACGTCGTAATCGCACTCTATTGGATATGGTGCGATCTATGATGTCTCTTACTGATTTACCGCTATCATTTTGGGGATACGCTCTAGAAACAGCTACATTCACTTTAAATAGGGCACCGTCTAAATCCGTTGAGACGACACCGTATGAATTATGGTTTGAGAAGAAACCTAAGTTGTCGTTTCTAAAAGTTTGGGGATGCGATGCTTATGTCAAGAAACTTCAACCTGAAAAGCTCGAACCCAAGTCGGAAAAATGCGTCTTCATAGGATACCCTAAGGAAACCATTGGGTATGCCTTCTACCTTAGATCCGAAGGCAAGATCTTTGTTGCCAAGAACGGATCCTTTCTGGAAAAAGAGTTTCTCTCGAAAGGAGTAAGTGGGAGGAAAGTAGAACTCGATGAAGTACTACCTCTTGAACCGGAAAGTAGTACAGCTCAGGAAAATGTTCCTGTGGTGCCTACACCGACTGGAGAGGAAATTAATGATGATGATCAAGGTACTTTGGATCAAGTTGCTACTGAACTTCGTAGGTCCACTAGGACACGTTCCGCACTGCAGTGGTACGGCAACCCTGTCTCCGGAAATCATGTTGTTAGACAACGGTGAACCTTGAACTATGAAGAAGCGATGGCGGGCCCAGATTCCAACAAATGGCTTGAAGCCATGCAATCCAAGATAGGATCCATGTATGAAAACAAAGTATGGACTTTGACAGACTTGCCCGATGATCGGCGGCGATAGAAAACAAATGGATCTTTAAGAAGAAGACGGACGCGGATGGTAATGTTACCAACTATAAAGCTCGACTTGTCGCTAAGGGTTATCGACAAGTTCAAGGGATTGACTACGATGAGACTTTCTCTCCCGTAGCGAAGCTTAAGTCCGTCCGAATCATGTTAGCAATTGCCGCATACTATGATTATGAGATATGGCAGATGGACATCAAAACGGCATTCCTTAACGGTTACCTTAAGGAAGATTGTATATGATGCAGCCGGAAGGTTTTGTCGATCCTAAGAATGCTAACAAGGTATGCAAGCTCCAGCGATCCATTTATGGGCTGGTGCAAGCATCTCGGAGTTGGAACATTCGCTTTGATGAGATGATCAAAGCGTTTGGGTTTATGCAGACTTATGGAGAAGCCTGCGTTTACAAGAAAGTGAGTGGGAGCTCTGTAGCATTTCTCATATTATATGTAGATGACATACTTTTTATGGGAAATGATATAGAACTTTTGGACAGCATTAAGGCCTACTTGAATAAGAGTTTTTCAATGAAGGACCTTGGAGAAGCTGCTTACATATTAGGCATCAAAAATCTATAGGGATAGATCGAGACGCCTCATAGGTCTTTCACAAAGCACATACCTTGATAAGATTTTGAAGAAGTTCAAAATGGATCAGTCCAAGAAAGGGTTCTTGCCTGTTTTGCAAGGTGTGAAATTGAGCTCAGCTCAACGCCCGACCACGGCAAAAGATAAAGAAGAGATGAGTGTCATCCCCTATGCCTCAGCCATAGGATCTATTTGTATGCCATGATGTGTCCCAGACCTGATGTAAACCTTGCCGTAAGTTTGGTAGGAAGGTACCAAAGTAATCCCGGCAAGGAACACTGGACAGCGGTCAAGAATATCCTGAAGTACCTGAAAAGGACAAAGGACATGTTTCGCGCTTATGGAGGTGACGAAGAGCTCGTCGTAAAGGGTTACGTCGACGCTAGCTTTGACCTGAATCTGGATGACTCAAAGTCACAAACCGGATACGTGTATATGTTGAATGGTGGAGCAGTAAGCTGGTGCAGCTGCAAGCAGAGCGTCGTGGCGGGATCTACATGTGAAGCGGAGTACATGGCAGCCTCGGAGGCAGCACAGGAAGAAATTTGGGTGAAGGAGTTCATCACCGACCTAGGAGTCATACCCAATGCGTCGGAGCCGATCAAACTCTTGTGACAACACTGGAGCTATTGCACTTGCCAAGGAGCCCAGGTTTCACAAGAAGACCAGAGCACATCAAGCGCCGCTTCAACTCCATTCGTGAAAATGTTCAAAATGGGGACATAGAAATTTGCAAAGTACATACGGATCTGAATATCGCAGATCCGTTGACTAAACCTCTTCCATGAGCAAAACATGATCAACACGAACTCTATCGGTGTGCGATTCATCACAATGTAACTAGATTATTGACTCTAGTGCAAGTGGGAGACTGTTGGAAATATGCCCTAGAGGCAATAATAAAAGTATTATTATTATATTTCCTTGTTCGTGATAATTGTCTTTTATTCATGCTATAATTGTATTATCTGGAAATCGTAATACACGTGCGAATACATAGACCACAACATGTCCCTAGTGAGCCTCTAGTTGACTAGCTCGTTGATCAACAGATAGTCATGGTTTCCTGACTATGGACATTGGATGTCGTTGATAACGGGATCACATCATTAGGAGAATGATGTGATGGACAAGACCCAATCCTAAGCATAGCACAAGATCGTGTAGTTCGTTTTGCTAGAGCTTTTCCAATGTCAAGTATCTCTTCCTTAGACCATGAGATTGTGTAACTCCCGGATACCGTAGGAGTGCTTTGGGTGTACCAAACGTCACAACGTAACTGGGTGACTATAAAGGTGCATTACAGGTATCTCCGAAAGTGTCTGTTGGGTATCACTGGGCCCACTCGGTAGTGCATCATCATAATGAGCTCAAAGTGACCAAGCATTTGGTCACGGGATCATGCATTACGGTACGAGTAAAGTGACTTGCCGGTAACGAGATTGAACGAGGTATTGGGATACCGACGATCGAATCTCGGGCAAGTAACATACCGTCTGACAAAGGGAATAATATACGGGGTTGTTTGAATCCTCGACATCGTGGTTCATCCGATGAAATCATCGAGGAGCATGTGGGAGCCAACATGGGTATCCAGATCCCGCTGTTGGTTATTGCCCGAGAGCCGTCTCGGTCATGTCGCAAGATGTCTCTGAACCCGTAGGGTCTACACACTTAAGGTTCGGTGACGCTTAGGGTTGTATGAATATGAGTATGCAGCAAACCGAATGTTGTTTGGAGTCCCGGATGAGATCCCGGACGTCACGAGGAGTTCCGGAATGGTCCGGAGGTAAAGATTTATATATAGGAAGTCTTATTTTGGTCACCGAAAAAGTTTCGCGCGTTATCGGTATTGTACCGGGAGTGCCGAAAGGGGTCCGGGGGTCCACCTGCCCCGGGGGCAAAATGGGCTGTAGGGGGTGCGCCTTGGCCTATATGGGCCAAGGGCACCAGCCCCAAGAGGCCCATGCGCCAAGGAGACTTGGGGAGGGAGAGTCCTAAAGGGGAAGGCACCTGAGGTGCCTTGGGGAGGATGGACTCCTCCCCCCCTTGGCCGCACCCCTTCCTTGGAGGAAGGGGCAAGGCTGCGCCCTTCCCCCCTCTCTTGCACCTATATAAAGGGAGGGGAGGGAGGGTGGCCGCACCATAAGCCCTGGCGTCTCCCTCCTCCGTGCAACACTTCCTCCTCCTCCCGTAGTTGCTTAGCGAAGCCCTGCCGGAGTTCTGCTGCATCCACCACCACGCCGTCGTGCTGCTGGATCATCATCAACCTCTCCTTCCCCCTTGCTGGATCAAGAAGGAGGAGACGTCATCCGCTCCGCACGTGTGTTGAACGCGGAGGTGCTGTCCGTTCGGCACTAGGTCATCGGTGATCTGAATCACGGCGAGTACGACTCCATCAACCCCGTTCCATTGAATGCTTGCGCACGCGATCTACAAGTGGTATGTAGATGCAATCACTCTCCCATGACTCGTTGCTAGATGAACTCATAGATGGATCTTGGTGAAACCGTAGGAAAATTTTTAATTTTCTGCAACGTTCCCCAACAAATGGATCATAAAATCCCTGAAGGGTTTAAACCCGTCAATATTGAATCCTATGATGGCACAACAGACCCCGCGGTTTGGATCGAAGACTATCTCCTTCACATCCACATGGCCCGCGGTGACGATCTTCACGCCATCAAATACCTCCCCTCAAGCTTAAAGGACCAGCCCAAAGCATTGGCTCAACAGCTTGCCAGCAGAGTCAATTGGGAGCTGGGAGGACACGGAAGCCGCATTCCTCGATAACTTCCGTGGCACTTATGTGCGACCACCGACGGCGATGACCTAAGCCACATAATTCAAGAGCTGCATTTAATCGGCCGGACAATTACGGACACGGTTCCTAACCAAGAAAAACCAAATCGTCATTGTCCGGATGCGGAGGCCCTCGCGGCCTTCAAGCATAACATCCGTGACGAGTGGCTTGCCCGGCACCTAGGACAGGAAAAGCCGAAATCCATGGCAGCCCTCACATCACTCATGACCCGCTTCTGCGCGGGTGAGGACAGCTGGCTAGCACGCAGCAACAACCTCAGCAAAAATTCTGGCAGTCCGGACTTCAAGGACCGAAATGGCAGGCCGCGTCGTAACAAAAACAAACGCCGCATTAATGGCGACAATATTGAGGATACGGCAGTCAACGCCGGATTCAGAGGCTCTAAACCCAGTCAGCGAAAAAGCCATTCAAAAGAACTACTCCGGGTCCGTCCAATTTGGACCGAATACTCGACCACTTGTGCCAGATACACGGCACCCCCGAAAAGCCAGCTAACCACACCAACAGGGACTGTTGGGTCTTCAGCAGGCAGGCAATTTAATTGCCGAAAACAATGACAAGGGGCTGCATAGCGATGACGAGGACGAGACCCAACCGCCGAACAATAGAGGATGAAGGGTTTCCCCACAGTGCGTCTTGTGAACATGATATACGCAACGCACATACCCAAAAGGGAGCGGAAGCGTGCACTCGAGGATGTCTACGCGATGGAGCCAGTTGCCCGAAGTTCAATCCATGGTCCTCCTGCCCGATCACTTTTGACCAAGGGACCACCCCACCAAAGCATCCGCCACGGAGGATTCGCCAGACCGGTCTTAGACCCAATCGTCGATGGATTTCACCTAACGAGTCCCGATGGACGGCGGCAGCAGCTGAACCTGCTTTACTGTGATACGATGTGCAAAATGGGCATAGACCCCTCAAGGATTAAACCTACCAAAACGACCTTTAAAGGCGTCATACCATGTGTAGAAGCCAATTGTACAGGCTCAATTACACTGGAAGTGGTCTTCGGATCCCCGGATAACTTCCGAAGCGAGGAGTTAATCTTCGACATAGTCCCGTTCCGCAGCGGCTATCATGCCTTGCTCGGACGTACCGCGTTTGCAAAGTTCAACGCAGTGCCGCACTACGCATACCTCAAGCTCAAGATGCCAGGCCCTCGAGGAGTCATCACGGTCAACGGAAACACTAAACGTTCTCTCCGCACGGAGGAACATACAGCGGCTCTCGCGGTAGAAGTGCAATGCGGCCTCTTAAGGCAATTCTCAAGTACGGACGTTAAGCGGCCGGACACAGCCAAGTGCGCCCGGAGTAACTTACAACAAGACCACCTGGCACGTTCCGAGCACGCCAGAGCGATGCGGCCCCAACCCAGCCTCTGCGAAAGCGTCAAAGCAGGTCCTTCGCGTGCACCATTACGCTCGAAGATACCATGGGCATGGGGAGGGGCACGACCACAATACACCCATCTGGCTCAACCACACCAGGGGCTCTCAAGTGTGTCGTTCCTTTTTCTTTTTACCTTTTACTTTTTACCCACAGGACTCCGTTTGTCAGAAGCCCTGTCCGGCAGCAGACCTGCCGAACTCACGATGCAACAGCCAGGGAAGGATAAAGGCTACAACGAATATACAGGTGGTCTCCATTACAAGCATTTTCATACACCAATCTGCAGCCTACCCCTGGAGGGGGACATGTTTAACAGTTCCATACCTTTCTTATCGTACTATTTGTATCGTTCTGCATTCGTAGCAGCACTTATTGAATAAAACAATGCAGCACCTTTTTGCTTATAATTGCATTTCTTTTTCATATATATGTTCATTCACGACATGTTGCATCCGTACACTTTGGTACGGCTAATATACACCAGGGGCTTATGTTCCCCGCATTATGGTATGATGAGTCCGAACACTTTCACAAGTGCGGCACCCCGAACTTATAGCACTATATGCATCGGCTCCGAATCATGTCTTGGGTCAATAGTTGGGTTTGCCCGGCTCCCGTGTTTTGGTACCTTACGTTCCGTTATATCGGCTAAGGTAGCACCGGAGAACCACTGCGATTCCGCCTCAGCCGGCTGGGTTAACGCCTCGATGGAGAAAGCTAAAACTGACCCGTCATGATGAGGCGAGAGACCGGTCGCTGTTCGAGAGGTTTTTGCGAGTCCTTAAAGACTTATGCCGCTTAGAGCGAGGAGCGGATACTGTCCGCCAAGGCGTGGATAGCGCCCTAAATTCGCCTTCGAAGACTAGGGGCTTCGCCGAAATTTAAAATTATAGAATTCTATGGCTAAGTGAGAGTGTTCAAGCATTATAAGTCCGGTTGCCTTGTTCGCTGTGTTGAGCGCCTCCCTCGATGGACCCAAAAATGGGAACAAGAGCGCTCAAGTTTATCGAACACCCCAAAGCACTTCGTGGCATGGGGGCTGAAGCCGACGACTTGCCATCTTTCAGATTTGACAAACAGCCGCACAGAAGGTAATATTTTAAATTAACAAGCGTTGCTTAGCGCATATGAACTAAGTTTTCAGCGCACAGGATAACAAAATGCGAGTGTACTCAAATATTACATCTTTGGAACACTCACCCGCAATAGTGCGGGCGCCCTTCAGCACACTCTTATAATACATCTGGGCGTGCGATGCTCCTTGCCCTCTGGTGGCGGGTCCGTCACAAGCTTCTGGGCATCCATCTTGCCCCAGTGCACCTTTGCGCGGGCAAGGGCCCGAAGGGCACCCTCAATAAAAGCGGAATGCTTGATCACTTCAACCCACGGGCACGCATCCATCACCGCAGCACCAGTCAAGTAGCTCCTGTGCATGGCCTCCTTAGGCCACAGCCGAACTATGAGGCCCTTCATGGCCTGTTCGGCCGCCTTATGGAGCTCGACCAGCTGCTTCAGCTGGTCGCTAAGGGGCACCGGATGTCCGGCCTCAGCATACTGAGACCAGAAGACCTTCTCCGTCGAGCTCCCCTCCTCGGCCCGGTAGAATGCGGCAGCATCGGACATGCTGCGAGGAAGATCTGCGAACGCCCCTGGAGAGCTCCGAATTCGGGTAAGCAACAGGTAATTAACACTCACATTCTTACTCTGCATGAAAAATGCCTTACCCGCTGCTATTTTCTTCACCGCCTCGATCTCATGGAGGGCCTTGTAGGCTTCGGCCTTAGCGGCTTTGGCACTCTCAAGAGTCGTTGCAAGCTCGGACTCTTGAGTCTTCGAGTCACGCTCCAAGCTCTCATGTTTTTTCACGAGATCCTGGAGCTCTTGATGTACCTCCGCCACCCGCGCCTCCTGCTTCTCTCGCTCGGTGCGCTCCGCGGTCAGATTATGCTTTGGTCAGCCACCGCCTCCTTCGTGGTCGCCACATCGTTAGTGGCCCCTACAATACCCACGTTATCCTTGTCATTTTTCTTGCAACCAAATCCTTTTCTGGAAGGTACAATTTTCATAAGGTATTACTCACCTTCTTTTTCCTCGAGCTGCTTCTTGGCATGGCCGAGCTCGTTCTCGGACCGCTCGAGGTTTTCCTTCAAAGTATTGACCTCCGCAGTCAGTGCGGCAGAGGTCAGCAGCACAGCCTGCAATCCCATATTGACATATTTTTTATATGACCCCTGCGTCTATCTTTCTAAAGATCCTCAGTCCGGCTTTTCTTTCCGAACACCGAACCGAGCATCAGGGGCTACTGTCTATGCGGTACCATTTTACATATATTGAAATTTCTTACCTCAAAGCCTGATAGAAGACTGGTATAGGCTTCGGTCAGCCCGCTATTGGCGGACTGAACTGTCCGGATCACCGCACTCATAACAGTGTGGTGCTCCTCCTCGATGGAGGCGCCGTTGAGCGCCTCCAGTAAGCTATCCGGTGCCTCCGGTTGGATGAAGGACACCGGCGTCTTACCCTTCTTGCGAAGGGATCGCTTACCGGACTCCGGAACCACTGAAGGTTCCGGCATGGAGTCCGGACAAGGGTCGGGCTTAGAGCCCCTGGGTCTTGCCCCCACGCTACCGGGAGTCCAGGAGGTTGCCTTGTGGCACCTCCTGCGCCACCTCCTCGTGACCAAGCCCCTTTGGAGCCCTTGTGGCGTTGTCCGCAGCATGAGGCGAGGAGCGGTCGGAAGCAGTACTCTCCATTTCCGACGAGCCTGGGGACCCGCCGATGAATCGGCGAACTCGCCTTTGGGCGGGCTGCACGATTGTTCGACATTAGAGAACACTTTGCAATAAAAAAGCCATGGGTATCCGGACACTTACGATCTCGCCAGGCTTGGCCTCGAGGGCGATCCCCTCGTCACATCGGCGTTGGTGGAGAAGTCCGGAGGAAGGGTTTTTCCTTCTTGGACCCTCCGGCCTCCCGGTTGGGGCGGCCTTCCTTTTCTCTCCTCCTCACTGGGGAGAAGCTTCTTCTTCTTCCTCCTCGTCTTCAGGAGAAGATTACGCTTGAATTCGACAAAGACTGGCGTCGGGAGCTCCTTCGAGTTCCGTGGCCTCCTTCTTGGCCTTCTTCTCCGGTACCACATGGGGTGCCGGAGCCAGCAGCCGTCAATCGAGGCGTCCACTGGTCTTCGGCAAAGGAGCGAACAGTTAATCTGTCCGGACGTCTTCAGCCAGACTGTCAAGAATAGGGAGTTTTTAGATCCCACGTAGAGTCAATCTATGAAAAAAGAGTCCCGTAAAGGGTAAAATAACTTACCTCGCCGGCTTGACGCCGCGAGTTGTGTCCGCGATCTTTGTTAGCGGATGCGGGGGCTTCGGTGCCCTTGAACAGCACCTTCCAGGCATCTTCGTACGTGGTATCGAAGAGCCGGCTCAAGGTTCGGTGATGTGCCGGATCGAACTCCCACAAATTAAAGTCCCGTGCTTTGGCATGGGAGAATCCGGCGGATGAGCATCACACGGATTACGCCGACAAGCCTGTGATTCTTGTCCACCAGGTTCCGGACACGTGTTTGGAGTCCGGATAGCTCGTCCGAATCCCCCCACTTCAGGCCCGTCTCTTTCCATGACGAGAGCCGTGTGGGGAATCCAGATCTGAATTCGGGGACCGCCACCCATTCAGGGTCGCGTGGCTCGGTGATGTAGAACCACCCCGATTGCCACCCCTTTATTGTCTCCACAAAGGAGCCCTCGAGCCATAGGACTTTGGCCATCTTGCCGACCATGGCGCCTCCGCACTCCGCTTAGCTGCCCTTCACAACCTTCGGCTTGACATTTGAAGGTCTTGAGCCACAAGTGGGGCTGGATGCAGAGGAAGGTTTCGCACCTGACGATAAACGCCGAGACATTGAGGACGAAATTCGGGGCCAGGTCGTGGAAGTACAGGCCGTAGTAGAACATAAGCCCCCGGACAAATGGGTGAAGTGGAAAACCTAGTCCGCGGAGGAGTGGGGGAGAAATACCACCCTCTCATGGGGACTGGGGGTTGGAATGAGCTGCCCCGCGTCGGGCAGCCTGTGCGCGATATCGCTGGACAAGTATCCGGCCTCCCGCAGTCTTGTGATGTGCCCCTCCGTGATGGAGGAGGCCATCCATCTGCCTCCCGCCTCGACATGGTTGGAGAAGGTTGAGGAGGAAAAGCGGATTTGGGCGCTAGAGCTCGAGTGCACGGGAATGGATGAGCAAAGGAGGAAGAAGGCGTAGGTGAAAGGGTGGATCCTTATCCCCTTATATGGGCGGACAAAAACATGTGTCCCCACCGGCCTGGTAAAACTCGCTTATCTCCCAAGCGTCACAATCAATGACGCGGTTGGGTTACCCACGTCCGTATTGATGGGAATCCCATAATAAGGGGAACACGATCTCTGCTTCGACAAGACGTGCCAAGGAAACCGCTTCGCTAAACGCGCTGAGGTGGAATAATAAAAACAAATTGAGTAAAGGCTTGGTAGTGGTGCGACGTCACGCCACAAAATACGTCGGCAGATTGATCTTGTGTAATATTATTCTCTCTACGGTGGTATGTGGAATTTATTTTTGCAGAGCCGGACACTATCCTGGTGTTCACAATCTTCTATAAATTATTCGGAGGAAGAACCCGCCTTGCAATGCCGAAGACAACATGCACGCCGGACTCGTCGTCATTGAAGCCTGGTTCAGGGGCTACTGAGGGAGTTCCGGACTAGGGGGTGTCCGGATAGCTGAACTATCATCATCGGCGGACTCCAAGACTATGAAGATACAAGATTGAAGACTTCGTCCCGTGTCCGGATGGGACTTTCCTTGGCGTGGAAGGCAAGCTTGGCAATACGGATATGTAGATCTCCTACCATTGTAACTGACTGTGTAACCCTAACCCTATCCGTGTCTATATAAACCGGAGGGTTTTAGTCCGTAGGACGAACAACAATCATACCATAGGCTAGCTTTTAGGGTTTAGCCTCTTTGATCTCGTGGTAGATCCACTCTTGTAACACACATCATCAATATTAATCTAGCAGGACGTAGGGTTTTACCTCCATCAAGAGGGCCCGAACCTGGGTAAAACATCGTGTCCCTTGTCTCCTGTTACCATCCGCCTAGACGCACAGTTCGGGACCCCCTACCCGAGATCCGCCGGTTTTGACACCGACACCATGAAACATAATGACTTATCTCCTCGCAGTTTAGTTCAGCCCCGGGACAGTAGTAGGTCCTGTCTACCAAGCGCTGGACATGTTTGCTTGATTGGAAATAAACTGTCAATAGAAACTAGTTGTCAACTATTTTTGAATAAACAATATGAAAGACATAAATATGGTTGAGAAACTCACATTTTGGTAGAACTGGAGGCGTCTGCACATCGACCCAGATGTCGGTATTGCCTTCAATACCATCTTCCGGACGACTATCAAAGGTGATAACCATATCAGGCTCAAATGCATAAGTCTAGCATAGTGCTCGCCATGTTTTGCATCCAAAATAGGTGTAGTCGTCTTCGTTGTATAATTTTGCATGGAAAATATAACTATGCTCGGTCTTCAAATAAACTCTCTTTACCTCCATAGTAGTTGTCATAGAACTGAAACCTATCTTATCCAATACAAAAACACTTGCATGTCAGGGGATACGCTAGTAGAATAGTAAAAAAAATTATAAGTTGAAGCAGATGTCATGCTTAATTACGAAAAAAGACTTGTCGTTGTGACTTACTGTATCCACTTCGAAGTTCTCGTCTAGCTTGATGCTGAAGCGCCTATCATCATCTAGGAAGATTCCGTCGCATTGCATCAAGGCCGCCTTCACAAAGATTTGCAAATACCGAAATCCTTTTCGTCGTCAGATATTTCCTATGTTCATAGTTAAAACATTAATTGAAAATCGGTCGAAGACAACTACGAGGATACTCAACACACAAATCCGGGGCACTCGATATTTCCTACATATTCTGGCACAAGTCATGCCAAAATTCACGAAAAAATCCGGCATGACCTTTGCTAAAATAGGACATATTGAGCGCCTGAAATTTGCCGAACGGAAATGAATCAACACTCCGGCAAAACATAGGCCACTCGGAGGTGTAACCTGCAAACATGGCCGCCACTTGGGCAAGCACATATCCTATTTGAGCAACACAAGATATACATTTCAAAATATCTTATAGGACTCAAATTAGCATGCATTCAATAAGCAAAAGTAAATCATCTCATGCGTCCATACATCGTCGAATATTATCACTAATACATCCCGAATAGTGTCATACATATAACATCACTAATACAACTAAAACCCTAGCACACGACGGGTATCGGCGCGGGCGGTGGACACCCACAGAGAAGGAACCATCATGGGATCATAGCTCCAGTGAGATCCCTGGAGAACATGCCAGGTATTGGAGAACATGTGCTCCAACGCAAACAAGTAGCGACGGGCGTGCGCGTCCTCCTCACTGACACGGTGACGCACCATCTCCGCGGGGTCCTCGAGCCTCTGGACCATCACTGGCCCACGCGACCGCCACCAAAGAAGGTTCGGGTCAACGACAGGCTGGCTCCTCACCAACCTGCGCCCCCCGGTAGGTAGCGCCTCCCAGTACCACCCCGGCGGAGCCCAGTCCCGGACATGGCCCATCTGGTCAAGCAGGTGTCATCCTCCGCCGACTCGACGACGAGGATGCGGGATAGGCATCGTCCACGTCAATGCGGGAAAAATTGCTTTAACTAAAAAATAGCAACAAGTTCTTACTAACTAGTTCTATTAATTCAATTAGTTCTTACCAAAAATAAACTTACTATAAATAAAAATAAACTAGTACCTAATTAGTACCAAGTTCTTACTAACTAATTAGTACCTAGGAACTACTGCCCTAATTACCATATAAGTATCCATTTTTTAACTAGGGTTCATACTACCTAATTAAATAGGTTTAATACTAATTGTAATTAACTAACTAGCACTAAAAATAGCCTAGGGTTCATACTAACTAGCACTAAATAGCTAGGGTTCATACTAAGCAGAGAAGAGGGAAGGGGAGAGTGCTTACAGAGGGCGGGGAGAGAGATGGGGTAGGGGGAGACGGCGGCACCGAGGCGCCAAGGCGGGTCGGGGCAGACGGCGGGCGAGGCGGGTCGGGGAGACGGCAAGTAGGCGGGTCGAGGGAGACGGCGCGAAGAGCGAGGGCAGGGGGCTCCGCAAGGTCGAGGTCGAGGAGGAGGAGGCACAGCGCGATGATGTCGAGGCGGACTCATGAGAGCGAGGGCAGGGCCTGCAGGGCGAGGGGAGGGCTCCGTGGAGGTGACGAGGGGAGAAGAGTGAGTGGGGACTTGGGGGAGGAAGCAGAGGAGAGGGAATCAGGCCGCGCGGGGGCTTAGGTGAAAATAGCTTTAACAGTAGCGGTAGCGTGGGGAGCGAAAACACGCTGCTGCTAAAATCCGTAGTAGTAGCGTTGTTTCTAGAAGGGCGCTACTACTATACCTAGCACGTCGCGAACAGTGTGGAAAATTATAGTAGTAGCGCGTTCTGTTCCTGCCGCGCTACTGCTAAGTGGGTAACAGTAGCGCCCTTTTAGCCGACGCGCTACTGCTAAGTAGCAGTAGCGCCTCATTTTAACACGCCCTACTGGTAAGATTCTGTGTATAAGGTTTTCCCTAGTAGTGGGGGGTGCCTTTAGTGACGATCCTTTAGTCCCGGTTCTAGAACCGGGATAAAGGCTCTCACGAACCGGTACGAATGAGGCTTTTTCTACTAGTGAATGTCAAGGTTTGCACCAATTGTGATATTATGAAAGCACCTTTTTTTTCTTCGGCGTTTTGATCGAGTCTAGATTGGTGTCTAGATTTTAGTCCTCACAGGGCAGCATTTGGAGGGATGGTGACGCTTTGTTTTTTCAGTCAATATTCTACGCTTAGATCCTCCTCAAGTTCTTCTGTCAAGATGGATTAAATGGAGCTCCGATATATATTCCTGCCAGCTCCTCGGGGTGGCAAAAAATTTCCAAGTGTTCTCGTCGTACGTATGCGACGACAAAATTTGGTGCTGGATTCTTCACATCGACTCAAGAGTTAAAACGCAAAGACTACGGCTCCAGCGCGCTGACCCGTAGGGACACGTGCATGAAGTCTTTCTATGTGTTATCAACAAGGTCAGGCCAACTCCGGTATGAAAACGGTGACAGCGGGCACGTTAGCAGCTCCTTCTGACGATGGTAGTGGTCGTTCGATGGTCTAGGGACCTTGATATAATTTTTATTATGTTTTGGGTGCTTTGTACTTGTGACAGATCTTATTTTTTGACTAGGAGAGTCATGTAGCCA
The DNA here is from genome assembly GCA_021605145.1 of Aegilops bicornis. Lineage (NCBI taxonomy): Eukaryota > Viridiplantae > Streptophyta > Magnoliopsida > Poales > Poaceae > Aegilops > Aegilops bicornis. Next base: position 689,464,375 of record CM038673.1, on the reverse strand, counting down.
CACTCTTAACTTATGTGTTGACTTGGAGATATTGGATTTTTTAGGTAGCTTACCACATATGTCATGGGAGTGGCGATTTGGCTCCCCAGCTCAACTGACACATCAGGCCTATTGTCAGGATTTGACGGGTGGGAAAAGGAGATAAGCATATACATGATTTATGATGAGGAATACAGACTAAAATACTCCTGCCTTCATCAATCTTGGAGCAGCTGAGTGGTCCTGATATAGAGAGCAGCTGAGCTCGGAAGCCATATTGGATTTCCCCATATGTCATGTGGTTACTTGTGATGAATCTTTATAATAGATACGAGTCATTTTTAAAAAAATATCAAAATTGCAAAGTCGTACTTTTACATTTCAAATCATATAGCTATCGACTCTTAGACCATTGTTTTTCAGGATGAGTATCTTGTGAAGTTTATTTCTTTCCGACCTCTAGTCAGGTAACAAATACCGTCTACATATCCCACATTTTTCGTAAATAGAAAATCAAATGCGATGAGAACCTTTTGTGTTTCTTTTAAAAAGAAGTATAAAACTTGCAACATTAGAAAAAAAGGACAAGGAGAAGCACAAAGCTACAACAGAAAATGGTCCAGATATAGGTTCTGTAGGTAATGGTGTCAAATTGTTTCCCTTCGTTGAAACATAACCAATGAATTAACAAATAAGTGTTAAGAGCAACTCTAGCAGAATCACCACCCCCTTCCTCCATAATAACCGCCAATATAGAGGCTAGAGTGGCAATAGGAAGAAAAAAAATCCACTCTAGCAGAGTCGCTATATGGACCATCGTTGCTAAAATATATGGAGTCCGCTCCATATTTATCCCCACTATTGGGCTACACGCCGTGCAACTATTGCATAATAAAAAAAGTCTACCGGGTAGAACACCCATGACCATGCTTAGGAGATAAATCATAGGACTACCACTAGACACGCAGTCCAAATAGCGGAAGAAGTGTTGGTGAGGCGCATCACCTATCAACCGATCTCGTCTTCTCGTGTCGTAGGCGATATCCCTCGAACAACTTGTCGCTGGATCCCTCGAATAGGTTCGCCGGAGTGGTACAAGTACATCTACTCTAATGGTATTTGCACGTTAGGTTGGAACACCGGGCAGCGGATTGGTAGGTCCGATCACACAACCGAGGTGAGTAGAGGCGGCTAGATGCAACAGATGAAAAACCCTAGCTCGTGCAACGACCTACAATTGTCTATTAGCACCCCCTCCACTTATATGGACGTTCTTTGTGGCCTCAACACATTAGGCCCACTAGAACTTTACGGTCCATTATACTTGGTCCAAGATTCAAGTTCAGGTCGGATCACATCAGACCTGCGAAGTTAGATCCAACCTCATAGGTCGTTCCCTTAAGCGGGTGATTCCGTAGGTTCGTGTAAGAGTGAATTCCAGTTTTTACCGCTTACTTTAACATTTTTTACACTAATTACCCCATTTAATAAATTTTCATCCAGATTACCCCATTTAGCAAAAGTTTTGCCAGTTTTTACCCCAGTAATTCTTTTGGCAACGATCTGCCAGCTAACTCCCTGCCATTAGATTCCTCTTAGCATTTTTTTCCGATGCCCGAACCAGTCACTTGGTTTAGCCGCACCTGGTTTTCTTTTCTCATGGCTGTCAGGTATATGTGTGCACCACATCGCAGGAAAGACGAACATGTATCTTGAGCGGTCAAGTACGTTCAATTTTGCATTGTGGGTTGTGGTTCGTAGGTTTATGTGATGATATTTTAGTTTTATTCCTTGATGCAAAACATCGGAGGAAGAATTTATTTTACGCTTTGGGAAATCATCAAATAAAAACATCACATTCTATTTACAGATCTGCATCTGCTATTGTCGAACATGTGTTTTTTAGTTGGGCTCCAATTATGTGTGCCCATTTAAAATTAGTACTACCAGTTATTAACATAATAGGATGGGATTTTCTTGTTAACAGAAATATATGCTTGTGCACTTAGTCTGGACTCTTGGGTAAAACATGATCTTTGCAAGAAGGCTCATAAAAATTAAAAGGGGTAAAAACAGTCAAGATTGTCACTAAGTGAGGTAATCTGGATGAAAATTTGTTAAATGGGGTAACTAATGTCAAAAATGATAAATTAGAGGGTAAAAATCGTAATTCACTCTTCATGTAAACTTGGTCGCGAGTCGGATCAATGTCCAGCTCGACTAGTCAGTAGCGGCTTCTACCAAAACGTGACAGTTTCGTCTGTTCAATGAAGCCGGCCCGACGAACTTGTGCAATGTTTCACATTCGTTTCCTTTTGCCTCATGATATATGTTTTCGGGCTCACGATGAATCAATCACCCTTTTGCAACAGCCTCTTTTCTCGTCATGTGATGTCAGACTCTTGAAAAAGGGTTGCAGTGCAGCTTGGTAGTACATTTGTTTGTCACGGGTTCAAATCCTATCATCCCTAGAAGTAGGCACTTCTTACTAATATTGACATATGCTTGTGTGCATTATGATGACATGGAGGCCGGGTCAGCTCCCTTAAAAAAATGTACGTCGGTACATCCAAATGTTCTTTCTAGGGCGAAGTCTGCTAGATTTGCCAATTGGTCCATCTTCGTATATTGCATGGACCGGGTACTAATTACTCTTATTTTCTTTATTAGTGTCAGTGTATTAAATATACTAGCAAATATGTCCGTGCGTTGCAAGGGGAGATAAACAATCACACTATGCAGGTGTGGTAGATACAAAAAAGTCTGAATCAAATGCAAGGATGAGATAAGAACTTTTAGAATGTCATTTCACAAACTATGTCTGAGTGATGTCATGATGAGATAGGAACTTTTAAAAATTCACTTCAAAAACTAAAAATGTGATGGTCTCATCACGACTTGATTTTCTAAGGGGTCACAACGAAATATTTTTTGGCCGAGAAAACTGCACTGATGGACCCAGCCTAAGCTAGACTGATGAATTATGTGTCTCGCCTTGACCTAGCGTAGCGGTGTGTTCCACAAACTGTGGTACAGAAATAAATAGTTGTGTATGAACGCAAAATAGACATTTAGTCACTTTTATATGGCTTACAAATACTAACCCATAGGAAGCTGTGTCGTTTTTTTTTTTTTGGGCTCGGCGCTGTACAAAACATGGAAACCATTATTTAATCCGACGCAAGGGACTAAATAAAATCATAAAATGACCTCTACAGATCCCCTAATAAAACTTCTATATAAGCGACAGTTCGTTTTGTTCATTATTTACGAATCTATTCTAATTTTTGTGAACATTTTCTAAAATTTCATGGACTTTTCTTTACCGAATATGTTTTGAATATTGTATCATTTTTAAAAATCATTTTAAAATCATGATATTTTTGGAATATGTGAACATTTTTTTGAAACTATGAATATTTTATGATTTTTTGAATATTTTTTAAATTGACAAACAGTTTATGATTTCTCAATAGTTTTTTAGAAAACTTTCATATTTTTTATTTTGATTCTTTTAAATCTCAAATTAATTTAGAGAAGAAAAAACGAAAGCAGAAATGAGAAAGTAAAAAAGAAAAAAAATAAAACAAAAGGGGCGCCACAACAGGGTCGATCTTTGGTCTCCCTTGTGGAAGCCTACAGCCTTTACCATCGCACTGCATGCATGCTTGTGTTATAGCAGTGTATCAGGCTTTTAAAAACAGATCGCCGCGGTGATTTTTTAATAAATCCGAATTCTTTTTCTTCGGTAGTATGGGGTAATTATTAGCAACTTTGGGGGCATTCTTAATGACGGACGACCAGAAGCAGTCCGTGTTTTATTATTACTAGCAAAAGAGCCCGTGCGTTGCAACGGGAGAAAAAATATAACACACGTTCTTAACCCAACAACAATCACTCAATAGGTCCATCTCCTTTATTTTTGCGAGGCATCATATTAGTGTTGCCGCTTATCCTCCTTCTCACCCTCGCCGGTGATGGCCTCGGTGTTCACACAAAACAACAAAAAATGTGTTTGAATATGGTTAATCCTAAGGCGTCTCTCTCTCCCTCTCCTCTCTCTCTCTCTCTCTCTCTCTCTCTCTCTCTCTCTCTCATTCTCGCGATGAGAAATCTGTTGTTTTCCCCTGCGACATTTTTCATATGTATGCATGTGTAGTTATCGATGTTTTCTTTTCCCTGTATGGTTATAGTGGGGTGTTTATTTGCAATCCGGATCGCCGCCGGTACGAAAAAAAACCGGATCTTGTGCTAGAAATTATAAGTTTGCTTCCAAAAAAATATTATAAAAATATTTAACAGGTAAAATTAACATCATATTTAGATTCCACACATTTTTCTAATAAAATTTCATATATAATATGTTAAAATCGAAGTTACGGTTTAAAAGATAGGGATAATTTAAAAAATCATTTGTTTGATTTAAATATATTCCAAAATAATATTTAAAAATACTTAATAGGTAAAAATAATCTCATATTCATATTCTACATATTTTTCTAATCAAAATTTATATATAACATGTTCAAATCGGAGTTACGGTTTAAAAGATATGGATGGTTTTAAAAGTATTTGTTTGACTTAAATATGATCCGTGGATGAATTACCTAAAACGTCAGTTTTTTTTTTCAAAACATAAAATAACGGTTCGGGTGTGACTTAAATCCGGATGGCGGGTTGATTTCAAGACAATACAGGGACTTTTGTGTAAAATATGAAAAAAACGATTCGTTTTGACTTAAAACCAGACTGCGGATTGAATTCTCTGAAATAAAGGGACTTTTCTAAAAAATGCCATGACGGACGAAACAAACCTAATTTGCTTTATTATTATTAAGGTAAAGATAAAGATAAAGATTAGAGAAAGACTAAATGGATTGGTCATCTTGAAATGTTCCTCCTTGGGCGAGAGGTGGCCACGGAAAAGAATCAACGCAAGCTTGGCATAGTTGATACGTGATACGCAGTAGCCTGGGAAACCCTTGCCAAAGATATGTCGGCGCGCCGGCCGGCGGTCGTGATTAGGAGCACGCGTGCACGTGGACCAAAGGCGCAGCAGCACTAAGACATGGTTGATGAAGCGTACCATCGGTGGAAAAGCACAGGAATCATGGGGAGCTGCACATTGACAACGGCTGCAACGATGGGCTCTAGCGGTGGTGGGATGTTGAAAGAGAGATACACCATTTAGCTTAATGGTTAAGCATCTCCCTTCGTCTCCGAGCCACCACGACACGCTGCTTTGCCATTGTTCATGATGTCTCTCGTTCCCCGCATACATGTTGTAACATTTGTCTAATTCTTCTCTCATTTTCCCCTTAATTTGATTGTCACATCACCAGGTATCTAATGTAGTACTAGGCTAGTGTTACCAATATGTTGAAATGAATAGAATGACTGGTTGGAGGTCCATATATATACAAGGGGAAGCATTCTTCACATTCCGGACGATTGGGGTGCATTCAATTCTTTCGCCAGTCGAAACACACAAGTTGTACCCCTGCAAAATAAAACACACAAGCTGTAAACTTGTAATAGATGGCTAGTAAATGGAAATAAATGTTACTCTCTCCGTCCCAATAATGTGGGAGTACTTTAAAAAGATATGGGGCGATGCGGGCGATGCCCGGGACGTTAACCACGGCCGTGTCGCCGGCGGCCGCTGCTGGCGCGGATCGCGTCGGGGGAAGGTTTTGGGCTCTTGCGGAGTCTGATCCGGATGATGAAGATGGCGAGGAGGACGCTGTGGTCTCGCCGGAGGTGTACTTCGCCAACGCCGTCGCGTGATTTGCGAGGCGTTTGATCCAGGGTATTATGAAGAGTAAGTGGCTGCGATCGTGGATGGTGTTGTGCCAGTGGACGATCCGGCTCGACAAGGTTTGCGGCCAGAGGACAAGATCGAAATCGTCCGGCGTATCGTTCATCGACGGACTGCGGCGGCGGTGATCCGCCTTGGAAGGGGCCTATTCCTAAGGTTAGTCTTCCGAAACCTTGTTTGTCAGATTTTATTACTGCGAATTCGTGGAAGGAAGTGAAGAGGAAGAAGAACCGGAGACCCTCGGCGGCACAGGCGCCGCCGCCGGCGGTCGACCGATCGAGCGTGATTCGGGATCAGCGGATCTCGCGTTTGAATTCTCTCCTACGCACCGATGGGCTGGCTTCAGTGGGCCGAGGTGTGTACGAGGGTGGGCCGGATTAGCGGGGCCACAGGCCCAGGCAAAACCGGACCCAGTTGATCGGGCTGGGGAGTCTCTTGTGCATGAGATCGCATCGGTTAGCGTGCCTACACATGCACGAGCGTCCTCTCCCTGCCGAGTCATTGTCTTGGCTAGGGTACGCCGCCGGGACGGCTGGCTTTCCTGCTGCTGCGACTTGTCGCGTGAAAAGCGGCTGCCCTCTCGCGATTGACTCTTTGGCGAGGTGGTCATGCCGCCCAAGCCGCCGCCCAAGGCCCGCCCGGCCGGCCGCCCGTGAGGTCTGCGTCGGGTGCCAATTCGGCGCAGCCGGCGTCCGCTGCGGCTGCGGCTCCTGCGTTGGCGGCGGCTCCCCCGGCCACGGCTGCAGCGCCACCGCCGCCCGGGGCCGCACCATCTCATGTGCAGCGCCCCTGGCCTCGTCAGATGGCGGCCGGGAGGGGTGGAGCGGCTAATGGTGGTTCGGGCCGCGGGTCGGGTGCTTTCGCGGGGACCAGCCGCAACCCTCCCGTGGTCGATGGGGTGATGATGGATACGACGCTACGGTCAAGGGCTTCATCGGGTTCGTCGTCCACCGGTGGTGGGCGAGGCTACGCTGGACGGAGCAGGGTAATGCTGGCCGGGCTTTCAAGGACCACCGGGAACTTCGTCGGCGCGATTGGCCCGGCCGCTTCCGTGGACGCTTCCGTGGTGGGCGTGGACGCTTCCGTGGTGGACGGGGTGGGCGTACTTTGCCCGGTGCCGACTCGGACTCTTCTGACATGGCCACTGATGACGCGGCTCTGAACCAGACAGTGGTGGAGACGGTTAAGGCTCTTGCTGATGTGGCTGTCCCGATGATAGCGCAATCGGATGATGCGGAGTCTGATAAAGGCTCGGAGAAGGCCGGAGGTGACAAGCTGTCTAAGTGGGCGGCTAAGAAGAAGAAGTTAGTTTGTTTTCGCTGTGGGGAGACGGGTCACTTCATGGTGGACTGTTCTGCTGAGTTATGTGAGATTTGTCGGAAACCCAAGCATGTGGCGGCTGAGTGTCCGCTTCTTCTCGGGCCCAAACCGGCTCTTAATATCTACGGGCTATGTTGCTCTGAGTTGATGTTCTTTGAGTCACCCAAAGTGTGGCTTCGGTGACTCCTGCAGCTTGAAACCTCCTTCCCTCGGGTGGTTAAAGTGGTCACCGGACCGCTCACCGAAGCCAGTTATTATTCAGCAGCCAAGTAGAGTTGGCTCGGGAAATTTCAAATGGTCTTTGTTGAAGCTTCGATAATTCTTATAAAGTGGATTTTCCATCTAAAGAGGATCAAGAGGATTCTCAAGTTTGGTATGAGTCGAGTTCTGGAACTAGCTTTGTGTTGCAGTTTGATGAGTGGAAGAAGAAGGAGCCGCAGGGCACACCATCGACTTCAGATCTGGGTTCGCTTTTGGGGCACCGTCCGAACCCTTGGATGATTTTTTGTCACGTGGAGCTTGGGGTCTTTGCTCGGTAAGGCGGAGCAGGTGGACATGCCTTTCACTCGTGCTCACGGTGTTGCTCGTTTGTTGATTAGCGTGGCCAACATTCAGTTCTTGCCAGATGTGGTCAGATGGTGTTATGAGGGGGTTGCTTACATGTTGAATGTCGAGTATGAGGACCCGGACCTGTTTCAGGATTTTGAGGAGTTGTTACCTATGGATACATCTGAGGGGTGGTGCTTGGGCACCGGCCGGAGGATGCACCGGTGACGGTGTGAGGATTCAGGCCCGTGGAATCGCCTAAACCAACAGAGTCTGCTAAGGGGAAAACTTGGGTTCGCACCGTCCAACATGCTTCAGCTTGGTTACATTGGGGCTTTCTCTGCGCCCTCTCGTCTTTGGTGTGATCGTTTGGAGTTGGATGATCTGTTCGAGCACGTGCCACCGGTGATGCCGAGGGCTTGCGGACTTTGAAGGACAGACCATTGTTAAGGAGGTGTTCCCTCTCCTTCCTCCCCTGTTTCAGTTGGACTTGCCTCTTTTGGACGACTTCGGTGGAGCTGCCCGGGAGTACGGTCAGCCAGCGCTGTTCTTCCTCTCACCCCGGAGGCTCGGGGGGCTGAGGACGGGTCCAGCAGGCAGGAGGTGTCTTCACCGGCCTATACGACTAGGGAAGCGGCGACACCGCTTCTCGTCGCCGTTGGTGCGCCAGGACTAGGGGTGGATGCCTCTCCGGCCCCCACAGTGTTGGGAGGGCTGGGTGGGGCCTCTGCTTCGCCCACGCTTGCGCGGGCGGTCTGGGCTGCTCGGAGCCGGGCGATCGGCTGGCGGATCGCCTTGATTCTTAGGCGTGACAGACGCCGGCGGTGACGGCGGCTCAGGGCGTCGCTATGGGGGGAGGGGCAGGTGGTCTCTCCCCGTGCAGGACTTCTCGCGAGGAGGTCATCGCTTTTGGTGGCATCCCGGACCCTATCTCCCAGGGGAGGCGGATCAGCGGGCGGTTGCAGGAGCAGCCGGACGTCGACGACATTCAACTACGGTGTCTTGTGAGAGCGGCCAAGTTGCAGGGCGTCGAAACCACCACCGGTATGTCGATAATTAAGTCAAATTCCATTTTGCATTTTACCGATAATGAGATCATCAATAATGCAAATCAACTAGGAATTTCACTTGGTAATAATGATAGTCGATTGCTAAATCAGTCAACGACATTCTTGATTTAGAAGCTGAGCGTCGGTTGATATGATTCGTCACATAGCTGCAGTTAAACCAATGAATGATTCGAGATTCATGCGCTTGGGGTTAGGGTCCTAGATGGTATGTGTGCCGATCTTGACCTGATGGTCTCTGAAGCGGAGGAAGACTCACAGCACGAGACTTCTCTCCATGTAGATGAGCCTTTAGTGATAGATGCCGAGGATGAGTGTCATATCCCGTGGTTGATATAGTCAAGCCTAAGCGGACATGGAAGCGAAAGGTTTATCCAGGTCTCCATGATGCGTAGGAGTGCTAGGATTCGTCTTGCCAAAAAATTTCATGATGACTTATGAGAGGCATTTTCCGGAATAGCAGAGGTCTTAGAGACTTGGCTAAAAGGAGGTTTGGCGGATGCTTCTCCGGAACATCATTTGGATTTCATTGCTTTGTCCGAGACTGGAAGGAGTAATTTCACTAATCAATTCCTCGCCACTTTATGCAGGGGGTAGATTTTGATTAGCACTGCCTCCCACCTCGAGGAAGATCCGTGAGGGTTTTACTTGGGGTTAAGTGTGAAACATTGGAGGTAAGGAGGCGTAGTTATGGGAGAGTTTGCTGTCAAGTTTGGGTTAGATCTAAGGCAGATGGGTTTGATTGGGCTTTGGTGGCAGTCTCTGGGGCTGCTCAGCAGAACTCAAACCAGATTTCTTGGCAGATCTGGTGCGCATCTGTGCTAATGAGCAGTTACCTCTCTTAGTGGGAGGGGATTTTAACATAATCCGAAGAAAAGAGGACAAGAATAATGCCAATTTTGACGGTCGATGGCCCTTTATGTTCAATACTATCATTGAGAGTTTGGATCTCAGAGAGATCGAACTCTCGGGTAGGAAATTCACTTGGGCTAATTCGTTACCGGTCCCGACTTTTGAGAAACTTCGACCGAGTGCTAGCGAAAGTGTCGAGTGGGAAACAGAAGTTTCCACCGGTAACGGTACAGGCTTTGACTCGAGGTGTCTCGGATCATACACCGCTGTTAGTTGATTCCGTGTTCAAAATTTCGTGGGTAACAAGAATTTTTTCTCGTTCGAACTGGCTTGGTTCGAACGAGAAGGCTTCCTCGAGTTGTTAGCTACACAGTGGGCTATGGACTCTGGAGGTAGGACACCTATCGACAAATGGCAATCCAAGATTCGTCATCTCCGTAGTTTCCTTCGTGGTTGGGCTAAACACACGCATGGGATCTATAAGGCGGAGAAGGACAGACTCCTTCTTATTATTCAAAATTTCGAAGCTAAAGCAGAAACATCTATCTTAGATTCCACTGAGTTGGCAACAAAGATAGATGCGGAGATGAAGCTTAAAAAGCTTCTCCGTGAGGAGGAATTGAAGTGGGCATTGCGAGCCAAGGTTCGCAAAATCGTAGAAGGCGAGGATAACACTCAATTCTTTCACATGATTGCGAATGGGAAGCATCGTAAGAAGAGAATTTTTCAATTAGAACAAGATGAAGGAACCATAGTTGGTCAGGATAATCTCAAAGAATACATTACCAATTATTACAAACAGTTGTTTGGTAACCCGGTAGAGATTTTTGTGGCGTTGGATGAGTCTAGGGTTGAGGATGTGCCTCAACTTGAGACCGCCGAGAACGAGCTATTGACTGCTCCTTTTTTGGAGAAAGAGGTGTTGGAGGCTATTTCTCAAATGGAGAACAACAAGGCTCCAGGTCCGGATGGTTTTCCGGCGGAGTTCTACAAGAAGTGTTGGCATTTTATCAAGGGGGACTTAATGCCCATGTTTCACGAGTACTTTGAGGGTCAGCTGCAATTGTTCAAGCTGAATTTTGGGACGATTACTCTTCCGCCTAAGAAGACGGACGCTGTTCGGATCGAGCAGTTTCGACCCATCTGTTTGCTAAATGTGAGTTTCAAGATCTTCACTAAGGTGGGCACAAATAGGCTTTCACAAATAGCACACTCAGTAGTTCAGCCGTCTCGAGACAGCTTTCATGCCGGATAGAAACATCCTGGAAGGGGTTGTTGTCTTGCATGAACGCTCCACCTAAATCCACTCCAAAAGCTGGATGGCGTAGTTTTTAAAGTGGATTTTGAGAAAGCATATGATAAAGTCAAATGGCCTTTCCTGCAACAAGCGTTACGTATGAAAGGTTTTCATCCGCATGGAGAAACCAAATTAAATCCTTAACGCAAAAAGGGAGTGGGGATTAAGGTGAATGATGACGTTGGTCACTATTTTCAAACTCTCTAGGGGCTTCGGCATGGAGATCCTATGTCACCGATTCTATTTAACATAGTGGCCGACATGCTGACTATTTTAATAGGTCGGGCAAAGGATGCAGGACAGGTAGGTGGCCTGGTTCCACATCTAGTAGACGGTGGGCTATCTATTCTCCAATATGCTGATGACACTATCATATTTATGGAGCATGACATGGCGAAAGCTAGGAACATGAAGCTGCTGCTATGCTTATTTGAACAATTGTCCGGGCTTAAAATCAACTTCCACAAGAGCGAATTGTTTTGTTTTGGAAGAGCTAATGATGACCGGGATTCGTATCAACAATTGTTCGGATGTGAATTGGGTTCCTTACCATTTTCGTACTTGGGTATACCCATTCATCATCGTAAGCTAACCAATGCTGAGTGGAAATGTTTGGAGGATCGGTTTGAAAAGAAACTGAGCTGTTGGAAAGGAAAGCTCATGTCATATGGAGGGCGATTAATTCTGATTAATTCGGTCCTTACTAGTATGCCAATGTTTCTGCTATCCTTTTTCTTGGTTCCGGTTGGAGTTAGGAAAAGGTTAGATTTCTACCGATCTCGTTTCTTTTGGCAAATTGACGAGCTTAAGCGGAAGTATAGACTTGCGAAGTGGGATATTATTTGCAGACCTAAAGACCAGGGTGGCTTAGGTATTGAAAATTTGGAAATCAAAAATATATGTCTCCTTAGCAAGTGGCTTTTTAAGTTGTCATCTGAGACGGAGGCCACTTGGGCATAGCTTTTACGCAATAAGTATCTCTTTGCTAAAACCTTGGCCCAAGTGTCTGTGAGACCTTCAGATTCGCCCTTTTGGAAGGGGCTTATGAGAGTTAAACAAATATTTTCAACAAGACTAAGTTTATTGTTGGGAATGGTACCACGACGAGGTTTTGGGAGGATACGTGGCTTGGGGAGACTCCACTAGCACTTCAATATCCTTCTTTGTATAACATAGTTCAACGTAGAGATGCCTATGTTGCTACTGTTTTACTGATCCGTTCCCCTCAATATCAGCTTTAGGCGGACGCTTGTTGGTAATCATTGGGAGGCCTGGCTCCATCTGGTTCGACGCTTTGATGGATGTCAGGTTGTCCGGCTCACCCTGATCAGCTGCATTGGAAACTTACTAAGAACGGTGTGTTCTCGGTCAAATCAATGTATCGGATGTCATTAACTCTTCGGTCATCCCTACTTCCTTACATCGTCTGGAAAGTTAAGGTACCCTTACGTATCAAAGTGTTTATGTGGTTTGTGCATAAACAGGTAATTTTGACTAAGGATAATCTTGCAAAACGTAATTGGGTATGTTCGTCGGTGTAGCTTCGTGATCATTACGAAAGCATCAAACACCTCTTTCTCGATTGTCCGTTGGCTAAGATTCTGTGGCGGTCGGTTCATATTGCTTTTAATATCAGTCAGCCTACCTCTATTAGTATGTTATTTGGAACATGGCTAGATGGGGTGGATTATGACATTGCGAGACACATTCGTGTTGGCGCTTGTGCTCTTTTGTGGGCAATATGGAACTGCAGAAATGACTTAGTCTTTAACCGATCAACAAACTTTCACTTTTGCAGGTTGTTTTCAGAGCCACAGCGTTCATCCGTATGTGGTCGCTACTCACTCCGACGGAGGCCAGGGAGCGCTTATTACTGCGTCTACCCGATGGGAGATGGTAGCTCGGGATATTTTCAACCGGTTTGGATGGCGGTCATGTAATAGGATAGAGTGATCCTATAGTTTTGCCAGCCGGTTGTGGCTTTCAGCAGTTCTTTTCAGCAGATTTTGTTTCACTTTGCACTATGACCTTTTTGTACTTTTCAGACTGGTTCCTTATTATTAATAATATGAGCTGTATGCATCATTCTGATGCAGAGGCTGGGGCATGGCCCCTTTTCCAAAAAAAAAAAATTCACGTCCTCGAAGTGTTCAACTAACATGACTCTCACCCAAGCGAGCTCTGCATATTCCCTATAGTATTGTTTCGGACCACTAACATCGAATGACCCATTGTGTACTGAATTGGCCCCTCCTTGGTTTTTTGTTTGACAAAGGACACCCACAGGAGCATCGCATATGTGAGTATTTATCAAGAAAGCAGACAGTACAAACAAAGGACAACAAGACAAAAAAATACTATCTGTGAAAAATAATATTACATTAAGACCATACTGGTCCTCTTCTCTGTGCGCTTGTTCGTCTTTGCAGCGGCTGGGCCGGACTGCACTGGGAGCGCCAGATCCGCGCCTCCACGGTGCCCCAGCGGGCTGCGATGTCTCTGCTCGCTACCTGCGCCTTTCGTCGGCTTGAAATGGCTCTCCATCTCATCATTCTTTGATTGCTTTGCTGCCTCTTTTGTCTCATGAAGAAGAGTAGCCTGCTTATGTGGATGATGTTTATGAGCCATGTCACGGTGACTCTTCTGAGTCTGATCTTTAGTGGCCAAGAACCGCAAGTTGCCCAACCCAAGCAATGCATAGTGATCTTGCTGTTGACTTCCAGAACCAGACTTCTTTCCTTCGCTGCTCAAGTTATCTGAGCCAGCAGAAAAATATTGGATCTTGTCATCTGATTCTTAGTTTCAGTGTCTTCTTTCTCATCAAGAACATGGACGGAGCTTCAATGCCACCGCATGGAAAGAATGACCAGCACATTCATACTTGGAAGCTTTAACAGACACGCTATCTATCATCTCCGGAGAGTAAGTGGTCAGAAGACAACTCCTCTTGGAACCTTTTGAACAATGCATTCAAGTTGTTAAAAATGTACTAGTGAGCCAAATATGTAACTGCTCCAGTAGCACAGGTGGTTCCAGCTCTCATCAACACAAGGGTAAAAATACAACAGCATGGGTACATTATAACTGCTCTAGTAGCACAGATGCTTCGGAACCGGAGGCATCGTCGATCATACCAAGTCACTCTTGGTTGCGCAACAGAGTTTCATGGGTTAGAAGTCGCCGATATTATAGACGCGGCAAAGAATTTTACAGCTAATTTTAATCTGGGCATGAAAATTGTCCATGGGCATGCACATGGCTCCAAAAAATCGTAGTCTAGATCTCAGTCCAGAGTGAATATATCAGAGCTCCAACATAACTAGTTGCGGTCTAAAAAACAAAGCTGGTTTTCTTTCCTTTTGGCGCCGGAATGAACCATGTAGATTTCTACCATAAAGTGGAAATCCAGAGGTGGTGTTTACCTTCAGCAAAGTTTCAAGGGCATCGATTGCACGGCCAGTTGACCATAAGAACTCCTTCTCAACTTGTTCTACTGTGACATAGCCTTTAGCCTGCGTGTGAGTGATGTTACAACTAGAGTAATGTGATCACTGTTTCTAGATTTGCTTGTGATGTCACTATTTCTAGATTTGAACATTGTTAATAGAGAAACAAATAAAGTTGCTCAATAGCTAGCTAGGTTACTAGTCTCTCCGACTTGTGATTGGTTTGAGGAGCATGTGGGTAATATTGTTCCTATCCTCATTAAGGATGTAACTATTATTTTAAATGAATAAAGCACATTGTTTTTTCAAAAAAAAAGGAGGCCTAGCTTAACAATGATTTCACATTAAGGTCAAGCGTCTCCCTTTCATCTCTGACACAACGGATAATCTTGCTTTGCTACTGTTCCTAACATATCTCGTTTCACATACATGTTGTAACATATGGTTGACTCCTCTCTCAACCTCCCCTCAATTTGATCACCTACCCAATATTTTTTTCCTAAGAAGGTGACCTTTCTAGTATACCAGGCTACTGCATCCAGTATGTTAAAATGAGTATAACGACATCGGTTGAAGATCCATCTGTGGTATATATACATGGGATGCAACGGTTCACACGAGTGGCCGTCGATGGGCATTCAATTCTTGCTTATGTTAAAGACACATATGAGTTGTGATCTGTGAACATGCAACATATGGACTAGTGAACGTTATTTTAAAGAACACGGTATAAGTATGGATCCTAATTTGTGTACTCGAAGAGTTTAACTTATTAGATTGTAATGATAGGACTGGACTGTACCTCTACTCTTTCAACCAAGTGAGCTCTACTGATAATTAAGCTTAATTCCATCTATTTTATGAATTATGAATTATATTTTTTTGGAACACAAATTACAAGTTGCCTGTACACCTACAATAAACTAGATAACATAGCTCCCACATGCAACTGAGTCTAGCTTAGATGGTTAGGTTCCTTGTGGTGGAACTAGCCCGCTAGGGTTTAAGCTCTACACTTGACACTTTGTGCTCACATTTTTCTGAATTTATTTTTGTTAATCTCAAGATGTTGTGCCGACTCAGTATCCACTACAAAGATTCCGGTCTAATGCAACAAAATGTATTGCTACAACTACATTTTGTTGCAATAAAACGCAATATTACCACAAATTCTCCGTTTGTGGTAATAGGCCGCACATATTGCAATAACTTAGTTTGGTCACGATAAGTACTAAATTTCTTGCAATAGAGGCCTCATATTGCAACGAACTATGTTGGCGTTGCAATATGGTAGCGGTATTGCGACAAAAAAATTCCATTGCACGAGGGCAGTCTTTTTGTTGTAATAGAGACTAGGTATTTCAACAGAATAACTATTTGTGGCAATATTCAGAAAGATATTGCAACATCAGCGGGATGTTGCATTAGTTACACGTATTGTTGCAAAAAAGTGGCTACCTATTGCAACAAACTGCATCGGCATTGCAATATGGTAGCGATATTGCGATGAACAAATTCCGTTGCGCGAGGCAGTCATTTTGTTGTAATAGAGACTAGGTATTTCAACAAAAATTAGGGGCCTTCAAATCTTGTATATGTGTTCTTCGTCGTCATGGATTTGAGAATGCCCGAACTGATCGTTTTCGTTGGAGAAGAGAGGACAGAAAGAAGAGGGACCTGGGTCATGGGCCCCTTTGGCGAAGGGGTAAGTGCCTACTGCAGGTCTGAATCGTTTGTAGTGAGGCTGCTACGCTGCCTAGGGCTCTCGGAGAAGGCGAAACAATGGGATAGCCACGTCATGAAGGGCTGCAAGGGAGATATGTCCACCGATTGCTTCAGGTTCTTCTTTGATCGTAGATCGTTTTCCTACGACGCCGCCGACAGAATCCCATAATGTATGTCCATTGCCAATCTATGGATCGTACAAAGATGATTGAGTACGAGCTTAGATGTGTCTGCGGAGGCATAAAAAACATGGTGATCGGAAGGATTTGTACGGGTAAGATGCAAACAGTGTTGGTCTATATTAGCATGCAGTTTTTTATTGGTTCTTATAATTTATCTGTTTCCTAGCATATATCCCTGATTCTTTTCATCAATCTAGCGGCGAATCGTGTCATCCAATTGACTCATATTGGAACAGGGAAAGGCAGATATGCCATGGCCTTTGCCTCCATGTGCCATTGGCCTTTGTGTGTTTCTTTTATTTGGGGGAAAACGAGATTGAGATGCAGACTATGAACATCCCAGATTGATTGGATAATGAAGTGCAATGCAGGACCCTCGGCTAAGGTAATTACTCTTTTATATCTCTCTGTCCATCCTTGATTCGAGGTAAAAATGGTGCATCACCTCTCCGTGCAAGGTGTCAATTTTAGCATCTATTTATCCGGCCAAAGCACATATGCTAAGCTTTTCTTGATGCATAATTCTATACCATAGCCTAAGAATCAGAGATTGATCTATATATGTGATTATTGTTGTCAAGCGATTTGTTTTGTCACAACCACTTTGCTCGGCACGGGTGTTCATGCGTTGGACGCTTGGAGCCCCAGTTAGTCGGTGGCCTCACTGATTTAAGGTGACGCGTGTGTTAAATAAAACTGATGTTGGAGTAATTAAGCTCAAAATATGAACACTGTTATGTTTTCTAAGTTTAACAAAAGTCTGTCAGTAAAACGGCTAGGCCTAGGTTAACCTTATTTGCACAATATGCAAATACAATTATCAGGACAACTATTATAACATATGTGAGACATCTCATTTGTTATGGTTTCCTGTCTTTCACACAAGATAAATGTTATTTGAGCTAATTTCTATGTGAAGGTATGAGGATGTAGGTACAAAGGAGCAACTCGGCAGTTACTTACAAAAAGTTATTAAGTTTTGCCTACAAACATGCAATATCATGAATACGTGGGTTCACTGAACTTGGGATTTACATATAGCCGCACTTCCACTTCTCCCTCTTCTAATTCTCATGTGGTAATTTGTTTGATATATTTAGGCTTGGGCACTCTCATAAATGGCTCCATTTTTCTTTTACCTACTATTGATCTGTAACAAAGATGATTTCTCTGTTGCTGTTGAGGTAAATGACCATTCATAATCGTACATGTGATTTCTACACATTTTTATATGTTCAAAACTGAACATTATCTACAAAGATGATGCCATGAATTATATGGTACACAGCAGAACAAATCAGTTGTCAATAATCACAACTTCTATATCTTTTACAAGCATGAGTCCATGTTATATTGTTTGTAGTGCACTGACATGTTATGTTGGACTCATTAACTAGACCTTTTTTTTTATTTCTTGATTGCATGATACAAAGATAGCTTGGCTGGACTCTAGATCACAGACAGTTTAGTCTTGGCCCTTAAATAGGATGGCCAAATTACATTTGAGTACCATTTATGGATATTTGCTATGAGAATTATGAATCTACATATTATACGTATGGTTTTGAATATTGTAATTGAATGCCTGTATTTTTTTTACGGTTGCAATAGGCTATTACCACAACCCACTTTCGGTTGCCACATGTTAGCACCACGAAAAGTTTTAATTGTCGCAATAGTTTTTCGCAACAAACATTTCATCCGTTCTGATACCTATTTATCACCACCAAAGCTAGTATGTTGCAATTTCCTGTTACAGCGACTAGAATATTGTTGCCATAAGCTAATGCCACAAGTGTAGCAGTTCATGGGGAAATGCCTAATACAACAAAAACAAGGATTGTTGCCATAGTTTACTGCCATAATTGACTATTGCCCCGGAAGAGTATGCGCCACAAAACGACCGTTGTTGGCATAGGTTGTTACCACAAATGTGTATCGCCATGAGCTATCGGTCGCCATGATTCGTTACATGTTGCATTAAAGCTATCTCCACAAAGCAAATTGTGCATTGCCACAGGAAAACATGTGGCAATTTCCCACATGGTTGTTGCAATAGCAAGACTTTATTGCCACGATTGTTTTTTTTTGTGGTAATAACCTATTAACATGCGTCCAATTGCAGCGGCTGCCAACGAATGTTATTTTTTGGCAATAGGTACTTACCGCCATAAATCGGCATGTATTGTGACGACCAATTTTGTTGCAATATACCCGTGCCTATGTGGCTATCTCAAAGGTTCTCATAGGAGTAGCGTGTGCCTATGTGGGTTCAAAGGGGTGAGTATATGTGAGCATCGCGTTTGTGTTATGTTAAAAAACATGGCTCCCACATGGCGACATTTTGATTGCAAACAAGGACTAAACATGTGCCTGCAATTTAATTAAATCATCGTTTCAAATAGCGGGCATTTTTTTTATTTTATGTAGCAGAGAATCAATGTCTACCAACTTTGAAATCAATGGATATAATTTCAATCCAGCTTTTGCTTGTATTGTTTGTGACCTTGCAACTCTAGAAATGAATATACTCTGCCATATTGTTGTTTTTTGTTGCAAAATGTAAATATAAGG
Organism: Aegilops bicornis; assembly: GCA_021605145.1. Classification (NCBI taxonomy): domain Eukaryota; kingdom Viridiplantae; phylum Streptophyta; class Magnoliopsida; order Poales; family Poaceae; genus Aegilops; species Aegilops bicornis. The sequence goes on along the minus strand of CM038673.1, from coordinate 689,445,569 downwards.
AAGAAAGCTTCATTGTACTTTCTTGCATTACCGATTCTTCCTAGCAAGTCATATCACAGGAATAGTAGTGATTATGTAGTACAAATACGGCCACCGAACAATGGGAAAGACATAAGTATAATCAAAGTTCAGCGAATTTTGAATAATAGGTCTACCATACTTAATGTAGGAAAAAGTACACTCATTTGGAAGTGTACCAAAACACAGCAGTTTGTGAAGATAGACCAGGCATGTCAAACTCAAGGCTAACAATAAGTCTCCTCAAATAAGTATGTTGGGTGATTATCGAGGTTCTTGGTTACAATTTTATATGCGACTCTCATGGAATACTAGCAAGAGACTTGGGGAAAAAGTAGCGGCTTTGGTACTGAAGTACATCGGGAGATGGTTATGGGCTTTATAATCAAAACCCGCTTTTGGGATGTGGCCTTGCAACTGGGCAAAATTGTGTTTGGTTGGGCTTCGAGTTTCACATCGAGAATAGTCAAATTCCTGATGAACGAAATATCCAACGGAGATGAACTGAGCACATGCGCAAGAATATCATTCTTATCGCGAACAACGCGAGATTCTTTGTGTTGATTTTCTAGACAATTCTAATGGAATACTAACGGTAGATTGGAGAAAAAGAGCAGTCTTGATACCAAAGTACATTGGGAGATGGTCGTGGGCAATATAACAACAAATTGCTTTCTGTTGTGCCCTTGCAGTTGTGCAAAAATCACGTTGAGCTTGTCTTGAACTTTCACCTATGGGAAGTTACTCAAAAGGCCCAATTTAATGAAGCCTTCACTTTAAGATCAAGCTGTTGGCACCGCCTCCTCGCAGCGCCGCTCTTTGTCTTCCTCTATCTCACACAGGTCTCTCTTTGGTTTGTCTCACACAACACAAAAAACACACACGGGGCAGAAGACACACACACACACACACACACTTCACCATGGAGAAACTAGCTTTGCCTCTTGTCTCCAGGTGAAAAGCACATACACTACATCATGGCCCAGCCCTCTCGGCCTCCCTTTTTTCCATTCACTTGTTCACCTTAAATAGCCAAGTACAAGGGTCTCACACCCAGCCTAGCCCACTACCCCAGCTACATGCATTAACTGACTAACTAATCTATCTCCATTATCCAAATGCCACGGCAACTACCTATGACCAAGCCACTACATACATGCTCGCGTCCTTATCCAGCTCTCCTTGCATGCAGGCCATGCTCACCTTACGGAACGGCCACACGGCTCGGTCGTCTCCTTCCATGCATGCAGCTAGCTGCTAACAAACACAACGCGTGCAACTAACAACCCCTAACCGATGCAAGATCAAGACTATGGCTAACACAAGCATCTCTCTTTCATCTCTAATCTACAGTATAACCTTGCTCTTGATGTGCTACTGTTCCTGACATCTCACATTCCGTATACCTGTTGTAACATATGTTTGATTCTTCTCTCATCCTCCCCTCAATTTGATCATCTCAACAACACCTACCTAATATTTGTTTTCTACGAGAAGGTCACCTATCTGGTATACTAGGCTAGTGCTACCAATATGTTAAAATGAGTTGAACGAGATCGGCTGAAGATCCATGTGTGGTATATATACAACGGAAAGCAACGTTTACACGAGAGGCCGTTGATGAACATTCAATTCTCACTTCGATCAAAGGACATGTGTTGTGAACATGTAACAGATGGACTAGTAAATGTTATTTAGAAGAAAGTTGCCATCCTGTTTGTGCAAGTGTCATCCTATCAATAAGGCCTCCATGGAGGCCTTATTGTTTCTGCACTGTTTGGACCCAATTTTATTTTTTTGCTGAGAGCTACTCAGAAGTCCAAATGCTTTGAAATTTCGCATGCGCCTCACTAATCTTTCTCCAAAAGAAATTCAGAATTATTTTAAAAAAATTAGTATTATTTTTTAGTTTACTGCTCATCGGCTGTAGGTAGCATGGGGTTCGAATTGGATATTCTCTTATAACCCTACAATATACGTTACTCTTGGGGGTGAAAAACCCCAACCTGAGCCAACATACACTTAACAAAGAGAGCCAACCTATAACCTACAGTTAGCATCAAAAGAAATCTCCACGCGCGGTGCCATGATGGACACGAGCACGATAGGCTCTCTCTCTCTCTCTCTCTCTCTCTCTCTCTCTCTCTCTCTCTCTCTCTCTCTCTCTCTCTCATGATATTTTACCGGGTTGCCACCTCAGTCTCTCACGTCTTCCTCAATCTCTCACGAATATCTCTAGAATTCTCAGGTCTCCCTCTCATATGTATTATGACAGTTTTGATATAATCTAAAACCTTTGCAAGTAATCACAGAAAAAGAAAACCTAGCTGGCATCCTTCATCTCTTGATTCATTTTTCTTGAGTAAATTACCAAAAACCATCACACTTTGCCGATAGCACCGTTTTGAGTAATCTGTTTACCAAAAGCACTAAAACGACAATTGACTGTGTTTTGACACAAAAACTAACAATGGGGCCCGCTTTCAGTGATGATGTGGCACTAAATCTTCACACCGCTTCATCGCTCTATTATACACTTTTCACTACTTACAAAACGATATTTTTGTTTTTAGGAAAGCCCTTCACATAGAGAGAAGAAAAGCAATCAGATCCTCTTCTTCTCCAAACCGGTTGAAGATGGCAATGGGTGCCCGCTACCCACGAACCCAACGGGTGAAAACCCTATTAGGGCAAGGGTTTGAAAATAAAATACCCATGATACGGGAAGGCAATACCCATACCCAAGTAACCACATACCCATATCCTAATTCATTCAAATTGGTAAGTCTCACATGTCCTCCACTAAAGGAAAAAAACCTAGCGTTAATTGACTGGCCACTACGACCCTCATGGCGCTGTTGTGATCATATAATGCCTAGGATGCAAATCTAACGGGTTGATGCTTTGAGAAGATAATGCGACCATACTACATTTAATAGCTAAAATGCACTGATCATTTTTACCGATCAGAAGTACCATATAGACAACAAAACAAAATCCAAGCAAAGGAGTTGGCTGATATGAATCCTTAATGAAGAAGATTATCATGTAGTTTCCACAGAGCAAAGAAACTGTTGAGAGCTAGGTTTGTTACTGAGGGCAACCACAATTGAGAGAAAATATACAATGTACAATCAATGCTATCTGAAATTGGAATATCCCTGATAGTTTACATATCGGTAATGAGCTTTGAGTGACAGCATGAATTGCACCAGTAAATTATGTTCAGATGGAACACACATGCAGATCCAGCAACCACCATAAATCTCCAAATTATGCATACTCAAAAATATATACAAGCATTTTCACATACCAAAGGAAAAAGTGCGAGCACCTACATGACACTGCAAGGTAAACAAAAACTTCCACTCTACCGGTTTCTCTCCTGATCATGTATTCTCTCATGCATCATCAGTTGTATCTGTATTCCCCTTATCTATATTTTGTGCTCTTCGAATACCCTAGGTCCAGCCTTCACTGGTTGTACTTGGCAGTGGCGGTTCCTTTCCCTTGTTGAAAGCACTGTCTAGAGCTTAGCCGATCCTTCTCTTCTGGGTGAAAACTCACGATCTAGCCTATGTGGTTCAATCCAGAGATGATGGTGTTCATGCACCATTTCCTTGTTGAAGGCGTCGTTGTTAGGAGAACCTTCTCGTCGTCCGGGTGTTGCCAGTGATAGTGGTTGTAGTTGATGTTTTGTTGCAGTGGGTCATTTGACTCACCCATTGACCGTTAGTTTTCTTTTTCATGTTGGATGTGTGCATCTTAGTTGTGCAGAGATAGGGTGTGTACTCATTGTATTTTGTATCTGCTTGATACGACATTATGAGTCAATAAAGAATGCCCTTTATCGAAAAATCTATATTTTGTGCTTGCTTTTGTGTACCTTTTCTTTTTATGTAACCATGGGCGATCGGTAAACGTACCTATTTGGTCAAAACCAAAATACAAGACAGCAAGCTAGACATACAAGAAAACTAAGAGAAAGAAGCAACAAAGACTTGCATGTAGTAGATAAGGGTTTGGACAATTTTAGCTGCCCCCACGTCGCCTAACCTAGACGACACGGGGGGCGATCTGCCGCTGCCGGCCCAAAGGCCTCCTCCCTCATCCTCTCACCCCTGCCGCCGCCGAAGGCCACGCCCATAGTCTAGCCAGTGATGGCGGCGGGGGGGCTTTCCCCCTCGCCTGGTGGCTGCGTATTCCCCTGGCGGCGGCGGCGCACGGAACTGCTGGGCACCGGCGACGTGGAGCGGCGGGTTCCTGGCGGCGAGTGTGACAGCGACGCCAGCGCAGGCGCGATACCGCGGCAGAGGAGCCCCTGTGGCGGCGGCCCAGATCGCGGATCTCGCCGTACCCAGATGGGTTTCGGCGGGCCGGCGGATCTGGTGAGCGTCTACAGGCGGGCATGGTGGGCCTGACGACGCCGGCCTAGGCACCATGGTGGTGCCATGGCCGGTCAGGCGGCGGCGGCCTGGATTCTCCGTCCAGTCCCCGGTAGCGATGGTGGCGGTTCGTGTACAAGTTGCTTGATGGAGGTCCTCTGTTCGGATCCGGGTGAAAACCTGGCCAAGGCCAGCGGTGACGACGCTGTTATGCGGCGTTTCCTTCTTGAAGGCATCGCCAAGGAGAAGTTTAAGACAGCTATCTGCTACCTCCGGGGGAAACCCTGGATTAGTAAATCGGATGACGGCGGCGCTCTTGTGTCGTTTTCCCTTGGGGGCGTCATTCTTGGAGGTGTACACGGACTCGAGGGAACGGTGGTTGGTTTCTTTGGTGAGCGGTGCTTCATCTTAAACATTGATGGTGGCCGATCTCGGTAGCGTGGTGCAGTGGAGACTTGGCGTCCGATGCTTGGAGATGGACTCGCGCAGGAGGAGGAGGCTGTCTGGCGTCATGGTGGCATCGATGGCAGAGTGGCCTGACAAGGTAGAAGCCTCAATATCTGCTCTGAAGACGAACCTGTGGAATGATGGCGGCGACAAAACATGTGAGTGCATCAGACCGGTTTGTGTCCCAGACCCGGTATGTGGCTCGGCTGGGGCTTTCGGCTTTTGATGATAGGCTTAAGTGAGTGGTCTGGGTATTTGGCCCAGCTAGCACCCCTTCATCATATGGATAGGAGTAGTGGCATATGTTGTCAAGATGGCGGATTCAGGCATATTGCTGTAATACTTTATAAAGTCCTCAAGAATAATCAATAAAGTGACCGCATGCATCTCCCAGATGCAGAGGCCGGGGGTCATCCTTCTTTTCTAAAAAAATGTAGTAGATAAAAGAAGGAAAAAACTAACGCCCACACGTGTTGCATCTTGGACACTGACCACACGCCTCCATCACCACTCATTTTGCCACGTATGAACAGATGACATCAGCAGAAATCTTTCTGGTTTTCGGCTTAAAAATGTTTTATCTCCTAATTAAAAAATCAAATTAAAAATTTGTTTTCACCATTAAATCCGTCTCGACGAGATTTTCAAAACTAGACCCCATGTTGATATGTTTCGACGAAAAAAAAATTGACCAAAAGTTGCCATGATGTTTACACTGTAGTTGCCATAGTGCTTGAACTAAAGTTACCATGTGGCAATTTTAGTTTGTAGAGCATGACAATTTTAGTTTTCTGATGATGGCAATTCCAGTACTTTGACCAGAAAAATTATTTTTTTATGAACCATGGCAATTTTAAGTGCATGTATCATGACAATTTTAGTTTACGGTTCATGGCAAGTCTAGTTTCTTACTTCACTGTTTTGTAATATGTCAAAAATTACTTTTAAATGTAGAACAAAATAGCTGAAACATATCATGCCAACTTCAATGTAAACATTCTGGCAATTCATGTGCAATAGACATGGCAACGTTTAACCCAAAAAAATCATCAAAATATATTGATATGAGATCTAATTTCGAATATCTCGTCGCGAGGGATTTAATGGTGAAAACGGATCTTTAATCGGATTTTTCATTTAAGAGATAAAACATTTTAAAAACTGGAAATCCAAAAAGATTCTCAGATGCATGCATGCGGTGACGTGTCGCAGTCATTGTGTTATAGGGCGTGTGGGCCGACTTGGCTCCCACCACACGTGTGGGCGTTAACGTTGTCCAAATCAAGGTGATGGCCAAGATGCTATGTACTCCCTTTGACCCTCAATACATGACTCGCGTTGTTTCAAAAAATAATTTTTGACCATCAATTTGACTAATTAAACATGGGTTGTATTTCATAAAAAATATCATCAAATTCTTTGAAAAAAGTTTGCAATGATATTATTTTTATGATAGATAGCACCGATATAGTTAATAAAAACATGGTTAGAGTTAAATCATGTGAAATGAGGGCGCCATGTAAAAGGGGACAGAGGGAGTAGAATACATGATTTCTTTTTATAAATGTTGGGATTTTGCGGAAATCACATGGTTTGAGGATTTGGGGGCATACGAGGATGATGTAGGAACGGGTTCACACGAGGGATTTCACCCAGCACCTAGGAGCATGGGAAGTGCAAAGTGTAGAAGAAAGCATTTGAATTTGAATGGGAACGCACAAGAGCAACATAATTCGAGTTTGGTGTATGCATCTCCCTTCCTTGTCAATAGGTTTTTTACATCATTGAGGTCTGAAGTATTATCACGTGATTCAAGCATATCTATAACTATTTTTTTTTTAATTTTTCTTTCTATTTGTGCGTAGTATAACATTGCAATAAATCACCACCGGGTAATTCAGTACATCCCCGGCTCTTTGCAGACAACCACTTCTTTAGCTTCAAGGCTCAGCTTCTCTTTTTTATCCATGAGGTACACGAAGCGCTTGTTCCGCTATTGTTCATGATGTCTCTCGTTCCCGCATACATGTTGTAACATATGTTTGATTCTTCTCTCATCGTCCCACCGCTTCTTCTCATCACCACGTGTCTAATGTGGTAGGCTAGTGCTACAATGTGCTAAAAGGAATAGAACAATGAAGATCCATGTAGTGGTATATGTATACAATGGAAGGCGATGTTCACATGAATGACAGTTTGTAAGCATTCAATTCTTATGCCAGACGAAAGCACATGAGTTCTAAACTTGCGATAGATGGGCTAGTATATGTCATCTTAAAGAGGACATAAATCTGGGTCCAAATTTGTGTCCTCAAAAAATTCAACTTAGATGATAGGATTGTACCTCTACTCTCTCACACGACCAAGCTGTCCATATTTCTTAGTTTGGTAAATAATTAATAATTCGGTTATCAATTATTATTTGAGAGGCTGGGATACGTTTCAAACACCTTTTCAACAAACGGATGAAATTCATGTAAACATGACCAGATTTCATACAAAGCGAACAAAAATGTTTACATTTTAGACATATTTTAACTAAAAAGATAAAACTATGTGCGCGTACGGTCGCGCGGAGCTCCACTCCCATGACACGGATATACTACACTAGTCTATGACCGGCCGCGGCGGATCCTTTGTCTTTCCCATGTCCGGCAGCCCGCTCACCGAATTAGAGCCCCGTAGGTATATTCTTTCTCCGTATCTTCTCTATATCCGATTGCGCCGCTCATCGGAGTGGCAAAAAGGGTGCTTCAACCAGATGGGAAGGTGGGCTCTTCTTTCGTGGAGCCCAGGCAAGGCCGACGATGGTCTGAGATAAAGAAGAACCTGTTAGGTCACCGGCTATACAAGCCGGCGATGTGCCGGCGGTGGCCTTCCCGTGTTCTACTTTCCCTCAATGTTCACGGTGGAAGCGGACGCGCTTGCTACCAACTCGTCGATCTTTGTGTAGCCGGCTTCTTTCTCTGCCGGCAGGGCGCGGTTACGACAATGCATGTGCCGCCGTGCTCCCGTCGTGCCGGACTGGAGCAACTCTACACTCCTCCACGAGCTGGCTTGGAGCGACAGGGTGCTGAGCCACGCGCCAGCTTTGGGGCGGTAACTTGCTCCGTTGGGCTAGCCGAGGGAGGTGGAGCAGCAAACTTCTTCGCTCGTATTCGGCGGGCTTGGCGGGCCACCCAGGCGGCTTTTTATGCCGAAGCATTGTTCTTCTTGCTTGTCGGATGCCAACAAAAGGGTGGAGAAAATGATGGATGGAGGAGACGGGAAGTGGCGAGTGGTACGATTATTGCCCGACGTTTGGCCTGCTTTAAATAAAGGGAGGACGAGAGGAGCTTGCCCGGCATTGTGTTTAATTCTGGCACGCTCGTGAATAGACGTGTGGCCTGAGTAGGTTTTCTCGGCTTCCACGCCGGTTTATATGGAAAACTACGTGTTCTCATCTTCCTCGACAACCTGCCACACCTTTGCTCTTAGTGCCCATTTCATTTCTTCTTCTCTGAGAAGTACACGCAACTTCTCCTCGGCCTCTGACTTAGAAACCGGTTCATTCGCATCTAGTAGGATAGATTCGGCTTTCAAGTCTAACTCGTTTATAAGGTTGATAAGCCTTACTTTTTCTACTTTATTTAGCTATACTTCAGTCCATTGAAAAAATGATTATGGTCAGTCGATTGTGCTTTGCACACACACATACATTACTGCATGCATGCAGCTAGTGCGTGCAGGCTGGGCGACGCGGCCACTAAGGCTAGCCATAGTGGAAGTAACTTATGTAGTAACATAACGCATCCCAAGACATATATATTTATGTGGCATGGAGTTAATGGGAAGAGAGGTGTTTGTAGTAACATAATATGTTACAGTAACATAACACACCCCAATGCAAAATAAGTCTACAACATAATAAATGAAGGCTTGCAAGACACTACACTTATGTACTATCCATATGTTATTAGTCTAAGTTACCGCCTATTATGACTAGCCTGAGAGCATTAGGCCTCGTATAACGCGGAAGCATGTACACCGTGACGAAGCCTCCGCGTTGTACAAGCCTGCACACACACATACATTGCTTCGTCATGGAATTTTCTTTTGGTCCGCAACGCTTCGTATGGGGTGCCAGCTGGGCTTTTTCTGTTTATTTTCTGCCGATGGAGGCATTGGATTGAAGCGTCCGTGACTTGAAGGGAGCAGTTATCCTCCCCGTGTTGATCTCAGAAGAGCAAAGTGCATTTGTACCGGGACGTCTCATTACGGATAATATATTGGTGGCGTATGAGTGTGTGCATGCTATCAGGAAGAGGAGTAGGAAGAAGCCACTCTGCGCGATCAAGTTGGATATGATGAAGGCGTACGACAGGGTGGAATGGTCCTTTTTGGAGAGAATGATGGAAAGTTTTGGCTTTGCTGCTGCATGGGTACAAATGATTATGCGATGTGTGACTTCAGCACGGTTCTCAGTGAAGCTTAATGGGGGATTCTCACGCACTTTTCTGCCCTCGAGGGGACTCCGACAAGGCGATCCACTGTCACTATATTTGTTTTTGTTCTGCGTGGAAGGTTTCTCAGCATTACTAAAAAATGCACGGCAGATTGGTGACATTGGGGGGGTATCGTTTGGGAGCACTGGCCCCACGGTCACTCACCTGCTTTTCGCTGATGATAGCATTGTGTTTCTCGAGGGTTCCGAAAGTAATCTGGAGGCTCTCAAATCCATCTTGCATGATTATGAAGTAGCCTCTGGACAGAAGGTAAATATGCAAAAGTCATCCATCTTCTTTGGCAAGGGAAGTACAGAAGAGAATAAGGAGCATCTCAAGGAGATTATTGGGATCCAATCAGAGGCTTTGAGTGAAAAATACTTGGGTTTACCAACCGTGGTGGGAAGTTCCAAAGAAGGGACTTTTAAATATGTTCGGGAAAGTGCGAAGGGAAAGGTTACTGGATATAAAGGGCAGGGTATGTCCAAGAAGGCTCGTGAGGTGCTGGTCAAGTCGGTGCTCCAATCTATCCCTACGTTCACCATGAGTTGCTTCCAACTCACTAAGAAATTGTGCGGGAACCTGACATCTATCTCTTCAAACTTTTGGTGGGGTGAAGCAAATGGTGAAAAAAAAGGTGCATTGGATTTCCTGGAAGAAAATGTGCATGAGCAAGGAGAATGGCGGAATGGGCTTCCGGGACATGGAGGCTTTCAATCAAGCGTTGCTTGCAAAGCAAGCTTGGAGGATTTTGCAAATCCCTTCCTCCCTGTGTGCTAGGGTTCTCAAGTCCAGGTACTTCAAAGATGGATCAATACTTAATGCAACTTGCCCGAGTGGTGGGTCATATACATTCCGAAGTATTCTGCATGGTAGGGACTTGTTGCTGGAAGGACTGGTTTGGAGAGTGGGTGACGGTACACGAAACCGCATCCATCATGACAACTGGATACCACGCAAAGGATGCCTGAGGCCACTGGGCCAGGTATACGTACATGGTGTAACGCGGGTGTGTGACCTGCTAAATGATACGGGTGATGCATGGGACAGGGACAAGCTTGAGGTCATGTTCACGCCGGATGATATACAGGACATTCTTCAAATTTGTGTGGGTGGACAGGGATCGGAAGACTTCATGGCATGGAATTTTACTAAGAGTGGACAATTCTCGGTAAGATCTGCCTACCATCTATGCATGGAAAAGAAACGGGCAAGAGCAGGACAGCCGGGCTCTTCATCGTCAGTGGCAACTCATCGGGGTTGGCTTGCGCTGTGGGGAACCAAGGCCCCTGGTAAAGAGCTGATCCATGCTTGGAGATTGATCAAGAATGGACTGGCCGTGGGTGTCGAGCTGCGCCGACGACATATTAAGGAAGGTGTTTTTTGCCCAGCGTGTGGCAGAGAAGAGACGCTGCATCATCGTTTTTGGTCCTGCTACCACTCGACTTTGTTTTGGAAGGAGATGGGCTCGGTATTGGGGGCGAGGGTGGCAATCCCACCTATATCAATGAGCACCCAGAGCTCACTTGCGTCATGGATGCTACAATGGCTGACAGAGGCGGCGGAGGATGAAAAGGTCATGCTGATTCGGGGTCTCTATGCGTTGTGGTTAGCAAGGAACGATACACGCGACGGAAAAAAGATTGAGGAACCAGAGCAGATTGCTAGAAGAGTGGCCACGCTAATGGAGGAGTGGAAGACTGTTCATGGAAGCTCGACAAGATGGAAGCCTTCCCACCAAGGGTGGATGAAGGTCAATGTCGACGGAGCTAAGACTCGAATAGGACTGGGTGGAGGCGGGGGGGGTGATATTCAGAGATGAAGCTGGTGCTTTCAGAGGGGCAGCAGCGGATTTCTTTCCAAATGTCTCCAAGCCGTTAGCTGCCGAGCTCCTAGCGTGTAGGAGAGCGGTTCTGCTCGCACTTCAACGAGATATTCACAGGCTGCACCTCGAGATAGATTGCCAGGCTCTAGTCGGGATGATCAAGGAGCGGGAGCGGAATTTGTCATATTTAGGACAAGTGGTGGAGGAGGTGAAGGGCCTGATCGCTATGTTGAATGAATTCAAGATTACCTGGGTTCGTAGGACAGCAAATGGGGCTGCCCATATGCTGGCGCGGGTTGGGGTTAGTAGTAGAGTTTCAGTATTTTGGGAGTTAGCCCCCCCTGATTGCATCCTTAGCATTGTATCAGACGAGATTGCTGTTTTAGTATAATAAAGTGGAGGTCTGAACTTCAAAAAAAAAAGTTACTTCTCCCAAGCACCCGCTGGCACCGTAAGCAAAACTTTGTTTCTGCTTCCCTTCCTAGGCTTCGGTGCATTCTAATCTCGGTAAGAAAACTGGATTTTTTTTTTCTCAGGCACCTGTGTTAGCATATGCCGTTGTACAGGGCCTTAACGACGCATATTTGTGGAGAGTACTAATCAGGATCAACCCAATGACCTTGTTTTACCTTGTTTTAGTTAGAATTTAACGACATCTTTTTACAAATTTTGTTTATCGTGTCAATGTACAAGTCCAAATGTTTTTTATGTCTCTTTTCTGTGTCTTCTTTATTGTGTCCTTTTTCTTTTCATTTTTAAATGAGTGTGCGCGCACACGTGCATGTCTGGGTGTGCAGTGTCGACGTCGCGGTCACCCTCTTTTCCGATATTATAAAAGATATTTCATGCTTATTTTTGCACATTCTGAAAAGACGCAAATTTTGTATAAATTGTATGCAAATTTTGTCGTTTTTTGTTTTAGTTTTCTTTTTCATTTTTTAAGGGTAATACTAGTGCCACTGCTTATTCTTGCTCAGAAAAATTTATTATTTTGATTTTGTTATTCTTCTTCTGAAAACTCTATTATTTTGATTTTGTTTTAATTTCTATTTCATTTTGTTTGTTCTTTAAGGGTAGTACCAATGCCATCAATTCATTAATTCTTAGAGAACCTTTTTTGCAATAAAATTCACTGTTACATACGTATTCTTGCATATTATAAAAATATGCAATTGTCATGTAACTTGTATGCAAAAAATTTCATCAGTTTTTTCCTTTTTTATTTTCCTTTCATATTAAAGGGTAATACCAATGCCACTATTTCATTACCTCGGAAAACTTCATTATATTTATTTTGTTATTGTTCCTCAAAAAAGTTCGTTATTTTTTCTCATTTTTGTTGTATGTTCATTCTTCTTAAAAGGTAATACCAATGAAATTGATTCATTCTTTCTCAGAAAACTTCATTGTTTTGAATTGGTATTGATTTTCCTTTCATTTTATTTTAAGGGTAATATCAATGCCACTAATTCATTTCTTCTTAGGAAACTTTGTTTTGTGAAAAATTCACTATTACATGTGTATTCTTGCACATTCTACAAATACACAAATTCTCTATAAACTAGCAAATTTTGTCTTGTTTGTTTTAGTTTTATTTTTTAATTTCTTTCCTCTTAAAGGGTAATACTAATTCCATTAATCCATTCTTGCTCAGGAACTTCATTATTTTGTTTTTATTTTATTTTCTTTCCTCTTTAAGGGTAGTACCAATGCCACCAATTAATTACTTCTTATGATTTTATTTTATTTTGCAAAATATCCACCATTATGTGCCTATTCTTGCATATTATAAGAGAACACAATTTCTGTGTAAATTGTATGCAAATTTTGTAATTATTTTTTTATTTTTTATTCTCTTTCTTCTTAAAGGGTAATACCAATGCCACTTATTCATTCTTTCTCAGAAAACTTCATTATTTTGATTTTGATTTTAATTTTCTATCTTCTTGAAGGGTAATACCATTGCCGGTAATTGATTCTTCCTTAGAAAACTTTATTATTTTGATATTTTAGTTTTGATTTCATTTTGTATATTCTTTAAGGATGATATCAATGCCAGTAATTCCTTTCTTCTTAGAAAACTTCTTGTTGGGGAAATTGCACTATATATGCTTATTCTTGCATATTTAAAAAATACAATTTCTTAGTAATTTGGTTGCAAATTCTATCATTATTTTATAAATATTTTATTATTCTTAAAGGGTAATGCATAGGCCATTAATTAAACCATTCTTTCTTAAAAAAACTTCATTAGTTTTAGTTTTCATTCCATTTGCTTCATTTTTAAGGGTAATATCAATGCCACTAATTCATTCATTTGTAGAAAACATTTTTGGGGAGATAACTACATATGCTTATTCTTGCATATTATTAAAAAAAGCACAGTTTATGTGTAAACTGTGTGCAATTTTTATCATTATGTGTCTAACTTTTATTTATTTTTTCTTCTTTTATGGTAATACCAATGTCATAAATTGATTATATCTTACTTCTTTTTCAATTTCTTATTATAATTTTGTTATATTAGTATGGGGGAATAAGGAGGCTAGGTAAAGTAGAAGTTTTTATGCTATAGTTGAGTAAAATTATTTTCCTTTTAAACTTTGTATCCGTTTTCAATTAGGGTTAATCTATTTCCATGATTCATTTTCCTTTACAAAGAAATGTTCTCTTCTTTGTTTTTCCTTTGTTCAAATTTTCTATCAGATATCTATCAGACATTAGAAGCCAAAGAAGAACGAAAATACTCTCTGCTGATTAGTCGGCTGGAACTATACTTAATTACTCATATAGGGACTCATCTGCAAATCACACGCACTATAAGTATAATTAGCAATTAAATATAGGCACATGTACATGCACAGTTCGTTCATCATGAACACACTCGTACTGCATGCATCATTAGCCCACAAACCGGGGCAGAAAAGCAGCGGACGTGCATGGCATGCAGCTGGGCCAGACCCTCTTAAGGCAATAGACAAACACTAGTAGAAAAGGGGCCTATTGACCCGGTTGGTGAGGGCCTTTAGTCCCGGTTCATGAACCGGGACTAAAGGGTCGGTACTAATACCCTGGCCCTTTAGTCCCGGTTCAACCCAGAACCGGGACTGATGGCCCTCCACGTGGCTTGTCCGCTGAGCCCAGGCAGGAGGGCCTTTGATCCTCTCTTTTGTCCGTGCTTGGTCGACGCTACGTACTATACATACGTATAGAGAGGACTAGCTAGACACGCTAGCTAGCTAGTAATTAAGCAAACAGAAGATCGTCATGAACATATATGCATACAGAGAAGTGATATCGACCACCTCTCCTTCTCCGAGATTGGTCGAACAACAAGTTCTCGTATATCTATCCGACACTACCGGCTACATATATACAATAATTATCTTTTACAATACGGACGCGTGGTCCACATAGTATTCTCCGTCTTCAGCGATCACGTGGTCAAGAAAGAATGCCGCCAATTCCTCTTGAATTGCTCGCAGCGATCTGGTGCTAGTAGTTCATCCCTCATCCGAAAACATCTAATTTTAAGAAGGGGGTCAATACATATATATATGAATGAATGAAACTCAACACAAATGATGGTAATAAAATAAAATTGTGAATATTTTTATTTACGCACTTCATATTGTTTGTCGGAGTAGCCCCTCTCACAGGTCGTGTGGCGGATGGACTCGCAAACGTAGTATCCACAGAAATCATTCCCTTGTTCCTGCCACAACCACTTTACAAGAAACAGAGGTCAATCAAACTGATAATTAGCAAGCATGCTAAATGGTATTGATGAAACTAGCGCTTGAATCACTAGGAGATGCGCGTGGAATATGTAACTATATAGTACTTACTGGTGTCTAAATTGCAGCTTCTTCGGTAGTCCCGAGCTTTTTGGTGAATTTTCCCCAAGCCCTGCCATACAAAGAAAACAATTACTTGATATCAGAAATGAACAAAGTTGCTGATATGGTGGATAATGATCGATTTAACTTACTTCTCGAGCATTTCAGTCATGTCCGCATACTCCTTGGGATCTTTTAGTCTCGAGTCTAAGACAGTTACTTCTCCCTGCTCAAGCTTAATCTCTAGGAGAATATAGTGGTACCTCTTGCGCATGCATAACTCATCAATATTATATTACTATAACCTGGACTAATAATGGAAACCGAATATGCCACAAGACAGTAACACTCACTTGTAGTTGTAAGGAAAGAGTATTATATTTTTGTGTTCATTTATTTCCAACGATCGTAGCAAGTTGGCCTCGGTTTCGTCGGCACGATATTTAACCTCATTTGCATCTATGAGATATGTGTTAATGAACCCAATATCACCCGCTTGTCTTTTCTTCATTTCGGCGATCTTCAATCTGCATAATATAGTGAGGATATTTATAAATACATGCAATGAAAGAGCTGAGTTATATAGAGATACTTAATGATGTAAGTATATAGTACTACTTATGACAGTAGCAGGTGACCGTTGCTTTATCGAGGCCAATTGATTGAAAAACTGATAGAACTCCTCAAATGGAATAGGCAACAGTTCAATTCCAAGGAGGTCATGCTCCTTTTAACTCTCACATACAAAGTACTCCTCCTCGAGACTCTTTGCAGGTTTTCATGTACCAATCATGCAATCTTCGCATCATCGTTGATAGAGAGCTTTCATCTTTGACGAGGCTTCCCGTACTCATATCTTTGTATCTGCACCTCCAAGAAATCATAATGTACATCGTCGGGCAGGTAATCTCCAGGATTCTTTGGAAGCGGGCACCATCCTCGGATCGATGATGTCGCTAGCGAGCACCTTGAGCGGGGGCACGATTGCTTCGCTTGTTCGCCGAAATGGGCAATTTGTTTCCCAGCTCGTCGTTCTTTCATCCTTTGATCATCGACAAGATTTCCCGACCTCTCCGCTTTGGCAAATGTCTTTCCAATAATGCGCTCATAGTTGCCTTTCGGCGGAGACTTGGGTGGTTTTGTCGGGGCAGCGAGTGCGCTTCGCTTTGACCGGATCTACCTTCTCCTCCGGAGGTGGATGTCTCTTTGCTTTCAACCCTTGAAACCAGTCATCCACTTCGGTCCGCGATCTTCGCATTTTCCTCCTCGCTCCTCTCAGACGGTAACTTCTCCGAGTCTTGAGAGAAGGACCGAATCTGTATCTCCTCCCGCCTTTGGCTGTACTGCTAGACGCCCGGCAGATCAGATGGAGCGGATGTCTTCTTTCCTTGCTTACGAGGAGGAGGAGAAGGACTACGACGGCCGGAGCAGCCGAGCGGGCGGCGGGTCTCTTCCGCCTTTGCCGACGAGGCGGAGAAGGAGGAGGCTGGCTGCTCGGGCGAGCAGTGCAGGCGGAGAAGGAGGCGGAGTGCCGCCACGCGCCGGAGAAGGAGCCGGCCGAGTGCCTGATCGCCACTCACGGAGGAGGAGGCGGTGGAGGAGGCGGAGTGCCTGACTCGCCGGGAGGAGGAGGAGGAGGCGAAGGCGCCCAGTTCGGAAGGTTGATGAGATCCTTCCGCCATAGGCATGGAGTCTTGAGATCGAGAACCCAGCCGATACTCCCCTTCACCGGTAGGGTGGTCAAGCCGGAGGTCCTCAAATCCTCCGTTATTTCATCGACCATCACCTTAGCATATCCTTCGGAATCGGCCGGCGGTGAAAAGTTGAGTCGGGTTTAGTAGGATAAACAGAGCCAACAGCCGCCTTGACCTTCAAATTGCTCCATTGCGCCATAAGGTGGCAATTTTCAGCATCCGTGATAGCATCCACGGGATAGCTGGCGAGCCGTCAAGGCATGCTGCTCGCTGAAGCGACTTGGTGGAAGCCACGCCGCTTCTCCGCTGAGATGGCGGGGTAACTTCGGGAAGCTTCGGCAGGTCGTTTGTTGTGATCACCGCTTCTCGTTCCTCTTCTCATTCCTCTAGCCCCATTACCCTTTTCGCGGCAGCGCTGCATTAGGCTCTGCTCCACTTTCTTCCTCCTCTCCTGGGTTTTATAACCCCCTGCGTCCGGAAACCCAGCCTTCCACAGAACGGAGCCTGGCGTTCCTCGTGTCCGTCCAGGGTGCTCAGGATTCCCGAGGGACATTGTGAGCTCGTCCTTCTCTCTCTCTGGGACGAACTTCCCTTGCTGCGCTGCTTCGATATAATGCTTAAGCCTCTTGACTGGTATGTCCAATTGTTCGTCTGGCCCAAATGCACTTCCTGTTATAGGGTCCAAGGATCCGCCGCCTCAAGAACCAAGTCCGCAACGGTCTGCCAGTTCATTGTCTGGTTCGTTCCCTTTATGAAGCACATCAATCTCAGCCTTGGCCCACTTAGGTCGGGCTACGAGGTAGCCACGACCCTGCGATGGTGAAGCTTCTTCTTCGCAGCATTTTTCTTGTTTGTCGCCGACATCTTTTACTCTTTTCCGATGTCTTGTAGGCCACAAATGCGGGCGATCATCTCGATCTTCTCATATTTGCCCTTGAATTCTGGTGTCTCATTTTTTTCGACATACGTATTGAGTTCTTTCTTCCAATTCCTGAATAGTTCTGCCATCTTCTTAAGAGCAAAAGACTTGATTAATGGCTCTATTATCGGCTTCTCCGGATCATCCTCTAGCGGTAGGGTAAATTTTGACTTCAGCTCGGTCCAAAGATCATTTTTACGCATATCATTGACACAAGACACCTCGTGGTCTTCGTTCTTAGGCTTATACCATTGGTGGATGCTGATCGGGATCTTGTCCCTAACGAGAACACCGTGACCGAGCAACAAATGCCTTCTTTGTCCGGTAGGGTTCAATCGGTTGGCCGTCAGCGCGATTTCTGTGATCTCAAACTTTTCATCCGAGCTCAACTTTTCTTCGGGCCTCGTCTCTTTACCGGGTTGTGCTCGATCCGGAGGGCTAGAAAAAGAACAAAGACGAGAGTTAATTAATATGTGTACATACCAAAACAAAGGCGAGAGCTAGTCAAGACAGGCTTAACTAATATATATACCTGGCGGACTCGTTTTGGTGATCACCGGAGCCGTACTCTCGGTATACTTCTTAAACCTCTCCTTCTTGCAACTTCACTTGGTATTAGGAGCCATGTAAATCATAGCCAGCTGCTTCTTCACCCTCTTCTTCCAGACCATCGTTGTCGTTGAGAAACATCATCGAGGAGACGGCATCACTTCCGTGTACGATTATGTCCCTCAACAACGCTTCTTGTGCTTCGTCTCGGGTGGTGTCCATAGTTTCTACAGATTTTTTACAACATGGCAATTATTATTCAAACATGACAGATATGGATATATTAGTGGCAAACGAGAACTAGCTAGCTAATCACAATAAGGAATCATATTAGTGGTCTCGACGCTGCTTCTCTAGGGTTTGGGGTGGCCTCGACAACGCTTCAAGGGTTAGGGGTGGCCTCGAGAACGCTTCAAGCTAGGAGGGTACATCGCCCCCACGTGTTGAAGCTATCGGGAGGGGTCGGCGTTGAACACTACATCTATGTCCCACAAGTGACGTGGGCATCGACGCCTGATGTAGGGTAGAGGGTCGTGGATCGCCCGGCGGTCGAGGTCAAGGGTGGAGGATCGCCGAGGTCGGGAGGTTGCCTAGTGTCAAAGGATTCAACAAAACCATGTCTTCATCATTAGGCGAAAATGTAACAGGTGCATGATGGTGCAAGCTCTCCAAAGTTATTTTGGAGCAGGAGTCCCGGATAGGATAATTCACTTTACGGTACAAAGTTCAGCAAGAACCTTCCGAATATCGTTATTTGAAAGCCCTTTGCTGAGATTCGTACAAAAAGGCAAATTATCCTATCCGGGACTCCATTCCAAAACAACTTTGGAGGACTTCGTACCATCAATGCCATGGTTACTTCCGGGTAATGATGAAGCCATGGATTTCTTCAATACTTTGACAATAGGCAACCTCTCGACCCTTCGGTGATCCTCGACCCCCCGACGACCCTCGACCCTCGAATCCTCGGCCCCTCGACGACCCTTGAACCCTCGAACCATCGACCCTAGAACCCTCGAACCTTCGACCCTCGAACCCTCGACCCCTCGACCCTCGAACCCTCGGCCCCTCGATGACCCTCGACCCTTGAACCCTAGAACCCTCGAACCCTCGAACCCTCGATGACCCTCGAACCCTAGAACCCTCGAACCCGAGAACCCTCAAACCCTCGACCCTAGAACCCTCGAACCCTCGACCCTCAAAACATTGACCCTCGACCGGCCTCGGCGACCCTCGACCCCTCTGTGACCCTCGCGACCCTCTAGCCTAGTTCCGACCGTCGACCCTCAGCGATCCTCGACACCCTCGTTCCCGATAAAAAGAAGAAGAAGAAGAAGAAGAAGAAGAAGAAGAAGAAGAAGAAGAAGAAGAAGAAGAAGAAGAAGAAGAAGAAGAAGAAGAAGAAGAAGAAGAAGAAGAAGAAGAAGAAGAAGAAGAAGAAGAAGAAGAAGAAGAAGAAGAAGAAGAAGAAGAAGAAGAAGAAGAAGAAGAAGAAGAAGAAGAAGAAGAAGAAGAACAAGAAGAATAAGAAGAAGAAGAAGAACAAGAAGAAGAATAAGAAGAAGAACAAATGAGAAGAACAAAAAAGAGAAGAAGAAGAAAAAAAAAGAAGAAGAAGAAGAAGAATAGAGAGTCGAAGAAGAAAAATAGAATATTTTTCTTCTTCGACTCTATTCCTTCTTCTTCTTTTTTCTTCTACTTCCTCTTCTTATTTTTTTCTCCTCCTCTTCTCCTTCTTCTTCTCCTTCTTCCTTCTTCCTCTTTATTCTTTTTCCTTATTTTCCTTCTTCCTCGACGACCCTAACTCTAAACAGTACAACTTCCTCGACGTCCCCGCCTCTCTCATGAACAAAATAAAATCTATGAATAAAAAAAACATCATATTCTATGAACAAAAAAACATCATATATATTCCATCCACATCGATCCATGCATACATCATATATATGATCATATCTATGAACAAAAAAATTCATATGATCATCTATGAACAAAAAAACATCACATATATATGCAGAAAAAAAAACATTAGATCAACACATATGCAAAAAGCATCATACATATATCCGTACATCAATATATATACATGAACATTTATGAAAAAAGCATCACATCTATGAACAACAAAACATCATACGGTGGCGGCGTGGCGGGGGCAGGGCAGGTGCGGGGGCTCACTGTGGGCGGCGTCGGCAGGCGATGTCGGGGCCGACCTGATGCAAAGGTGGCGCTGGCAGGCAGGGGCTGACGCGAGGAGGCGAATGCGAGGTCGGGAGGCGGAGGCGACGGCGAGGTCGGGAGGCGTTGGACGACGGCGAGGTCGCTGGAGGCAGGGGCGGCGACGGCGAGGGCGCTGGCGACGGGGCGGCGACGGCGACGACGAGGTGGCGACGGGCGAAGGAGCAGATGCGGCGGCGACGACGGCGGGCAGACGGCGGCGACGACGGCGCGGGCGACGGCGATGGTGACGACGGGCGGCGACGGGCGCGGGCGACAGCGATGGTGACGACGGGCGGGCGACGGTAACGGCGGGCGGGCGGGCAGCTGGCGGCAAGGCCTGGGAGGTTGGGGCGGGGCAAATGCGCCGATGAACCGGAAATTTTCACAAGTGTTGCTTATATACATCGAGCATTAGTCGGTTCGTGGCTCAAAGCGTGACTAATGCCCACCTTTAGTCGGTTGGTGCCACCAACCAGACCAAAGGCCAAATTTCAGCAGCCCAAAGGGCGGAAGCGGCGACCTTTGGTCGGTTGGTGGCACCAACCGACTAAAGGTGAGCATTGGTACCGATTCGTGGCACCAACCGGGACCAATGACTTTTAGTCCCGGTTGGTGCCACCAACCGGGACCAAAGGCCTTGTGCTGCCTCAGCCGAAAAGTTTAGTCCCACCTTGCTAGTTGAGAGAGCTCGAGAGTGGTTTATAAGCTGCTGCGCCACCCTCTCGAGCTCCTCTCAACTGCAGGCTTTCGGGCCTAACCTTGCAATCTGTGCCTGTGGGCCTAATGGGCCTCCCGCGGGCCTGAATCCTGGCGCATGGTAGGGTTTCTAGTCATATTCAGGCCGTGGGGGCCCACTAGGTGGCACTTTTTTTTGTTTTTTTGTTTTTTTGTTTTCTTTGTTGCTTTATTTATTTTATTTTGTTTCTACTTACAACAAAATACTTATTTATTTTATTTTTTGTTGTTTTTTGCTTTATTTTTTAATTCTTTTTGCTTTTAGTTTTAGAAAAATTATAAACTTTCTCTTAGTGCCATTAGTTTTCAAATTTGACAACACTTTTTTTGTTTTCTTTGTTGCTTTATATATTTTATTTTGTTTGTACTTACAATAAAATACTTATTGTTGCTATTTTTATTATTTTTCAGTTTTTTGTTATGTTTTCTGCATTATTTATTTTTTGTTGTTTTTGCTTTATATTTTAATTCTTTTTGCTTTTAGTTTTAGAAAAATTATAAACTTTCTGTTAGTGCCATTAGTTTTCAAATTTGAAAACACTTTTTTGCTTTATTTATTTATTTTATTTTGTTTCTACTTACAACAAAATACTTATTGTTGCTATTTTTATTTTTATTTTCAAGTTTTTTGTTTTGTTTTCTGCATTATTTATTTTCTTTTGGTTTTTGCTTTATTTTTTAATTCTTTTTGCTTTTAGGTCAGCAAAATTATAAACTTTCTGTTTGTGCCATTAGTTTTCTTTGAAATTTGTGTGAATCACAAGTTTGTGAGCTCAACAAGGCATGTAGAGGGACGGGCTTATAAACCGGTGTGAGTACAAAACGGACAATGGTATCATACTAAATGCATTACAAAGTTGGCATGGTATCATCATAATAGTTGCGGAGAAAGTCTTCACTTTTCTTCGCTTGTGTCGTTGCTTATTGCACCGTAACCATGGATAATCTTTATCGTTTATCAGGATGCTTGGGTCAGCCTTGACTTTGAAGGGGGGAATTTCATGAAACTTTTCATACTCTTCAGACATGTTTGTCTTGCCCTCCACTCCCAGGATGTCCCTTTTCCTGAAAAAAGAACTATGTGGCGCTTTGGCTCATTGTATGATGTATTCGCTTCCTTATCTTTTCTTTTCCTCGATGCGGTAGACATGTCCTTCACATAGATAACCTATGCCACATCATTGGCTAGGACGAACGGTTTGTCAGTGTACCCAAGATTTTTCAGATCCACTGTTGTCATTCCGTACTGTGGGTCTACCTGTACCCCGCCTCCTGACAGATTGACCCACTTGCACTTAAACAAAGGGACCTTAAAATCTACTCCGTAGTCAAGTTCCCATATTCTACTATGTAACCATAATATGTGTCATTTCCCTTGTCGGTTGCTGCATCAAAGCGGACACCGCTGTTTTGGTTGGTGCTCTTTTCATCTTGGTCAATCGTGTAAAATGTATTCCCATTTATCTCGTATCCTTTCCAAATTATTACAGTCGAAGATGGTCCCCTGGACAACAAGTACAGCTCATCACAAACAGTGCTGTCACCTCACGAGACGTGTTTCCAACCAACTGCTGAAAGTCTGATGTGTTCACATGTAATCCGATCGTCGCCTTTGCTCCGGGTGTTTGGAGCGCAGACTGTTCTTGTGTTCATCGACATACGGGTCACCAAGGTAGAGTTCTCAGTAGAATCGTAGTGTGCTTGAGACCAAGAATATCCGTCCTGCATATTATTGAGTCTCTTCCAAGCATGCCTTTTCGGTCAGTCTCCCCTCATACCGCGATTTAGGGAGACCTATCTTCTTAAGGCCAGGAATGAAGTCAACACAAAACCCGATGACATCCTCTCGTTTGATGGCCCATGGAGATGCTTCCTTCGGCCTAGCGCGATTCTGAACATATTTCTTTAGGACTCCCATGAACCTCTCAAAGGGGTACATATTGTGTAGAAATACGGGCCCCAGAATGACAATCTCGTCGACTAGATGAACTAGGGCGTGCGTCATGATATTGAAGAAGGATGGTGGGAACACCAGCTCGAAAGCCCGACAAGGCATTGCGCCACATCACTCCTTAAGCGTTGGTACGATTTCTGGATCGATCACCTTACGAGATATTGCATTAAGGAATGCACATAGCTTCACAATGGCTAATCGGACGTTTTCGGTAGAAGCCCCCTCAATGCAACCGGAAGCAGTTGCGTCATAATCACGTGGCAGTCATGAGACTTTAGGTTACGGAACTTTTCTCCGGCATATTTATTATTCCCTTTATATTCGACGAGAAGCGGTCGGGACCTTCATCTTGAGCAGGCATTGAAAGAATATTTCTTTCTCTTCTTCGTGAAGCGTAGCTGGCGGGACCTTCATACTGCTCGGAGGCATGCCCTCTTTTTCGTGCAAGCGTTGCAGGTCCTCTCGTGCCTCGGTGTATCTTTTGTCTTCCCATACACGCCCAAGAAGCCTAGCAGGTTCACGCAAAGGTTCTTCGTCACGTGCATCACGTCGATCGAAGAGCGGACCTCTAGGTCTTTCCGAGGGTAGGTCCCAAAATATAGATTTCTTCTTCCACATGGGTGTGTGATTCTCGGCGTCATTCGGAACAGCTAGTCCACCGGGACCCTTTCCAAAGATTACGTGTAAATCATTGACCATAGCAAGTACGTGATCACGATGCGCATGGCGGGCTTCTTCGGTGATCTGCCTCGCCTTTGAAATGCTTGCCTTTCTTTCGACATTGATGGTTGGTCGGAAGAAATCGACGATGGCCCGATTACACATTCTTCCTGCAGCTTCCGGTATATACTATCGGTGTCAAGTAAACAGTGCGTGCATGCGTCATATCCCTTGTTTGTCTGTCACGAAAGGTTCTTGAGAGCGGGCCAATCGTTGATGGTCACGAACAGCAACGCCTTTAGGTCAAATTCCTCCTTTTGTGCTCATCCCACGTCGTACACCGTTTCCATTCCACAGCTGTAAAAGTTCTTCAACTAATGGCCTTAGGTACACATCAATGTCGTTGCCGGGTTGCTTAGGGCCTTGGATGAGAACTGGCATCATAATGAACTTCCGCTTCATGCACATCCAAGGAGGAAGGTTATACATACATAGAGTCACGGGCCAGGTGCTGTGATTGCTGCCCTGCGCTTAAAGCAAACCATACGTTCCTTGGGTCCTTTGCAAACTCATCCCAGTACTTTCTCTCGATTTTTCTCCACTGCGACCCGTCAGCGGGTGCTCTCAACTTCCGTCTTTCTTACGGTCCTCATCGTGCCATCGCATCAACTTGGCATGCTCTCCGTTTACGAGCAGACGTTTCAACCGTGGTATTATAGGAGCATACCACATCACCTTCGCAGGAACCCTCTTCTGGGAGGCTCGCCGTCAACATCACCGGGGTCATCTCGTCTGATCTTATATCGCAATGCACCGCATCTTGGGCATGCGTTCAGATCCTTGTAGGCACCACGGTAGAGGATGCGATCATTAGGGCATGCATGTATCTTCTCCACCTCCAATCCTAGAGGGCATACCACCTTCTTTGCTGCGTATGTACTGTCGGGCAATTCGTTATCCTTTGGAAGCTTCTTCTTCATTATTTTCGGTAGCTTCTCAAATCCTTTATCGAGCACGACATTCGCTGCCTTCCACCGCAACAATTCGATGCAGTACCGAGCTTTGTGTTGCCATCTTCGCAATTGGGGTACAACCCTTTTTGTGATCCTCTAACATGCGATCGAACTTCAGCTTCTCCTTTTGACTTTCGCATTGTGTCCTTGCATCGACGGTGACCGGCGGAGATCATCATCATCGGGCACATCGTCTGGTTCCTCTTGATCTTCAGCAGCTTTCGTTCCAGCACCATCGTGCACATCGTGCAGTGCATCTTGATGTTCAGTAGCATCACCGTATTCAGGGGCACATAGTTGTCATCGTAGTCTTCTTCCTCGCCGTCTTCCATCATAACCCCTATTTCTCCGTGCCTCGTCCAAACATTATAGTGTGGCATGAAACCCTTGTAAAGCAGGTGGGTGTGAAGGATTTTCCGGTCAGAGTAAGACTTCGTATTCCCACATATAGGGCATGGACAACACATAAAACCATTCTGCTTGTTTGCCTCAGCCACTTTGAGAAAATCATGCACGCCCTTAATGTACTCGGAGGTGTGTCTGTCACCGTACATCCATTGCCGGTTCATCTGCGTGCATTATATATAATTAAGTGTGTCAAAAATCATTGCAAAACATCATGAATAGATAATTAAGTGACCAAATTAATAGAAGTTCATCATCACATAAAAACCAAAGTACATACATAGTTCTCATCTAACAACATAAAGCTCTGCAGAGCATCTAAATTAATTAAACCATACACTGAAACTATGTAAAACATTTCAATGCGAAAACAAATACGATCATAATCGCAACCAAGGTAACAACTGATCCAACGTCATAATGATACCAAGCCTCGGTATGAATGGCATATTTTCTAATCTTTCTCATCTTCAAGCGCATTGCAACCATCTTGATCTTATGATCATCGACGACATCCGCAACATGCAACTCCAATATCATCTTCTCCTCCTCAAGTTTTTTATTTTTTTTTTCTTCAAGAAATTGTTTTCTTCTTCAACTAAATTTAACCTCTCGACAATAGGGTCGGTTGGAATTTCCGGTTCAACAACCTCCTAGATAAATAAAATCTATGTCACGTTATCGGCATAATTTTCATAAACAATAAATGAACCAATAGTTATGAAAAGATAATATATACCACATCCGAATCATAGACAGGACGAGGGCCGACGGGGGCGGATACCAAAACCATCACACTATATAAGATGCAATAATAAAAGTAAGAAAATAATACAAGTATCTATCTAAACAAACAAGTAATAATATTTTTCCTTTCAGAAAGAAGATAAGAACAAGAGGCTCACCACGGTGGTGCCGGTGATGAGATCGGCGCGGGTGATCGACGCGATGAAGACGGGACGGGCGTGATGGACCGCTAAACCTAGATAAATATTGAGGAAAATGGAGCTTGGCGGTCGAGCTTGGAGAGGAGAAACCTTAAGTAGTGTGGCTCGGGCATTCCATCGAACACCTTGTGTGCATAGGAGGTTAGCTAGAGCACCACCAAGCCCTCTCCCCCTCGGCCAGAAAAAACAGAGCAGTGTGCTTCTTGCGCGAGGGGCTATATATAAGCGGCACCATTAGCCCCGGTTGGTGGCTTGAACCGACTAAAGGGAAGCCTTTGGTCCCGTTCATGCCACCAACCGGGACCAATAGTGGTGGCCGAGCCAGACCATTGGTCCCGTTCGTCCCACCAACCGGGACCAAAAGGTCCGGACGAACTGGGACCACGGCCCACGTGGCCTGCCGCCCCTCGGGCTCATTTAACCGGGCAAATAGCTCCATTGGTCCCGGTTCTGGATTGAACCGGGACTAATGGGCTAAACTGGCCTGGACGAAAGCCCTGTTTTCTACTAGTGAAAATCGACTGATAGAGAGTTTGGGCAATTCATTTTCCGCTGTAGATGAATGTTCTCTGTCCTTTTTTTTATAATCTAAAATAAACGGCAGATCAAAAAAGTGACTTGTCCAAATTCCAAATTCAGTCGCCTGATGTCTAGCCGGTCCCCCACTTTATAAATCCCGCTTTCATTTTTTGCCCAGCCTCGCAAGAACTATCGCAAAATTTGATCTTATATTGCCATCTCTCAATATTTGAATTTCTCCCTGTCGCCATGGCCCATTCCCGGGAAAACTTGTTCTCAGGTGATAGCATTGGGATAGCGAACAACGTCTAAACCTGTTTGGTGATAGCATTGGGATAGCATTGGGACCGGCAGGGGAAGCGTTTGGTGATTATTGTTGTCATATTGCTTGTGATTTCACTATTTTCAGATTTTCATGAGCTTACTAGGTTAGCTAGAGTCTTTCCGGCTTGTGATTGATTTGAGGAGCATGTGCGTGATATTATACCTATCCTCATCAACGATGTAAATATTATTTTAAATGAATAAAGCGCATTGTTTATAAAAAAAGGAGGCCCAGCTTAACGATGGCTTCACATTGATGTCAAGCGTCTCCCTATCATCTCTGACATAACGGATAATCGTGCTTTGCTACTGTTCCTAACATCTCTCGTTTCACATACATGTTGTAACATATGGCTGACTCCTCTCTCAACCTCCCCTCAATTTGATCATCTCAATGCCACCTATCCATTACTTTTTCCCTAAGAAGGTGACCTTTCTAGTATACTAGGCGCCTAGTGCACTCAGCATGTTAAAATGAGTATAACACCATCGGTTGAAGATCCATCGATCTGTGGTACATATACATGGGAAGCAACGGTTCACACGAGCGACCGTCGATGAGCATTCAATTCTTGCTTAGGTTGAAGACACATATGAGTTGTGATTTTGAACATGCAACATATGGACAAGTAATGTTATTTTAAAGAACACTATATAAGTATGGATCCTAATTTGTGTACTCGAAGAGTTTAACTTATTAGATGGCACCTCTACTCAAACGCTGACTTCTGTTGAGAACTCAGGTCGCTCGTCCTCCTCCAAGAAAGAGAGTTAGGGTTCCTGCCTCTCGTCGGCGCTGCCGCAGATCCGCCTCGTCTCCGGTGGCCCAAGGGCCATGGAGGCATGGTGGATCCTGGCAAGGGCCGGCGGGAGGGCTCCGTTTTTAGTCGTTTTTTCTGTCTTGTTAGGGTTTGTGTCCTGTTCAGGAAGGCGAGATGACGGCGACTCCCTGAAGATGGAATAAAGGTCTCCCTGCCTAGCCCCCGTTCCGGCGGTGCGTCTAGTATCGTTGGTGGGCGTGTGGAGGTGTGTCTCTGGCCAATCTATCTTTGGTGGATTTGCTCGGATCTCGTCGTTGTTCGTCTACATTTGTGTGTCTTGATGTTGAATCCTTCCAACCTACGTTATTCTTCATCGGCGACGGTTGTTGTTCTGGTGCGCTGGTCCTATGGGTCTTTAGCACGACGACTTCCCGACTGTCTATAGTACAACGAGTTGTGCCCGATTTCGGCGATGGGGTGATGACGGCGGCGCGCCTTCGGCTCACTTCAGTGCTTGTAGTCGGATCTGGATGTAATTTTTATTTCTGGTGTTTGTTGTACTGCCATGATTGAAAATGAATAGATTGAAAGTTTTTTCCGAAAAAAAAGATGGCACCTCTACTCTTTCAACCAAGTGAGCTCTACTGACAATTAAGCTTAATTCCATCTATTTTATGAATTATGAATTTTATTTTGTGGGAACACAAATTACAAGTTGTTTGTACACCTATAATAAACTAGATAACATGGCTCCCACGTGCGAACTGAGTCTAGCTTAGATGGTTAAGTTCCTTGTGGTGGAACCAGCCCACTAGGGTTTAAGTCCTACACTTGACACCCTGTACTCGCATTTTTCTGAATTTATTTTTGTTAATCTTAAGATGTTGTGCTGACTCAGTATCTTGGAGGTTTTCATAGGAACAGGGTGTGCATGCGTGTGTTCAAACAGGTGAGCGTATGTGAGCATATGTGTTTGTGTTGTGTTAAAAAAACATGACTCCCACGCGTCAGCATTGCGATTGCAAACAACGCTTAAGCATGTGTCTGCAATTTAATTGAATCATCGTTTCAAATCAGCGGGCGTTTCACTTTATTTCATTTAGCAGAGAATCAATGACTACCAACTCTGAAATCAGCGGACATGTCAAACTCAAGGCTCTTAACAATTAGTATTCCACAAGAATCGCATATAAAATTCTATATGCAGTTCTCGTGGAATACTAACAAGATACTTGGGGAAAAGTAGCGCCTTTGCTATTGAAGTACATCGGGGCATGGTTATGGGCTTTATAATCAGAAGCCGCTTTTGGGATGTGGCCTTGAAGCTGGGCAAAATAGTGTTTCGTTGGGCTTCGAGTTTCTCCTACGAGAATAGTCAGGAATCCACAGCTTAATGCATGAAGCCTTCACCTTAAAGTCAAACATCTCTCAACCTCATTACTAGGGCTGCAAACGAGTCGAATTCGAGCGAGTTGGACTAGGCTCAGCTCAATTCATACTGAAATTTCGAGCGAGCTCAAGTTGAGTGAAGTGCAAGATCAAGCTGTAGAAAGTGGCTCATGCTCAGCTTGTAACGATCTGGAGTCGATTTTGGGCTAGTTTCGAGCAAAATAAGATGACATTTCTTTTATAATCTAAGGTGATTTTTCGAACAAGATAGACCACAACATCACATAAGAAACCACTATAAAATATTATTTCAATCAAAACATTGAAATTTATATATTTCGTCAATGTTGTTTGGCTAGCAATAGAAGAAAACCGTCTACTCTTAAACTTTGGCCAGTAATAACAGAATGTTTAACACACAATTGATCATGTACTATATTGAGGCATAATTTTTCTCTGCACTTTAATTAAGCTTCCATGTTTACTAGTCATAAAATAGAGAAAAAATCCTAACAACATGTGTGGTAAACTGGTAATAAATTATCCTATTTCGCTCTAACATATACAGGATTATTTAATATAACTATATTAATATCGAGCTATCGAGCTAAAATCGAGCGAGCTACTATTGACTCAAGATCAGCTCGTTTCTTGATCGAGCTACATAACATGAGCATACTCAGCTCATTCTATTTTGAGTCGATCTCGAGCCGAGCCAAAAGACGAGTTGATCTCGAGCAGCTCACGAGCCTCGAGCTTTTCTTGCGGCCCTACTCATCACAGCCTTGCCCTGCTATTGTTCATGACATCTCCCGTTCCGCATACATGTTGTGACATACAGTATGTTTGATTCTTCTCTCATCATCCCCTCAATTTCATCATCTCAATGCCACCTATCTAGTACTTCTTTTTTCCCAAGAAGGCGATGTCTCTAGTATACTAGGCTAGTGCTCCCAGTATGTTAAAACGAGTTGAACAACATTGATTGAAGATCCATCTGTGGTATATATATACGGGAAAGCAACCATTCACACACGAGCGACCACGGGTGAGCATTCAATTTTCGGTTCGGTTGAAGGTGCATGGGTTGTAAACATGTAATAGACGGGCTGGTAAATGTTTGTATTTAAAGAAGACGGTATAAGTATGGATCCCAATTTGTGTACTCCAAGAGATCGACTTAGATGATGGTACCGATAGGATTGTACCTCTACTCTTTAAACCAAGTGAGGTCTACCGTAATTAAGCTTAATTCCAGCTCTTCTATAAATTATGAGTTTTTTTTTGCAGGAACAAAAATCCCGTGTGACAGCATTGCGGTAGCAAACACCGCCTTAAACAGGCGTCTGTAATCCAATTAAATCATCATTTTTAAATCAGCAGATGTTTTGCTTCATTTTATTTAGCAGAGAATCAATGTTCTGCTTCCAAGGAGGTGAAACAACGTCCATGGACGTGAACACCATCAGCCACCAAGAGCTCGTCAAGGCTTCGCTTGGAGCACCACCCAACTTGGTCATGAACTTGATCACGGTCGCTTTCCTAGTTCACGAGTGCCGGTGAATGAGGAAGCAGGGTCTTGCCGAGAGGGATGCAAATAACAAAACAAGCAAGGTGACCTCATCATCACACTTCAGTAGGTGAAGTTGGTTAACTCTAGGTAGGGGCGCAGTATGCCAGTATCCCCTTTCAGATGCAAAGCCAAATAGAGGGGGAAGTGGGCCCAATTGCTGGTGAAGAAGGACATGACGAGTGTACTGGTCAATGGGGGTCCAACTCATTCGGGCGTCAAGCAGACCGCACCAATCAGGGCCACCACTTGTGTCCCAACCCGAATCAAGGAGCAGGCACTCCTCCCATCTGGCTGATCCTCCACCATGTACTTGGTCGGGGGACGCCCCTCCAGTGGACCCACACATCACCCCCACCATCTCCCCCAGGAGATGTCCGATCGTTGTCCAGGTTCGAGGTTCCACTGAGCCAGATCGTGACATGGTCCACAGGGTTGGCAACGAGAAGCCATGGTCGCTCTGGTCTCTGAGGTCCCAACAATCACATTGTGGGTCTAGCGAAAGAAGGTCGCAAATGTGACAAACTTCGGGATACGTCACCATCTGAAGGTAGTGACGATCGGAACGAGGAGCTCTAGCCACCCGAAGTGAACGCCTCCTAGTGGGCTCCAACTACCACCACTCTTGTGGCTTGAAGAGGAGCACCGAGGTGAGGAAATCGCCCAGAGTAGCGGTGTCGGGACGACAAGGGCCAAGCTAAGGGGAAGGAGGCGCCTCCTCTTCCTTCTCCACTAGAGTCCGGTCAATTTCTACATTTTAAGAGTAATGGGAAAGATGTAAGTATAATCAAAGTTCATCGAATTCTGGAGTAGCAAGGGTACCGTACACAATACAGGAAGAATTTCATCCATTTGATTCCAAAGTGGACTAGGAATAACAGTTCATGGAGATAGATCAAGCATGCCAAACTCAAGTTACCTTAATAATATGCCACGTCAAATAATTACGTTTGGTGATCGTTTAGGTTCTTGATATTGATTTTGTTGAAAAGCCCCATGGAATACTAACGGTAGATTGGAGACATATAGCGGCTTTGGTATCAAAGTACATCGGGAGATGGTTGTGGGCGATATAGCGAAGAACGGCTTTGGGACTTGGCCTTGTCGATACACAAAAAACGTGTTTAGTTGGGTTTTGACTTTCTCCTACGAGAAGCTAGTCAAGAAGCCCAATATAACGACGGCTTCATATTGAGGTTCAGCATCTTCGTTGCATCTCTGACATACATGATACCCTTGTTGGGGAACGTAGTAATTTCAAAATTTTCCCTACGCACACGCCAGATCATGGTGATGCATATCAACGAGAGGGGAGAGTAATGTCCACGTACCCTCGTAGACCGTAAGCGGAAGCGTTAGAACAACGAGGTTGATGTAGTCGTACGTCTTCACGGCCCGACCGATCAAGCACCGAAACTACGGCACCTCCGAGTTCTAGCACACATTCAGCTCGATGACGTCCCTCGAACTCCGATCCAGCCGAGTGTCGAGGAAGAGTTCCGTCAGCACAACGGCGTGGTGACGATCTTGATGTTCTACCATGCAGGGCTTCGCCTAAGCACCGCTACAATATTATCGAGGAGGACTATGATGGAGGGGGACACCGCACACGGCTAATAGATCTCAAGGATCAATTGTTGTTGTCTGGGGTGCCCCCCTGCCCCCATATATATAGAAGCAAGGGGGAGGCGGTCGGCCTATGGAGGAGGCGCGCCAAGGGGGAGTCCTACTTTCCTTGTAGGAGAAGGAAAGAGGAGGAGTAGGACTCCTCCTTTCCTTGTTGGAGAAGGAAAGAGGAGGAGAGGGAGAAGGAAAAGTGGGCTGCCCCCTTTGTCCAATTCGGACCAGAGGGTGGGCGCAGGCCTCCTTCCTTTTGGCCTCTCTCCTCTATTCCCGTATGGCCCAATAAGGCCCAAATACTTCCCCGCGAATTCCCGTAACTCTCCGGTACTCCAAAAATACCCGAATCACTCGGAACCTTTCCGAAGTCCGAATATAGTCGTCCAATATATCGATCTTTACGTCTCGACCATTTCGAGACTCCTCGTCATGTCCCCGATCTCATCCGGGACTCGGCACTCCTTCGGTACATCAAAACTCATAAACTCATAATATAACTATCATCGAAACCTTAAGCGTGCGGACCCTACGGGTTCGAGAACAATGTAGACATGACCGAGACACGTCTCCGGTCAATAACCAATAGCGGAACCTGGATGCTCATATTGGCTCCCACATATTCTACGAAGATCTTTATCGGTCAAACCGCATAACAACATACGTTGTTCCCTTTGTCATCGGTATGTTACTTGCCCGAGATTCGATCGTCGGTATCTCAATACCTAGTTCAATCTCGTTACCGGCAAGTCTCTTTACTCGCTCAGTAATACATCATCCCGCAACTAACTCATTAGTTGCAATGCTTGCAAGGCTTATAGTGATGTGCATTACCGGAAAGTGGGCCCAGAGATACCTCTCCGACAATCGGAGTGACAAAACCTAATCTCGAAATACGCCAACCCAACATGTACCTTTGGAGACACCTGTAGTACTCCTTTATAATCACCCGATTACGTTGTGACGTTTGGTAGCACCAAAGTGTTCCTCCGTAAACGGGAGTTGCATAATCTCATAGTTACGGGAACATGTATAAGTCATGAAGAAAGCAATAGCAACATACTAAACGATCAAGTGCTAGGCTAACGGAATGGGTCAAGTCAATCACATCATTCTCCTAATGATGTGATCCCGTTAATCAAATGACAACTCATGTCTATGGCTAGGAAACTTAACCATCTTTGATTCAACGAGCTAGTCAAGTAGAGGCATACTAGTGACACTATGTTTGTCTATATATTCACACATGTATTATGTTTCCGGTTAATACAATTCTAGCATGAATAATAAACATTTATCATGAAATAAGTAAATAAATAATAACTTTATTATTGCCTCTAGAGCATATTTCCTTCAGTCTCCCACTTGCACTAGAGTCAATAATCTAGTTCACATCATCATGTAATTCAACACTAATATTCACATCTGTATGTGATTAACACCCATAGTTCACATCGTCATGTGACCAACACCCAAAGGGTTTACTAGAGTCAATAATCTAGTTCACGTCGTTATGTGATTAACACCCAAAGAGTACTAAGGTATGATCATGTTTTGCTCGTGAGAGAAGCTTAGTCAACGGGTCTCATTACATTCAGAGCCGTATGTATTTTGCAAATATTCTATGTCTACAATGCTCTGCACGGAGCTAATCTAGCTAATTGCTCCCACTTTCAATATGTATCCAGATTGAGACTTATAGTCATCTGGATCGGTGTAAAAGCTTGCACTGTTGTAACTCTTTCTGACGGGCTCTTTTATCACCTCCATAATCGAGAAATATTTCCTTAGTCCTCACTAAGGATGTTCTTGACCAATGTCCATGATCTACTCCTAGATCACTATTGTACTCCTTGCCAAATTCAGAGCAAGGTATACAATAGGTGCAGTACATAGCATAGCATACTTTATAGAACATATGATCGAGGCATAGGGAATGACTTTCATTCTCTTTTTCTATTTTCTGCCGTGGTCGGGATTTGAGTCTTACTCAATTTCACACCTTTGCAACACAGGCAAGAACTTTTTCTTTGACTGTTCCATTTTGAACTACTTCAAAATCTTGACAAGGTATGTACTTATTGAAAAAAACTTATCAAGCGTCTTGATCTATCTCAATAGATCTTGATGCTCAATATATAAGTAGCTTTACTGAGGTCTTTCTTTTGAAGAACTCCTTTCAATTACTCCTTTATGCTTTCCAGAAAAATTCTACATCATTTCGATCAACAATATGTCACTCACATATATTTATCGGAAAAGGCGGTAGTGCTCCCTCTCACTTTATTGTAAATACAGGCTTCACCGCAAGTCTGTATAAAACTATATGCTTTGATCAACTTATCAAAGCGTGTATTCCAACTCTGAGATGCTTGCACCAGTCCATAGATGGATCGCTGGAGCTTGCACATTTTGTTAGCACCTTTAGGATTTACAAAACCTTCTGGTTGCATCATATACAACTCTTTTTTAATAAATCCATTAAGGAATGCAATTTTGTTTATCCATTTGCCAGATTTCATAAAATGCGGCAATTGCTAACATGATTCGGACAGACTTAAGCATAGATACGAGTGAGAAACTCTCATCGTAGTCAACACCTTGAACTTGTCAAAAACCTTTTGCGACAAGTCGAGCTTTGTAGATAGTAACACTACTATCAGCGTCCGTCTTCCTCTTGAAGATCCATTTATTTTCTATGACTTGCCGATCATCGGGCAAATCAATCAAAGTCCACACTTTGTTCTCATACATGGATCCCATCTCAGATTTCATGGTCTCAAACCATTTCGCGGAATCTGGGCTCATCATCGCTTCCTCATAGTTCGTAGGTTTATCATGGTCTAGTAACATGATTTCCGAGAATAGGATTACCGTACCACTGGGTGCGGATCTTAATCTAAAAGATCTACAAAGTTCGGTAGTAACTTGATCTGAAGCTTCATGATCATTATCATTAGCTTCCTCACTAATTGGTGTAGGAATCACTAGAACTGATTTCTATGATGAACTATTTTCCAATTCGGGAGAAGGTACAAATTACCTTATCAAGCTCTACTTTCCTCCCACTCACTTCTTTCGAGAGAAACTCCTTCTCTAGAAAGGATCCATTTTAGCAACGAATATCGTGCCTTTGGATCTGTGATAGAAGGTGTACCCAATAGTTTCCTTTGGGTATTCTATGAAGACGCACTTCTCCGATTTAGGTTCGAGCTTATCAGGTTGAAACTTTTTCACATAAGCATCGCAGCCCCAAACTTTAACAAACGACAACTTTGGTTTCTTGCCAAACCACAGTCCATAAGCCGTCGTCTCAACGGATTTCGATGGCGCCCTATTTAAAGTGAATGCAACTGTCTCTAATGCATAACCCAAAACGATAGTGGTAAACCGATAAGAGACATCATAGGTCACACAATATCCAATAAAGTGTGGTTACGACGTTCGGACACACCGTTACGCTGTGGTGTTCCAGGTGGCATGAGTTTGTGAAACTATTCCACATTATTTTAACTGAAGGCCAAACTCATAATTCAAATATTCATCTCCACGATCAGATCACAGAAACTTTATTTTCTTGTTACGATGATTTTCCACTTCACTCTGAAATTCTTTGAACTTTTCAACTATTTCAGACTTATGTTTCATCAAGTAGATATATGCATATCTGCTCAAATCATCTGTGAAGGTCAGAAAATAATGATACTTGCCACGAGCATCAACACTCATTGGATCGCATACATCGGTATGTATTATTTCCAACAAGTCAAGAGCTTCGTTCCATTTTTCCGGAGAACGGAGTTTTAGTCATCTTGCCCAAAAGGCACGGTTCGCAAGCATCAAAAGATTCATAACCAAGTGATTACGAAGATCCATCTTTATGGAGTTTCTTCATGCGCTTTACACCGATATGACCCAAACGGCAGTGCCACAAATATGTTGCACAATCATTATTAACTTTGCATCTTTTGGCATCAATATTATGAATATGTGTATTACTACGATCGGGATCCAACAAACTATTTTCATTGGGTGTATGACAATCGAAGGTTTTATTCATTTAAACAGAACAACAATTATTCTTTGAATTTAAATGAATAACTGTATCGCAATAAACATGATTAAATCATATTCATGCTCAACGCAAACGCCAAATAACATTTATTTAGGTTTAACACTAATCCCGAAAGTATAGGGAGTATGCGATGATGATCATATCAATCTTGGAACCACTTCCAATACACATCATCACTTCACCCTCAACTAGTCTCTGTTTATTCTGTAACTCCTGTTTTGAGTCACTAATTTTAGCAACGAACAAGTATCAAATACTCGGGGCTACTATAAACACTAGTAAGGCACACATCAATAACCTGTATATCAAACATACCCTTGTTCACTTTGCCATCCTTCTTATCCACCAAATATTCAGGGCATTTCCGCTTCCGGTGACCATTTCGCTTTGCGGTGTAAGCACTCGGTTTCAGGCTTTGGTCCAGCTTTGGTCTTCTTCACGGAGTGACAACTTGTTTGCCATTCTGCTTGAAGTTTCCTTTCTTTCCCTTTGCCCTATTCTTGAAACTAGTGGTCTTGTCAATCATCAACACTTGATGGTCTTTTCTTGATTTCTACCTTCGTCGATTTCAGCATCACGAAGAGCTTGGGAATCGTTTTCGTCATCCCTTGCTTTATAGTTCATCACGAAGTTCCAAAGTAACTTGGTGATGGTGACTAGAGAACTCTGCCAATCACTATCTTATCTGGAAGATTAACTCCCACTTGATTCAAGTGATTGTAGTACTCAGACAATCTAAGTACTTGCTCACTGGTTGAGCAATTCTCCTACATCTTTTAGCTATAGAACTTGTTGGAGACTTCATATCTCTCAACTCGGGTATTTGCTTGAAATATTAACTTCAGTTCCTGAAACATCTCATATGGTCCATGACGTTCAAAACGTCATTCAAGTCCCGATTCTAAGCCGTTTAAGCATGGTGCACTAAACTATCGAGTAGTCATCTTTTTGAGCTAGCCAAACGTTCATAACGTCTGCATCTGCTCCTGCAATAGGTTTGTCACCTAGCAGTGCATCAAGGACATAATTCTTCTGTGCAGCAATGAGGATAAACCTCAGATCACGGATCTAATCCGCATCATTGCTATTAACATCTTTCAACATAATTTTTCTCTAGAAACATATCAAAATAAACATATGAAAGCAACAACGCGAGCTATAGATCTACAACATAATTTGCAAAATACTACCAGGACTAAGTTCATGATAAATTTAAGTTCAATTAATCATATTACTTAAGAACTCTCATTTAGATAGACATCCCTCTAATCTTCTAAGTGATTACGTGATCCATATCAACTACACCATGTCCGATCGTCACGTGAGATGGAGTAGTTTCAACGGTGAACATCAATATGTTGATCATATCTACTATATGATTCACGCCGACCTTCGGTCTCCGTGTTCCGAGGCCATATCTGTTATATGCTAGGCTCGTCAAGTTTAACCTGAGTATTCCGCGTGTGCAACTGTTTTGCACCTGTTGTATTTGAACGTAGAGCCTATCACACCCGATCATCACGTGGTGTCTCAGCACGAAGAACTTTCGCTGAGGTGCATACTCAGGGAGAACACTTCTTGATAATTTTTAGTGAGAGATCATCTTAAAATGCTACCGTCAATCAAAGCAAGATAAGATGCATAAAGGATAAACATCACATGCAATCAATATAAGTGATATGATATGGTCATCATCATCTTGTGCTTGTGATCTCCATCTCCGAAGCACCGTCGTCATCACCATAAATCCTTTGGCGCGACACCTTGATCTCCATCGTAGCATCGTTGTCGTTACGCCCATCTATTGCTTCTACGACTATCGATACCGCTTAGTGATAAAGTAAAGCAATTACGTATGCGTTTGCATTTCATACAATAAAGCGACAACCATATGGCTCCTGCGATTCGATAACTTCGGTTACAAAACATGATCATCTCATACAATAAAATATAGCATCACGTCTTGACCATATCACATCACAACATGCCCTGCAAAAACAAGTTAGACATCCTCTACTTTGTTGTTGCAAGTTTTACGTGGCTGCTACGGGCTTAGCAAGAACCGTTCTTACCTACGCATCAAAACCGCAACGATAGTTTGTCAAGTTGGTGCTGTTTTAACCTTTGCAAGGACCGGGCGTAGCCACTTTTCAGTTCAACTAAAGTTGGAGAAACAGACACCCGCCAGCCACTGTGTGCAAAGCACGTCGGTAGAATCAGTCTCGCGTAAGCGTCTGGCATCTTGTCGGTCCGGCCGCTTCATCCAACAATACCGCCGAACCAAAGTATGACATCTTTGGTAAGCGGTATGACTTGTATCGCCCACAACTCACTTGTGTTCTACTCGTGCATATGACATCTACGCATAAAACACGGCTCGATACCCTTTGTTGGGAACGTAGTAATTTCAAAAATTTCCCTACGCACACGCCAGATCATGGTGATGCATAGCAACGAGAGGGGAGAGTAATGTCCATGTACCCTCGTAGACCGTAAGCGGAAGCGTTAGAACAATGCGGTTGATGTAGTCGTACGTCTTCACGGCCCGATCGATCAAGCACCGAAACTACGGCACCTCCGAGTTCTAGCACACATTCAGCTCGATGACGTCCCTCGAACTCCGATCCAGCCGAGTGTCGAGGGAGAGTTCCGTCAGCACGACGGTGTGGTGACGATCTTGATGTTCTACTGGTCGCAGGCTTCGCCTAAGCACCGCTACAATATTATCGAGGAGAACTATGGTGGAGGGGGCACCGCACGGCTAATAGATCTCAAGGATCAATTGTTGTTATCTGGGGTGCCCCCCTGCCCCCATATATATAGGAGCAAGGGGGGAGGCGGCCGGCCTATGGAGGAGACGCGCCAAGGGGGGGAGTCCTACTCCCAACGGGAGTAGGACTCCTCCTTCCTTGTAGGAGAAGGAAAGAGGAGGAGTAGGACTCCTCCTTTCCTTGTTGGAGAAGGAAAGAGGAGGAGAGGGAGAAGGAAAAGTGGGCTGCCCCCTTTGTCCAATTCGGACCAGAGGGTAGGCGCAGGCCTCCTTCCTTTTGGCCTCTTTCCTCTATTCCCGTATGGCCCAATAAGGCCCATATACTCCCCGACGAATTCTCGTAACTCTCCGGTACTCCAAAAAATACCCGAATCACTCGGAACCTTTACGAAGTCCGAATATAGTCGTCCAATATATCGATCTTTACGTCTCGACCATTTAGAGACTCCTCGTCATGTCCCCGATCTCATCCGGGACTCCGAACTCCTTCGGTACATCAAAACTCATAAACTCATAATATAAGCGTAAACCGAAACCTTAAGCGTGCGGACCCTACGGGTTCGAGAACAATGTAGACATGACCGAGAGACCGTCTCCGGTCAATAACCAATAGCGGAACCTGGATGCTCATATTGGCTCCCACATAGTCTACGAAGATCTTTATCGGTCAAACCGCATAACAACATCGGTTGTTCCCATTGTCATCGGTATGTTACTTGCCCGAGATTCGATCATCGGTATCTCAATACCTAGTTCAATCTCGTTACCGGCAAGTCTCTTGACTCGCTCAGTAATACATCATCCCATAACTAACTCATTAGTTGCAATGCTTGCAAGGCTTATAGTGATGTGCATTACCGAGTGGGCCCAGAGATACCTCTCCGAGCAATCGGAGTGACAAAACCTAATCTCAAAATCGCCAACCCAACATGTACCTTTGGAGACACCTGTAGTACTCCTTTATAATCACCCGATTACGTTGTGACGTTTGGTAGCACCAAAGTGTTCCTCCGGTAAACGGAGTTGCATAATCTCATAGTTACAGGAACATGTATAAGTCATGAAGAAAGCAATAGCAACATACTAAGCGATCAAGTGCTAGGCTAACGGAATGGGTCAAGTCAATCACATCATTCTCCTAATGATGTGATCCCGCTAATCAAATGACAACTCATGTCTATGGCTAGGAAACTTAACCATCTTTGATTCAACGAGCTAGTCAAGTAGAGGCATACTAGTGACACTATGTTTGTCTATGTATTCACACATGTATTATGTTTCCGGTTAATACAATTCTAGCATGAATAATAAACATCTATCATGAAATAAGGAAATAAATAATAACTTTATTATTGCCTCTAGGGCATATTTCCTTCAACCCTCGCTTTGTCACTGTTCCTGACATCTCTCATTCCGCATACATGTTGTAACATATGTTTGATTCTTCTCCCATCCTACCCTCAACTTGATCATCTCAACAACTCAACACCACCTATCTCGTACCTCTTTCCCCCCAGAAGACGACCTTTCTAGTATACTAGACTAGTGCTCCGAAATTGCATAGGAGCACCTGCGGGCTCAACCCCCTGATATCTCGCCATTGAATATGCATTGGGATTCACACCACTATATGTATTCATCCTTTTTGATGCATGTATGTTCTGAATTAGAGGTGTATAGCACTGTATTCTCTGCATGCACTGGCCCACTGTACAACACGCTCCTGCTCTAGCCGCCAACATCCAACAACTAAAGCTACATTTACCCAAGCAATGGTCACATCATGAGTTAATGCCTTTCCCATTGATTCCATCTATCCCGTTTCATCTTCCTTCAACTCTTTCGTCTCAAAGTTAAAAGCCATTTCACCAAATCGCACATTTCTACGAACTTAACTTTTACGATACTAATTCATGTGAAATTATCAAATTAGATTTGAGAGATTTTCTAACATATTACATTTTTCTTTTTCTTTTTTGTTGATTGAGAAACTGAGTACATCATGAGAAAATTCCAGAAACATTTTCTATAATAATCTTAGGTATTATCCTGTTCTAAGAAAGCTGAGAATTTAAAGTATGTGCTAACTCTGGTCCCACCATGCATCTACCACATGAACATGCTGTAACTGCCAATCTCTGGTCGTACACTTCATTTACTTTTCACGCGGTAATGTTTCTTCCGCGGCACACTAAACTCCAGCCACAATCATTCATTAGCAGTTTAGTACTACATTCTTATGTCACTGATGAACTAATACTTGATGCCCTATACGCCCCCTAAAAGATCAGAGTCATCTAAAAGAAGAACAATACTTGTTTCGACATGCCTTAATAGATAACAGGGTTTAGAACTTACTGTGTTTGGTTTATCTGGGAGACAAACCCGCTCAAAGGAGCTTAACTCGTGTTTGTGTAAGCATCAGCTTCTCACTTAACGGATTTTCCTTTTAAAAGAAAAGTATCTAACATAAAATTATTCATCTCCATCCAACAGAAATGTGGTGTTAATTGCTACATGCTCATAAAAACTATGGTGGGGCCGCCCTCACATAACAACTCCCCAACCACCTGGTTGAATTTAATGCACAAGCTCTCTCTCTTCCTCCCAACGACAGAATGCTGTTCACGGAAACGGTCATCTTCCTCCTTCCTCATGCTCATAAAAACGACCATCTTCTTCACCACATCAATCTCGCCCCGGTTGTTTCATTCTCAGCTCCACTCTTTCCCTATGCTCGATCCTATCGTTAGATGGTTCTAATTGCCACTGTCACTGTGTTGTTCGTATGCTGCAATGTCGCCTGAATCCGTTGTCTTCTCACAATCTTACACTGTGTGATGCTCGACCCTAATGTGCACCTGTTAGCACAACTAGTTCTGGAAACCAGATGTTTTTATATGTAGCTGATATGTCTATAAGATTCAGTAAATGAACTGGGGATCATCCTCTGTTGTCCGCGTGCATCGGACTAGTATTTCCAACTAATATGTAATTTTCCTTCTAAAAAGCACCGGATGTGGTTGCTGCGTGCTTGTGAACTTGCACCGCCTCCATTAGTGTTAATCCCAATCATGTTCAAGCGAATCTTTTGTCGACTCGAATTCTTCTTTATGTATATTTTTTTATCACAGACTGTAGATGTGACAGTGTACTTTTTTACTCCTGACAGTGAACTTTCACATCTTTTTCACTCCCGGCACCAGTTTCCCACGGTAACAAACATCCTCCCACGAACAACTTTTACCTACATACGCTGTTGTACAATATACAATCATGGCGATGTGCACA
Organism: Aegilops bicornis; assembly: GCA_021605145.1. NCBI lineage: Eukaryota > Viridiplantae > Streptophyta > Magnoliopsida > Poales > Poaceae > Aegilops > Aegilops bicornis. The sequence continues at coordinate 689,403,159 of CM038673.1, read as the reverse complement.
AGTCTTCCATCCAGTCAATGCAGATCAATGTTTGCGGACTTTAGTTGCCGAATTTACTACGATGTCCCACCTATATTAAATGACGCAGCACATGTACATACTGTTTGGTTCTACGCGTCGGTCGTGTATTCACATGTAACAAATCATTTCGTCAAAAGTGACACGCATCCCAAGCGGGCAGAGGATCGGTCATGATTTCAGAGGGCTGCGTCGCCGAGTGCTCCTAATCCACCTCCACTAGTGCTCCTAGTATGTTAAAATGAGTTTGAACGATATCGATCATGTGTGGTATATATATGCAAGGAAAGTAACAGTTACACGGGCAACCACTGGCGAGCATTCAATTCTCGCTCCGGTCAAAGGCACATGAGTTTGTGAACACACAATAAATAGAGTAGTAAATGTTAATATTTTAAAGATGACGGTACAAGTATGAATCCTAATTCGCGTGCTCGAAGAGTTCGGCTTAGATGATAGTAGTGATAGGATTGTACCTAATTAAGCCTAATTTCAGCTCTTCGTTTCTTTAGAACGAAGACGCTAGAAGCGTCCAGCTTTAAATTAATAAAGCCCACACAACAGGCAGAGTAGCAAACGATCGAACATTATACAGACCAAAAGCCCAAGGCGTAACGAGATAGTGAGTCTGGAGGGTTCTAAGCCGGGCACAGAGCAAATTACAAGGCCAAGGTCTACCAATTTCAGCTCTTCGTCACAAGTTGCATGTACACCTACACTAAACTACGTCTACGTAACATATTAACATGTGCTCCCACGTGACAGCATTGCGATAGCAAACAACGTCTAAACATACGTCTGCAATCCAATTAAACCGTCGCTTTCAAATCAGCGCACTTTTTAGTATTTAGCAGAGAATCAATGCTGACCAGCTCTGAAACAATAAATCAAAGCGATTTGCTTAACACAGCAAGGCCAATCAAAATATCCTGCGCGGGCCACGTTTGCCCCTCGTGCTCCATGCGGACGCTTGTTTTACCCCCGCCGAACAATGCCCCGTGACAGCGACATCCCCTTACATGCGGGCCTGCGACGAGCACCCTACCCCGCGGCCCCACCCGTAAGCGAGCCGCACGCGCGCACAAGCTCGTGCACCTTGCAGAGGGAGGGTGCCCACCCGCCAGTCGCCTGCAGCCCGGAGACCCCACGCCACGGTCCTCTCCTCTCCGCCCGTCCGTCTCCCCCTAAATAATTCTGTTGCGGCGGCTGCGATTCCCTCCCAAATTAGATGATGACACTAATAAGATTGTACCTAAACTGTTTCAACCAAGTGAGCTCTACTGATAATTAAGCTTAATCCCAACTCTTCTACGGAATATGAGTTTTTTTGCGGGAACAAAAATCACATGCGCTCTTACGTTGACATTGTGATAGCAAACATCGCCTAAACAGATGTCTGCAATCCAATTAAATCATCTGAGGTGAAACGGCATCCCTGGACATGGACATTGTCAGGCACGAAGAGCCCTGGCAAGGTTTCGCTTGGAGCACCGCCCAACTTGGTCATGATCTTGATCATGGTCGCTCTCCTAGTTCACGATTGTCGATGAATGAGGAAGCAGGGTCTTGCCGGGAGGGATGCGAATGACGAAAAGAGTAAGGTGATGTCATCACCACACTTCAGTAGATGAAGTCGGTTGACCCTCGGTAGGGGTGTAGTACCCCCCCTTCAGATGCAAAGCCAAATAGTAGGGGAAGTGGGCCCAATAGCGGGTCAGCTCATTTGGGCGTCAAGCGGACCGCACCAATCAGGGCCATCACTTGTGGCCCAGCCCAAAATAGGTTGGAGGCACTCCTCCCATCTGGCTGATCCTCCACCATGCACTTGGTCGAGGGAATCCCCTCAAGTGGACCCACACTCCACCACCACCATCTCCCCAGTAGATGTTTGGTCGTTGCCCCAGTTTGAGGCTGCACTGAGCCAGCTGGTGATACGGTCTGCGGGGCTGGCAGCGAGAAGCAATAGTCGCCCTGTTTTCTGAGGTCCTAATCAAATCATGGGTCTGGCGAAAGAAGTTCACAAACGTGACAAATATCGAGATGCACCACCGTCTGAAGGTAGTGACGGTCAGAATGAGGAGCTCTAGACACCCGAAGCGAATGCCTCCCAGTGGGCTCCAATAACCACCTGTCTTGTGGCTTGAAGAGGAGCATCGGGATGAGGAAATCACACAGAGTAGCTGAGTTGGGACGACACAGTCCAAGCGGAGGGGAAGGAGGCGCCTTCTCTTCCTTCTCCACAAGAATCCATTCAATTTCTACATATTAAGAGTGATAAACATAATCCAATATAGATGTAACTTTCTTCTTCAACAATAATATGTAAGAAAGATGCTTTCAAAAAAAAGATTACCAGAAATTGGCATTTAGAGACAACACCTATCTGACCACTACAATGCAAGTTTGTTCCTCTTGTTGGTCGAAGATTTCTTTACAAATGCAACACTACTCCAATGCTCACAAAGTAGACCCTAACCAACATCCGTACGAAAATCAACAGGAACTTGAAGCTTCCTTCGTTGGCCAATGGTTACCCTCCTCAACCACTTTCGCTAATTCCCTAAGCACATGTCCCTTCTTCTGTAATCTTCCGATGGCTGCCACTTTCCCTCAGCTAGCGCCTGCTTCACTCTCCTAGTGAAGTTCTCCTCCAAGACATCATGTGTTGTTTGTCAGTTCAGTGGGTCAAACTTGATACACCACTGCGAAAGAACATCATGAAATATTATCTATAGTGAGTAGTGTATTTGTGAATTTGACCATAATATAACATGATCCGAGAACCATCAAATGTTGCAAAAAATCAACGTTGTAGAGTAGGATTATACATTGTTTGGTAAAAAAAATTAGCGTACCTAAATCCAAGAAATTTGGCAATCGATTAGTGATAACTTTTTGCTTATCGTTTTATGAACTTGACACTCTAGAAATGAAGTACACTCTCCCACAGTGTTGTACTATTTTATAGCAAAATTTAAATATAAGAAATGAAGCTTCATTGTACTTTCTCGCATTACCGATTCTTCCTAGCAAGTAATATCATGGGCACAATAGTGATTACGTAGTATGAATAAGACCATCCAATAATGGGAAAGATATAAGTATAATCAAAGTTCATCGAATTCTGGAGTAGCAAGTGTACTGTACATAATACAGGAAGAAGTACATTCGTTTGAATCCAAAGTGGACTAGAAACAACAGTTCATGGAGATAGATGAAGCATGCATGCATGTCAAAATCAAGTTGTCTTAATAATCAGTTACGTCAAATAATTACATTTGGTGATCATTGAGGTTCTTGGTATTGATTTTGTAGACAATTCCAATGGAATACGAACGGTAGACTGGACCATATATATAGCGTCTTCGGCACCAAAGTACACCGGGAGATGGTTGTGGGCGATATAGCGAAAAGCGGCATTGGGACTTGGCCTTGCGACTGCACAAAAAACGCGTTTAGTTGGGTTTTGACTTTCTCCTATGAGAAGCTAGTCAAGAAGCCCAATATAACGACTCCTTCATGTTGAGGTTAAGCATCTCCCTTGCATCTATGACATACATGATACCCCTGCTATGCTACTGTTCCCGACATCTCTCGTTCCACATACACGTTGTAACATATGTTTGATTCTTCTCTCATCCTCCCCTCAATTTGATCATCTCAGCACTACCTATCCCGTACTTCTTTTCTCCCAAGAAGGTGACCTTTCTAGCATACTAGACCAGTGCTCCGAGTATGTTAAAATGAGTTGAACGACATCGATCATGTGTGGTATATATACAAGGAAAGCAAAGTCCACACGAGCAACCACCGGAGAGCATTCAATTCTCGCTCCGGTGGAAGACGCATGAGTTTGTGAACATGAAATAAATAGAGCAGTAAATGTTAAAGTTTTAAGGGGGTGTTTGGTTTCAGGGACTTTTTATGTTGGGACTAGAAAAAGTCCCTAGCAAACCAAACAGGGTGAGACTTTTTTGAAACTTTTTATTAAATCAGCGGACGTTTTGCTTCATTTTATTTAGCAGACAAGAGAATCAATGCTGACCAGCTCTGAAACAATCAAGGCGATTCGCTCAACGCAGCAAGGCCAATCAAAATATCGAACACCCCTTACACGCGGGCCCGCGACTTGCACCCCACCCCCGCGGCCCCACCCGTAAGCGAGCCCCACGCGCGCACAAACCCGTGCACGCGCCCACCCGCCAGCCGCCGCAGCTCGGAGACCCCACGCCACGGTCCTCTCCGTCCGTCTAAATAATTCTGCTGCGGCGACTGCGGTTCCCCCAACCCCCCAGACCCACCAAAACACGGACTCCTCTCGCTCGCTCGCTCGCCGCCGCCGCCGCCGGCTGCTGCTCCGCGCGGCCGTCGCCGGGCGCGCTTCAGTCAACTCGCGCCCCGACTCGGTACGATCTCTCTCCGGCGGCTCTCGAGCTCTATGCGCCCCGACTTTTCCGCAGGCTGTTTTCCGCAGCGGCGATGCGCAATCTGAAGAAGCGCCTTTCCGTTTTCAGTTATTTTTTTTCTTGAAAGCGATAGAGCGGCTTTGCTGGACGGAAAGGCGGGTCGATTTGTTCTTTAGGATAGGATAAGAAAGAAAAAAAAAACTTTAGAGCACCTATACTTAGCCTGGCTAGTTTTGTTTTTTTTTTCTGACCTGACTGGATTAGCAGATGGGTTCTGAACATGCTTCTGTTGTGGGTGCACAAGAGATGGATGGCCTTCTCTGCCGATTTCGCCCTCGTTCCCTTCGCTTGCTTCGCCAATAAATCCAACGACTTCTTAGTTTGATCGATGTAGTACTGGTTTTTATCTGGTTATTACAGATTAGATTCGCTTCAAGGGGAGGGCTGTGTTGTTGTTTGCAGTGATTTTGGTGGTACATAACATAACTGAATGCCGATTTCGATGTTGATCCATAAAGTATATATTTGGACAATAATTGCTCAGAAAGTGTTTGTCAGGTCACATATTTCGCTTGGATGGGGTGCTCTGGTGTACCAGATTGTTCATTTACGATGAAACGCTTTGCTCAGATTGTTAAACAGTCCTCCGACTCAACTTACCAGTCAGCCTGAGAGAGAGTCCTAGCAAACAGTAATAACATAAGCATGTACTACACGCTTTAGGCCGAAAGGTTGAATGTATTTGTACTTCTAAACTTCCAGTAAATAAAGTATGTCAAAGCAAAGTGCATTGGCCCAATTTCTGATCAGACTCAAATATTCTACTTACCATGTTTTTTCTGTCCTGCTGCTTCCCTGTATATGCTCTTGCCAGCTTGGTCTGCCCTGTGCATGCTTACGATATCACTGAATCATATTGTTTGACATACCATCCTACTCCACAGCGAGCTTGAAATACCTCAAGATGTCGGAACATTCTGAGAGCAAGGCTGAAAAGCTCATGGGCAACATCATGGATACCATTGCTGACAGGCTCCCCAAGCAGAAGTCTGACAATATCATGAGCAACATCATGGATACCATTTCTGACAAGCTCCCTAAGCAGAGGTCTGGCCGTTTCGATCCAGGTTCAGTCGCTGATGTGAAGAACAAGATGTTTGGTCGTCAGAGGTCCCTCCATGGAGTTCTGGGTGGCGGAAAGTGTACGTTATCTGCTCACGTGCTTACTTACGTTTTCCTGTCGTGGGCATTTCTGAGACTTTTCTTTTGTTCTTATTTGTAGCTGCTGATGTGTTGTTATGGAGGAATAAGAAGATATCTTCCAGTGTTTTGGGTCTCGCGACAGCTATCTGGGTGTTCTTTGAGTGGCTTGATTACCACTTCTTGACAATCATTTCATTTGCCCTTGTTCTTGGAATGGTGGTTCAGTTTGTTTGGTCCAACTTCTCAAGGTATGGAATTTTTGAAGTGTATGCACAGTGTGTGTCCTTTTCAGCAACATAGCAATGATAATAATATAGAAAATGCCTTGTCAACGTAGGTCTTCTGAAATACCCCGGGTTAAGTTGCCAGAGGACCTGTTTGTGAACATTGCTGTTGCCATCGGTGCCCAAGTAAACAAGTTCCTGGGTTTCCTTCAAGATGTGTCTTGTGAAAGAAACTTGAAGCATTTTGTATTGGTACGTAGAGCTTTACTGTGTTCTTTTTTGTATTCCATCATTGTGATCATTACATCAAATAGGAAAATATAAAGAAAACCAGTTCTGCCTAACGATGCTCATTCTGCCTAACTGTTTTGCCCTTGACATCATCATCATGGGTTGCTGGAATATTTGGATTCAGAGAAACTAAAAAATCTTCAAAAATGGTCTGCCCAGTGTCTCTATTTGGAGGCACTTGCTTAAGAATGATTTGCTTCTCATATCACACACATAATCAAAAGCAAGCATGTCAGAGTTCTGGAATTGGATTGACCTTCATCTCTGTTTAAACCTAGATGGATTTCCCCAAAACTGGAATTGGTTGAGCCCAAGGCTGTTAGGCTGTTCTTTTTAGGGTTGTACATATACTTTATTTATACGAAAATACCGTAGAATGCATCTTCTATGGCTCAGGGTTCAAAAAAGGGAAAAAAATATCAATTCTGCATGTGGATATTGTGTCTGTTCATCATCAAGAGATGTTTTGATGTCACACTATGTTTTATTTCAGGCAATTGTTGGGTTGTGGTCTGCTTCTGTAGCTGGTAGCTGGTTCAATTTCCTGACCGTTATTTACATTGGTAAGAAGCTATAACATTTATTTCTCTCCCTTTTTTTTGCAACTGAGAAACAACATAACTGTTCCTATTTTGCGAAAGCATGCATTCCACTGCTTGCATTGATGAAAACAACACCTGGTTTGCCTGGAACAGGGTTTGTGTGCGCTCACACGCTCCCTGTGCTTTACGAGAAGTATGAGGACCAGGTCGACGACTTCCTCTACAGCATCCTGGGCCTGCTCCGGGAGCAGTACCAGAAACTCGACAGCGGCGTCCTGAGCAGGATACCCTCCAAGAGGAACAAGAAGAGCGAGTAGATTAGATCAGATCAGATCAGATGGACACTCATGATTTATCGAGTGAAATCCCTGCTATTATTCTGCCTAGTTTGTGTGCTGCAGGCCTGTAGTTTCATGTGAGAGCATGTGTGCTCAAGTGCTTCCTGAACAGAAGCAGAACGCTGGTTTAAATTCAACCGCGACGCATGCGTCTGTTGTCCCATTTATTATTTGTGGGATGCTGCTCAACACCCAACAAAATTGGTGAGACCATAAGTTGTCTGCATATATTGGAAGTTGAGCTCAGATTCGTTGTGCTTTGCCAAAAAGAAAATTGCTCATTGGCATGTCCAAATTTATGATTGTGATTTTATTTTCCGTGATTGCGATGAACACTCATGCTGTCCATGCTCAAATTTCTTGCATTCTGTCGAAAATATGGTCAAAGGGTGCAGATTAAGCACCGGATTTGGGAGGCAGAAGCTGACCCAAGTTGTTAGTTTTCAGGTGGTGTTGCGGCTGCACGCCTCCGGCATGTACCCTGAGCTGCTGGAGAAACCCATGAAATGATTGAGAAATCGGAGTGCAAGGCAGCTCACCATGATCCAACCTACCCCCAGCTCCAAAGCTACGAACTACCTCGCTATAAAATCTGTACTGCTCATGCATCTCCCACTCACCACCTCGCCGGCAAGAACAGCCAAGAAGCCAGAGAGCAGAGCGAGCCATGGAGCAGAGCATGCCGTCCGTCTTCCTCGGCCTCCTCGTGCTCCTGGCCTGCGCCGGGTCGGGGCACGGCATGCGCCTCCTCCACGACGACGACGTCGGCGACGAGGAGTACGCCCGGGAGTTCGCGTTCGGCTCCATGGCCGCCGCGGAGACCGAGACCGCGCCGCAGGGCGCGTCCTTGGACGACTACGAGGACGAGATCAGCCGGGTGGAGTTCGAGCCGGGGCGCGGCGCGTCCTACGACGCCACGGTCGCGCCCGGGCCTGCCCCGGGGCCGGCGATGGCGGGGAGCGACGCGGCCGGCACCGGCAGCATGAAGTGGTGGCTGCCGCCGTCGACGATGCCGTCCTTCCCGCTGTTCCCAAACCCCGGCGGCATGCCCGGGATGCCCATTCCTGCCATGCCCGTGCCTTTGCCTGCGCTCCCCGGGATGCCCGCCATGCCCATGCCGGGGGGCATGCCTATGCCTATGCCAGCAGGGATCCCGGGCGGCGGCATGCCTATGCCTATGCCGGGAGGCATCCCGGGCGGCGGCATGCCGTTCAACTTCAAGCCGGAGGGATGGGGCGGGGGCGCCGGCGCGGCGCCATCGCCGCCCAGCCGTGCGCAGCCGACGCCTCCTGCCGCCAGCGCGAGCGACGGCGCCACCGACAGCAGCGGCGACAACCCGAACCCCAACGGGGCCATCCACTGACAAGCAAGGAGAAATAGCGGCATCGATCACCTGACCTGGGTGCCATGGCCTAGAGTATAAACCCAAAATCTTTTTACTAGTAGTAGTAGCTACTAGCACCTGCACTGCTACATTGCCATTGCTCGAAAAAATGCTCCAGACAGAAGCAGCAAAAATCAAAATGATGAACAATTCGTATGTATTTTGACAAGTGAGCTACACAAAAAAAAAAAAGTTTTAGTGTGTCTGTTCATCAACTTGTAAAAACCCTACAAGGTCAACTCCCTACATTGCCACTATTGCTCATCTCAGTCCGTATGTAGTTCATACTAAAATGCCCAAAACATCTTACATTTATGAACGAAGGGTGATTTTGAAAGAGTGAACAATGTGTTTACTGTTTATACTATATAAAACAAATGATTTTCACTTTTTTTGTGTAGCTCACGTGAACTCAAGCACTAAAACACCGGACAAGCTGCATATTCACAGGGCTACAGGATTTAAAAAAACATATGCATAAAAGAAAAGGCGACAAAAATGCAGGATATGCAGATTCAGAAAGAAAAACGCCCATGGTAACCAGACTTAAACCATGTCATCTCAGCAATCATCTCGGGTCAGCTAATATCAAGAACTAACAACAATACTAAAACAAAATACTCGTAACACACGTTGCTCCAAAAATTTCGCACTAATAATGTCTGATAGATAAGCCGCCTCAATACAGATGCAGAAGTCTGTAGGCAGGTTTTACAGGTTAAAACGACGGTACCGCACTATTTACAGCTCAACCTAACAAGTTGGTCACCAGTTGGCTTAACACAGCCGATGCGATCATCAGGTGCACCAAAAATCCTTAAAAAGGACCAGTTACCAAGAATGAATAGCCATCTGCGTTATTCACTCGGGGTTGACCTTTTGCTTCTTCGAGTGCTCCTTGTTTTTCTTGGCTTCACGGCGCTCCCGCTTCAGGCCCTTTATGTCGCTTGTTAAGGTCAACTTCGAAACCTTTCGGTCAGAAAATCATGAATCGGGTTAGTGTGGCAGATAGGTTAATATTTAAGCTTCACAGCTGCTAGTGAAACAGTTTAGAGACACAAACCTCCTGGTCTGGAATGTAGATCCTGCCCTCCTTGCCATCGATTGGATTATTCGTCACATTTTTCACCTGCAAATATGTTAAATGTAGTTCTGAATTCATACTGGCATACGAGTAATTGGTGTCAAAATTAGGTCAGGAAGTATAGTTGTTTATGGCTAATGGCGCCATTTTGCAACCTAACCAGCAGGATGACAATATCTGATGAACAAAAGACAGCTGTTCCATTGGATTTACCTTCTTAGCATGACCAGGAGCCTTCATAGCTTCCTTTTGTAAACTTTCAGATGGACGTTGGTGCCGCCTAACTACCAGGTCCATTGAAGGCCCAACTTCAACCAGCTCCATCCTAGGAATAGATGTGCCTGATCTTTTTAGGCGGAGAGCACAGTGCATCATGTAGACAGTAGTAGGGGAAATTGCTGTGCACACGAATATCCGATCTACACCAGCGAGGTTCAGGTTCTCTACCACCTATGCCAACAATAAATAAGTTACGGGATTAAAGCTTATCTATGCCCTACGTTCCAACTTATCTACAAAGATGCACACCTCTCCTTTGAAATGATCAAGGAGCATTTCCTTCAAATGCTTCAGCTCATCGACACTCTCAAAGTGCTCCCCAATGAAGGCAAAGAAAGGCTTTGTCCCAAGTTTAGGCGCCAACTTTTTATCATATGCATAGGATTCTATGGATTTGTAGTTCTCAACTCCTACTTCAACAAGGTCGTATATGTGGTGATCGTAAGTCCTTCCCAAAACAAGATTGTTGGGCCTCTTCTTTGAGTGAGAACCATACTGCAAAAACATAAATAGTTGCAGTTAAAAATAATAGAGAATAATATTCTCTACATTTAACATACAAAGAAAAATGAAAAGGTTCACCATAACAGACATGGAAAAGGTTTCAGATAATTTCCATACTGGTGCTCAGAAAGTCATTGCCTAGCTCACTAAATCTACTTCTGAGAACATCATCAGTTTAGGGTTTTTTTTTCTCAAGTGAATAACAGGTCCCATTCTCACCACATACACAATAGGAACTGACATAACTTACCACTAAGAGGCTGCAGTCAGATTTAAGGGAGAAGAACTCCAGTGAAGTTTCACCCCCGCTCTCAAATGGCCTGATGTTGTCGTTCTTCTTGGTGTACTTCACAGCATGATCACGCTTCAGGTGAAAAAAATCCGCCAGCACATCGTTCAAAACTGCGCTAGTCTTTGTACCATGGAGAATAAGCATCTTCTTGCCATTCTCAACCTGCAACAAGCATTACAGGAACAGTCATGATAGAGGAATCGAAAAGAAACACATACATACTGTTTCTAGCTTCTTTTCATGGAAGGTTATAGAGCAGCAGAGCCTTCCAATAGAAACTAATGTCAAGATTTGCAAGTGGTTATATGCACAAAATCCGGCCAAACCTTTTGCGTGTAACTTGGTTCCAAAGTACACTGATGCAGCACACTAGTTGAAACTAATTTTGGAAATTGCTGGAAGATACCAATTTTCGCTTGGCCTCGGACACACAAGAAAATGATGATTTAGGCTTATTGTAGGGGTACCGTGTCTAATAATTCAACGGAGACGGTGTGTTTCTGGTACTGCAAATTAAACTGAAGGAAATTTTGCAACAGCTGAAATAGAAAAAGGGTCAAAGAGAAAGGAAGCTTACAAGCTTGGGCGCGTGCTTGAGGAGCTCGCGCTTGGCGCGCATGTTCCTGGGAACCCTGATCGCCACCATCTTGCTCATCTGACGGCCCAACAGCTGAAAAAAGCATTTCAAGGAAGAGAAACAAGTTGCTCTTAAACCATCCATCCATGTCAAACATAATAAATTAGCGTCTAGATGATAGATGATGACACAGAACGCTGCTGCTGAATCTTGGCGAGGAACTAATCGACGAAGCTGTACTAGTAGCAAGGAAATTATATCTTAGTACATGTCCATGATAACAACTGTAAATTTGAGCATGCCTGAATTTCTTAAAAAAATCAGAACGAAGCATGCATAATAACAACAAACAAGTCCACCAACATTTCAAACAGAGGCACGCGTCGCCAAAGTATTATGCTGTGAATGCTTCCATCCATGGCAATCTCCAGCATGGATGGTAAAGAGTAAAATACAGTGGCTGAACCTTCCACAGCCACAGGAAAGCAATAGCGTCCATGGACATGGCATAAAAGAAACTCGAAATAGAATTCTGAATGCATCTTATTATTTTTCATAATAATAACACGAAGATATATACAGAATAAAACAGGCAAGCACGGTGTTGTTTCTACATCATCAATTTTCCAGGTCTACTTTTTTATGGCAGCAGCACTGGGTATTGCAGCCAGGAAGACGATACCCATGGAGTTGAGGTAAAAGGGGGAGCTCAGGCGAGGAACAAACCAAGCGAAAATCGCGGCGGCGGCGGCGGCGATGCTGTGCGCGCACTCGGTCTCGCTCTCCGGTATGCGGCGGCGGCGGCGTGTGGAAGATGCGGGTCCCGGAGACGATGGTTGGCGGCGAGGGCTCTATACGTCGTACTTAGCCCTAGACGGATGGGCCTTCTGCACCGCGCGCGCGCATGGGCCGGCCTATCCTCTTTTCAGCCCGGTTATTTTGTTTCTTCTTCTTTTCTGTTTTTCTTCCTTTTTCACCTTTTTTCGTTTTTACTTTTCCCCAAAATTTCTCCGTAATTTTTTTACACACAGTCATTTCTTACTAATGCATGAATAATTTTCAAAAAAATATTTTCTAGCACATGGTTTTTTTTGTAGACACAAACATTTAATAAAATAAATAAAAGAGCTTCTTGAAACACATGACCATTCATTTATATACATACGGACATTTTCTATCGAGGTATCTTAGGCAGATGCTTCATCTTTCTCAAGTAAAAAATCAATTCAACATTTTGGTACCAGTAGCAGAAATTCAAGAATTAAATCTCCACACCGCACACAACGCGGAACCACCACGGAGCATAAACAAAAGGATAACAGTACCAAATAAGCAGACGAGCGAGAGCACTGGATGCACCGGAGTACCAACCAGTTGAACGGATGAAATCGTGAGCTTTGCTCGCAAGACAAAGAAAATGAAACCGGAGGCAATAATCAGCCGCTGGATTATTTACTAGGAGTAGTTGTCATCATGCCAGTTGGATGATGCCTACAATTATGTTTAGGTGACGCAATGAGCTACCAGACTGGACAAATAAATCATACTCTTCAGTTGACCAGAACATGCTCCGTACAAGATCAACTTCCGCACTGACGGAACCTGCGGCGGTGAAGTCATTCAGCAGCTGAATGAGAGCTCACATACCTGCGAAACAGTCACTGGTCATACAAAATTTGTACCACCGGTTGATGATGCAAAGCCATTAAAGTTATACCACCTCACAAAGTTTTGTATTGCTAAACATAAACATCAAAGTAATCACTGTGGAACTTATGTCAAACGTCCAAAGTAAATCAAACCGGCAGCAATATCAGAAGAAGTTCAAAAAGGGAAAAAAAAAAATCTTTGCTTCATGGTGTTGAAAGCAGATGCATCTGCCTTGTGGCTCAAAGACACATTTTTTAAATATTTTTTTAACATAAAGACACATGTTTTAGAAATGTAAGAAATATCCGTTTACTAATTAACGGGTTTAGATCAACCAAATCCATGTGGTAGAAGCCTCTAACAAGGGATTATGCATCATATTATAAAGACACTTCCTTCGGGCCATAATGGACACTGCTTTTTTTAACTCACTACAGCATTAAGCTATGGCAGCTGACTCTGAAATGCCGGTTCTTCATTTGGCTTGCCCTTCAGCATCGCTGTTGGACTGCCAACAGGCAACAGCCTCGAGCACCACTACCTCAAAATCTGGGCACATGTCCTCTACCGTCGCAGCATCAGGAGATGGCCGAGCATTTTTCCGTGTGATGCCCGTAGATCTGCCAGATTTGGCCGAGCAATCCTCACTGGGCTGGCCATTGCAGCAAGACTGCAATCTCGTGACACTATGCAGCGGTGGTGGCTATCAAGGAAGAAGCAGGTGTACAGGGACCAGCACACGAATTTATGTGTGGAGCAAGACAAACAGCAGAACTCTCTAAGGCGAGAGTACCAAGATCAAAGTGGAGGCAGAGAGATGGCGGCCTACTTTCACGTTTTAACAATAGGTTGCGTGAACCACAGTGAGAATCCTCACTTGTATTTGGTTATTCACAAATGGTTGTAAAGGGGGCATTTTGTAACAAAAACAAAAGGTACCAGTTATGATCCCTCAAATGAAAATACAAAGATAAGCTTACATTACCTGCCCAACCAATGTATCACAATACAGTCACCTTATGCATTGCATTACACAGAAGTTTGGCTTCATCAGGTCCACCACCAATGCCCATGTCTACAAGCATAAGCCAAAAAACCAAAGATACGATGATAACCCGCAATTTTTTTTGATAAATGCCACTCCACTTATGGCGATTCATAAAAATGCCACTGCAATTTCTAAACTTTGAAAAATGCCACTGCAATTTTTGCAAACTTTGAAAAACGCCACTCCAGACTTCGAAAAATGCGACTGGAAATGGCATGAAATGGCATTTTTCAAAGTTTGGAAATTGCAGTGGCATTTCTCGGAATCGCCAGATTTGGAGTGGCATTTATCCAAAAAAAAACTATTTGGGTAAGCCAAAATTGAGAGAGGAAAAACACATGTTTCAACATTGGAATAGATGAACAAAAAGCACATCTACTGCCTTGCAAAGAATATTTCTGAGAATGGTATATACACTCAGTAATCTCCTAAAATGGAATGGCATGCACATAATATTAGCTGATCAGAATGAAAAAGTGATCTAGAGTTATTCCCGTGCTATCTGAAGTAGATAAAATATAATATATCCAAACCAATAAATTTTAAGAACAAAGAAATAATGACAATTCATATTTGAATAACTTTAGCTTGAAAAGATAAAACAAACTCAATTCATTTATCCTCTGGTACAAGTAGACTCTCACACTTGCGAGTCTTCAACAAGTGATAAAAATGAACTATTATCTCGTACAGATCAAATCAAGCCTTTATTATGGATTTAAGTTAGCAAGATTAAAATAAATAAACATTGGGTCAAAGGATGCAACTAGTTTTAAGTCTTTAAATGTATATTGAGCTACCATTTGGACATTTCAGCTTTCCAATTTCCAGCTGTTTTCCATCTCAATGGGGGAAACACAATCACTGGCATTATACGTCTTTTGCATAACACAATAGAAAGGTAGCAGTGAAATTTAGCTTTGTTTTATCTTTACATTAATGGTTTTAATCTATATTTTTCTTCATCTAATAAACTTACATAAGATGCTCGCTACCTCTGACTTCAATCCCAGAGTTTGAAAATCATAAAAATAATATCATAAGCAGCATGGCAGTTTGTTCAATAGCACATTTAGCGGCAAAAGGAACTGTTGACACATGTTTAATTTATATTATTATTAGTCTAACGCCAAGGATGTGAAAAGCTTTCCATCAATCAATTGTAGAAAAGTACTTGGTTATTACCTGCAGTATAAACACTTGTGAATGGATGAACCAAGAAGTAAGATGCCTGTATGGGTGGCTTGCTGAACTTCAATGACTCAAGCTGGACCAAGAAAATACTGAATACTGTCCTTAGAAACACCACATTATTGACCTCGCAATACCCCAGCATCATTGGACTCATTCCCCTCTTGTCCAGGGAAAGAAGCTGATCCAATCCAATAGTTTTCCCCAGCACCCACGAAACAACACCGGCACGGTCGATCTCCCTTTTCCACAACTGGATGTTGAAATCCAACAGCTCAAGGATGCCAAGCCCGCCACCGTCCACGGGCATAGCCCGGAAGGAGCGGCTGCCATCGCTGCACTTATCCAGTGGCAGCGGTATCACAGCCAGGCGTTGTGTGCCCAAATCAAACTGAAGGATGGCGGCGGTATCCCCATTTAGCGACCAGTAGAGGGAATTCCCAACCAGGGTGCTGGAGACACGCATAGAAACCGTGGTGCGAACGTTGCTCTCAGAATCTACGGATACCCAAATTGGATCGCCCCATTTGCCGGCCTCCGACGAGTAAACGCAGGCGAACAGCCGCTTGTTTGGCCTGTCGATGCCTGCCAAGACCACCTGGAACTGGAACGGGCGGTCGTCGAGGATCCCGGCGGTGCGGAGAACCGCACCGTTTAAGATCTCGATGACCTGGCGCTCGTCGATCACCGGAGGGACGACGAAGCGGTGCTGGTCGCCGGTGACGGGGTCCCACACCAGGACCTCGATCTCGGCACCCCCCGCGTCGACGAGGAGCACGAGACCGTCGCGGCAGCCGAGGATCGTGCGGCCGTCGCCGTTGCGGAAGCTCAAGGAGAAGCGGCTGACCGGGACGCGGTTGGGGGGATCCAGGATAGGGGTGAAGAAGAGGCTGCTGGGGGAGTCCGGGGAGGGTTCGCGGGTGACCTCCTCGAAGAATCCGATCAGGGGAGGGGGGCTGCGGATGTGGTGGGCGCGGAAGCGGCGGACGAAGCGGCGGTCGGTGACGAGGCGGCGCCAGCGCTTGCAGACGAGGGAGGCGCGCGGGAGGGCGGACGGCAGCGGGGCTAGGCGGACAAGGATCTCCGGGAGGAGGTTCTCATCCTCCAGCGGGGCCGCCACCGTCGGCATCGGCACCGGCGCTGGCGAGATGGGGAGGCCGCCGCTGGTCATCTCGCCCAAAAAACTCCTCCGGAAAACCGACCAAGCTTTGTTTTAGCATTTACTTATTTTTTATGTTTTTGAGCAGAGGTTTCGTTTTAGAAGAACCGATCAAGCCGGGCGTAGGCCCACCAACCAGTGACTTAACTGGGTCAGAACGCCGGGCCAGTAAAGACACTGTACTGTACCTCTTTTTTTTCCCTTTTTTTCTATTTTTTTGAGAATTATTTTTCATTTTTCAATACATACATACATACATACATAAATACTGAATACTGTCCTTACGAACACCACATTATAAATCAAAATGAATATTTTTTGTAATATAAATCAAACATTTTTAAGATACCCGTTGAACATTTTTTAAATACAAGTTGGATATTATTAAAATGCACATTATACATCTTGTAGATATATAGTGAGCGTTTTCAAACACACATTGAACATTTAAAAAAATGACATGAATATTTTTTAGACGTGCTGGTATTTGTTAAAGTGCTAGAATATTATTTGAAAATGTCACGAACATCTTTTTATACGTTACGAATTTTCTCTTTATAATTGCAAGAACAAATTTTTGAAATGTCATGAAACATGTTTATAAAACGCATGAACATTTTTTATGGCATGATATTTTTTGATTGATAAGAACATTTTTTACAAATGATGCAATATTTTTTTAAAAAAAATTGAACAGTTTGGAAACTGTTATGATCAAAATTTTAAACATGTGAATATTTTTTAAATTCAAGGAATACTTTCTAATGTTTCAAAAAAATTATAGATTGCACGACTTTTTTACAGATCATTAACATTTTTTGAAGGCATGGTGAACATTTAAAATTAATA
Organism: Aegilops bicornis; assembly: GCA_021605145.1. Classification (NCBI taxonomy): domain Eukaryota; kingdom Viridiplantae; phylum Streptophyta; class Magnoliopsida; order Poales; family Poaceae; genus Aegilops; species Aegilops bicornis. Next base: position 689,386,120 of record CM038673.1, on the reverse strand, counting down.
ATTAACGAAAATTTTGAAATATATCTTACATTCGTCAATTTATAAAAATACATAGAAATCTATATTACAGTGCATTCACATTTTTTTGTACGCACAGTGAACATTTCTAAAATTTAACTAATGTAATCTTTGAAAATATATTTCACAGTCATGGATTAAAAAAAATACATGGAAATATATTTTTATATATGCGAATGTATTTATATCACATAAATATTTGTTGCCTAATTTTATTACTAAAATCTGTCACACGAAGCTACATATGTTGATCGATTTTATGGCAAACTGGGTGGTGCAACAACGGAAGTGTTTATTGGGCCGGCCCAACATACACGCAAACTTCGGGCTCGCTGCAGGGTGGACGTGCCCGTGTCCATCTCCCCAGCGTTTCCGTCGGATCATACGATTAAATTTGACCACAAGTTAAGCCCACACCCCAGTTGCCAACGAAGTCAGAATGTGGTCGTTTTTCAGAATTCTAACCCCAATTGTAGTGGTTTTATGTAAATGCACTCCATCTTATGGGGTAGCGTTTAATGCCGTGGTGTCATTATTTAGTGCGCTCGGGGGTATTTGAGGAATGGAATCTTGCTCCACTTTGGATCAGTGGCGTACCTAAGCGGTGTGCCGGGTGTGCCATGACACACCTAGAATTTTGGAAATTTTTCTTTATCATGTACTTCCTCCGTTCTTAAATAATTGTCTTTCTAGAGATTTCAACAAGTGACTACATACGGAGCAAAATGAGTGAATCTATATTTTAAAACATGTCTACATACATCCGTATGTTGTAGTCCATTTGAGATGGCTAGAAAGACAAATATTTAGAAACGGAGGGAGTAGTAATAATTAGCTGATTTTCGAGGCTCATCCAAACCAATCGAAATAGACTTTTTTTTAGAAAATAGTGTACACGCATTCCTTTTTTTTTCTGGGTCCGTCCCTGCTTTGGACCATAACACTTCATTTTAACCACAAACTAAGCCCAACCCCGCAACGAACGATGCAAATCCCAATCTGGTATATGGTGCAAGATCATGCAAATCTTCTTTACAAGTTAAACTTTACACGTTGGCATTGGAATCCCAAGCTTGGAATTTAGTACTACTAATCAGTTGTGTGATCTTAAGAAAACACCATGCTTCTAAATTAAACAACAAAAAGGTCACGATACGTGTAGCAAACTCCACATAAATCAGATGTTCTAGGGGAACTAGCAGAAGTGATGAAAAGCACATATTAATATATTATCAGTTTTGTCATCTTCTAGGGGTAGCGTTGGATATGCCGCAGTGTCATCCGTTGGATCATAAACTTTAATTTGACCACAAGTTAAGGCCACACCCCACGGCAAGTGATGCAAATCCCAATTAGGATTTGTCATGCAATATCATGCAAATCCTCTTTTTCTAGTTAAAACTTTACACATTGGTATAGCTATCTCAAGCTTGGAACTTAGTACTACTAATCAGCTATGTGATGAAAATCCTAATTATGCAATGGCATGCACATCTTCTTTACTAGTTAAAACTTTACAGGTTGGCACCACTATCTTAAGCTTGGAATTCAGTATTGCTAATCAGTTGTGTGATTTTAAGAAAACGAACAATTCTTTTAAAATGACCGGTTGAAAGGTTACGAGGCGTGTAATGGTCTCCCACAAATCCGATGTTCTACAGAACTCAGACGTACGGGAAGATCAGACCGGAAGCGCCACACTAACCCGAGATAGGATAAACTTAGGTTGCTTACATATATACGAATTGACACGACAATGACTAATTACACAAGAGACAACAAACCACTTATCTTGCTTTATGACGCAGATGCTTTGATCCTTAGCATGTGGCTCCCGTTAAATAGCCACAATTCACCCATGAAAACAACACTTCCCAATCACCCATCTTTCTCTCAACTCTAACAAAAAGCCCAACGAACCACCACCCCAGCCATGGCAACCATCCTCGCCACCGACGTCCGCCTCTCCATTGCGCACCAGGACCGCTTGACTTTCGCCTCGCCTCCACTATCTCATCCAACCCCGAATCTACTGCCAACAATGTCGCATTCTCGCCGGTTTCCCTCCACGTCGCGCTCAGCCTCATCACGCTGGCGCTGGGGCGCCACCATGACCAACTCGTTGCTACACTGGGGGAAGGCGAGGCTGAGAGGCTCCACGCGCTCGCCGAGCAGGTGGTGCAGTTCGTGCTTGCCGACGCGTCCTATGTCGACAGTCCGCGTGTCGCCTTCGCTAACGGCGTCTTCGTGGACGCATTGCTGCCTCTCAAGCCATCCTTCCAGGAGCTTGCAGTGTGCAAATACAAGGCCGAAGCTCAGTCCGTGGACTTCCAAACTAAGGTGACCCCCCTTCTTTACCTAGCTCGTTCTCAAAATGACGACAAGGTTTTCACCATAAAACAAATACATGGTAAAAAGGTTTGCTCGTTATCTATGACATTATCATGTACAGAGTTAAATAACTATGGCATATGCCACTGTTTCTCCCAAAGTGCTTGTCTTGTGCTGATGTAATATAGTGGTATTGTGTTTATGCTGATATTTAGAAAAGCCTCAAGATTTGTTATAGTCCTTTTCCTTTTGAAATTAAGTGGTTATATCTGTACCACTGTTTTTAACACTAGAAGTTCTAGCACCGTTTCCAACTTTCTATAGGTACATACATATAGTATCTCGGTTGGTTGGGTAAAATAAAATAGATCCGTCTTAACACCCCACTGTTAAACCATTCAGGTTTATGTAATTTATTTTTGTCTAGCTCATTACTTGTAATATGCATGGAGTACTTATTAATCCTTGGCATTTCTGTCCAACTTAATTATTGGAATGTAATTGTTGTTCATGTGAATTTATGATACCTTGGAAACATTCATTGTCGTGTTGTCATGTTGCTTATTGTGGTCCAGAGTAGTGTACATATAGGAGTATGTATAGCCGATCTCTATGTGCTGAATTTTCCTAGGTATTGAAAAATGGTGCTTGAGATGTTGTGATGACCATTTAATCAACTTCGTATGCACATATGAATATTTTTCTGTCATCTGTGGTTGTATGTGATGATTTTACTATGTGTGTGAAACTTTACTATACATAGAAATGCTTTGTAAAACGTTAGTATTCTGCTTTGCATTCTTGGCAACTGTAATATTTTGTACTTTGAGTGATTTTTTTCAAACTGGGTAGCACAATAGTGTTGTCAAATTATTTTCATTACATAATTAACTGACCTTTCTTTATTTGACTTGGTCCAGGCCGCAGAAGTTACTGCTCAAGTGAACTCATGGGTAGAGAAAGTCACAACCGGTCTCATCAAAGATATTCTCCTTGAGGTCTATTAACAACACCACTAGACTTGTTCTTGGCAATGCCCTTTATTTCAAAGGAGCTTGGACAGACCAGTTTGATTCACGTGTAACAAAAGCGACTACTTCTACCTTCTTGATGGGAGCTCAATTCAAACACCATTCATGTACAGCTCGGAAGAACAATACATTTCTTCTTCCGATGGCTTGAAGGTACTTAAGCTTCCTTACAAGCAAGGTGGGGACAAGAGGCAGTTCTCCATGTACATCCTTCTTCCGGAAGCACCAAGTGGTATCTGGAGCTTGGCGAGAAAAAGTTGAGTGCTGAGCGAGCTCTTGGGCGCCATATCCCAAGGCGAAGGTTGCACTCAGGCAATTCAAGCTCCCCAAGTTCAAGATATCCTTGGGAATTGAGGCATCTGATTTGCTCAAAGGTTTGGGTCTGCAACTTCCATTCGGTGCTGAAGCAGATCTTTCGGAGATGGTGGATTCCCCAATGGCACAGAACCTCTACATCTCATCCATTTTCCACAAAGCATTTGTCGAAGTGAATGAAACAGGAACTGAGGCTGCAGCAACAACTATTGCTAAAGTAGTCCTGCGACAAGCACCGCCGCCCTCGGTCTTGGATTTCATCGTGGATCACCCTTTCCTCTTCCTTATCCGGGAAGACACTTCCGGTGTGGTTCTATTCATCGGTCATGTGGTCAATCCTCCGATCTTTGTAATGTGTTTGCTCAAGTGTCTTGTCATTTGCCTCGGCTGTTACATGTAAGAGCAGGGGTTTGGACAATCAATCATGCTACCCATGCAATAAATCCAATAAATGTTCTATGCTTTTGATGAATCCTACACTCGTTTGTTGGCATATTATTTTTGTGGGAATTTTACGTATCGATGATTGGACCACCTTGACCCAAAATACTAGCTATGCCATTACGCATGCGACATTGAGAGGCGAGAGACGGTTCAACACACTCATTTTGACTTCTTCTTTTTTGAAAGGAATAGAAAAACACAATCAAGTTAAAGTCGAAACACATGAAACTGTAACTTGTCAATCATTGCAAAAAGTGGTCCAAGTGGATGGTAAAGTTCCCTTTTCTTTAAAAGTGAGATTAAAGGAATTCCGACCACTTTTTCTTTGCTCAATTCACTGAACCAAGTACATAAAGAGTGGTGCTGAATGAAAGAAAGAAAGAAAGAAAGAAAAAAAAATACATTTTCCAAGCACGGGCGAAGGCCGAAGGCTCGTCAACTACTGAACCACCAATCGTCCTACAACCGGAGCCGGACACCATTCCGCTGCTGATAGGAGTGGAGATCGAGCCTTAGAACAAGCAGGCAGCAAAAGGCGGTGGCGCTGCCATGGGTTCTTTGTGCAACCACGACATTTCCAAGCTCGTGCTCAAGCCAAGCAATCCAACAACATTTTGGTACTACCAGCAACAGAGATTCGAGATTGAAGTCTCCACACGACATACAACATGGAAACACAGAGCATAAGCACTCCGTACCAATCGATTGAATGAATGCATGATCATGAGCTCGCACGAAAGACACAGAGAGAATGAAACCGAGGCGGACAATGAGCTAACAGAGGCAAAGCATATGCCACTTCCTTATTCATGAGGCCAAGCAAGTTGCTGCCCGTCCTACAATTATTCTGCGGAAGGGAGTTACCAAACCGGACAAATAAATAAATCAATCCTACAAGTCTACTTCGCGGTGGACGAACATGCTTGCTGCCTAGAAGACGAATGGAGCCTGCCGTGACCGGTAAGCCATTCCGTTGCCCGAACCACCGAATAGGAACTTTAGATACCGCACAACGGTGTTATTTGTCAAACCAATTGTGTCATCGATTGATTATTAGGCAAAAGCCATTAAAATTATCGTACTATGTCAAAGCGTTTGCATAACATCAACTTCATCATTACAATCCGCAACAAAACCGAAGCTGGATGAGAGCTCTAGATACCGTGGAGCAGTCACTTGTCAAACCAATTTGTACCCTTTGGTTGATGATGCAAAAGCCATTAAAAGTCAAAGTTTGTATTGCTTGCGGGACTTCCATCAGACCTCCAAAGGTGGAATCAAGACCAACACTAAATCGAGAGAAGGTTCAAAAGGAAGAAAAGGAACAACGCCTCATGGGCATATGATTATATGAGGGATTCATGGAGTTGAAAGCAGATACATCGCTTTCTAGCCCAAAGGCACATGTTTTAGAAGTGTAAGAAACATTAAAAGTTTAAATCAACCAAATCATGCAGCACAAGCCTCGAGCAAGGGATCGTGCATCGTATTATAAATCGATACTTCCTTCGGTCCAAAATAGACACTACTTTTTGAACATTCTACGACATCAAAGCTATCACAACTGCCAAAAGTTCCTCCGAAGGAAAGTCGCCTCTCAAGTGCCGGTTCTTCATTTGGTTGGCCCTTCAATATCGCTGTTGGACTACCAACCACCTTGAGCAACATCAAAAGAAAAACCCGGGTACGTCTCCTCTTCGTGCATATCATCAAGAGATGGCCGAGCATCTTTCTGTGTGATGCCCGTAGATCTGCCAGATTTGGCTAAGCAATCCTCACTGAGCTGGCCGCCAGATTTGCGCTGCGACGTCCACCTGTGCTTCCAGGTCCAAGACCACCTCCACATCTGGCTTGACGATGTCAGGAACATCGGGAAGCAGCTGGACGTCAATGGGGTGGTGCTTGTCACCCTCCCTGGCGACGGGCGCCACCATCTGGACCTCCGGCTCGAGGATGACGGGCGCCGCCACCTTGACCTCCGGCTCGTCGTTAGAGAGGACAATTACCTCCGGCTCCTCCCAGCCAGTCGACCAGGACGAGTCAGCGGCGTAGCCAGAGTCGTACTCCGAGTCGGACGAGATGTAATCGGAGACGTCGTCGTGCCCGAGGAGGTTGGACTGGTAGTGGTCCCAGTAGGCCGTGTTGACAGGCGCAGGGACGGCCAGGTCGATGTTGTGGACGCGCTCCGCTCGCGAGGCAGCGCGTGACGGATCTGGCTGCCACGGCGCGGTGGCGGACCGGTACATCCACCACCGAGATCGCTGGATCGGGTCGTCGGAGCGCGTCTCCTGCATCGCAAAGTGGAGGATGAGCGCAGGAGGGATACCGAAGTGGCCGGTGCAGGCGCGGTCCAGCTCGTCGTCGGTCAGACCTTGAGGAGGCCATGCACGTGGTGACGCAGCATCTCAATGCTCGAGAACCACTTCCTGATCTCCGTCAGGCCCGCGCGCATCGCCTTGTCGTCGCCTGCAAGGTCATTGATGACCCTCTGGCAGGCGGGGCTGTTATCCATGTCCGCGATGGCGGTGTGGTGGTCGGCGGCGGCGGTTTGGTAGCAGGGTAACCGAGGCGACGTGGTTTGGTAGCGGGGTGGACTGAAAGTGAGTGGAGAGTGGAGTGGTGGGTGGGTGGGCTTAAAAGCAGAAAAGGAAACCGAGAAGGCATGGGCCACTAGCAACTACTATAGTTAGTTTAGTACATGTCCTTGATCAAAGCACTAGTACTTACCCCATTGGCATTGCCCACAACATTCAACACCTCATGTACTGGGTTCGAGGCCCAGGCAAAACTTTTTTTGTTTGATTTTTAATTTTTTTTCTTTCAACAAAATTTGGTACATATGTTCAGTTTGCAGCAAATTCAGCAATACAAATTCATTCATAAAAATTCAGTGTGCCTCAAATTTAGCAAAGATGGACACAGAAGCAAAAATGCAATGATGCATCAAGTTCAGTTTGCATCAAATTCAGTTTGCATCAAATTCAGTTTGCATCAAATTACTTATGTCTGGTACATTTGAAATGAGCTACATTTGAGCTCTAGTAGTTTCTTCACTGAATGAACTACATTTGAGCTTAATGAGCATCAAATTACTCAACTAACCACATACTGAATGAACTACATTTGAGCTCTGCTAGTTTGAAACACTCAGATTTAAGTTTCTGCCGAAAAATCACTGAATTACAAGTGCAACAGCGCTGATTCATCTGAACTCATCAAACATGTTGACTCTTTTTCTTCTTGGGCACACGTCCACTTGGCTCTCCTACTTGCTTCTTCTCTTCAGCTCTTCTTCTCTTGGCCTCTTCTTGTTGTTTCTTCTTTGCTGTTTGATCTTGTTTTTTCTTCAGTGCTGCAATAGCTCTCTTTGCTTCTTGCTCTTCTCTTCTCTTCATTGTTGCCTCTGCCTTAGCTGCAATTGCTTCAATTGCCCTGGCCTCCTTTCTTGCTGCTGAAGCTTCCATCTTTGCTGCTGTTTCCTCAGCCTTCTTCCCTTTTGCTGCTCTTCTTCTTCTGGCTGCCTTCTCTGCTCTCCTGATAGCAATTCCCTGCCTCTTTGCTTCAGCCTCCTCTGGTCTCCTCTCTGCCATCTCATTCATTGTCTCTAGTGCTTCATCTCTCCTGGCTGCCATTTGCCTTTCTTTATCTCTTTTGATCTTCAACAACTTCATGGTCAGGTTGCCACCATTTGTAGCTGTTGTTGTATGTGCTGAAGCTTGAGAACTGGATGCATGTAATATGAATGATGAATCTGGCAGAGTGCCTTCAGTTTCTTCTCTAGGTACAGGCCTAGACTGCTGCATCTTAAGAAGCATTGTACATCCAAAGTCTTGCACCTGTGCACAGCCAATCATCACATGCTATCATCACTGCTGTATCATATTAAATACAACCTAAAAGAAATGGACAAAAAAGATTAGAATTTACCTGAAAAACAAATGGTGTATCATATTCATCCTCTTGTTGCTACACTGGGCAATCACTCTGTGTGGCATTGACATCCTCCTGTGTAAGTTGGCCATCATCTTGTGTGACATGAACCTCCTCCTGTGTGACTTGCCCATCATCTTGTGTGACATGAACTTCCTCCTGTGTGACTTGCCCATCATCTTGTGTGACATGAACCTCCTCCTGTGTGACTTGCCCACCATCTTGTTGTGCCATAACTGGTTCATCATTAGACACATCCTCAGGAATAGCCCTTGGCCCCCTTCTCACTGGTAGTTTTGGCAAAACGCCTTGACTTTTCTAGTATTACATCCTTTGATGTTGTGGCCCTGTTCATGGCAGTATGAACATGTTATTGTGCCTCCATGCCTGTTCAGTACCTTTGTGCCATCTTTCTTTTCAATCTCATAAGGCTGCTTTCTCCTACTCTTGTTTGAAGGCCTCCCAACTTTGTTTTCATAGACAGGTGGTTTGGTTTCACAAGCAGTCATCTTCTGCCACTCACTCATGTCTCTGCAAGGCTTGATAATTGGCTTGTATACTAACTTGAATGCTTCTATACTGTAGCAGGAGTGCACCAAACTCTCTGGGTCAATTCTCTCATGTCTATAGCATGCAATTGCATGATGGCATGGAACTCCACCAAGATCCCACCTTTTGCATGTACAACTCTCTTCCCTGAGGTCAACAATGTACGTCTTGCTTCTATTGTCAACCTGGAAGATGCCATCACCAGCCCCTGAAACCATGCATGTAGCTGCCAGCTCTATATTCCTTTCAATTATTTTTCTTATTTTTGGACATACAGAACCAGGCCAGTTCTCTGCCTCTTTTCTTTTGTTGTAGAATCTGACCATGAGCTGGGTTTTAATTTTCTCAATCATTGATCTGAGATGCATCTCCCTGGCCTCAAGAATATATTTGTTGAAAACCTCACAGTTGTTGTTCAGAAGGATATCACACTTGACCAAGTCTCTTTGGAAGCCCCTAACCCAAGTGTTGGGCGGTAGCTACTCAAGCCATTTGTATGCTTCTAGGCTGATGACCTTCATTTCCTCCATGCTTGCGGCCCACAGCTCTGGTGTTGTTCTCCTTGCACACTTCCATAACTGGTTCCTAAGAACATCTCCTTTGTGTGTTTGCTGAAAATTATGCCATATATGCCTAACACAGTGTCTATGCTCTACATCAGGAAAGTGCTGCCTCACTCCCTTGATCAGCCCCTTTTACTTGTCTGATATTATAGTCCATGGCTCTGTGTTCAAAATTCCCAAGTCACTCTTCAGGTTTGACAAAAACCATTTCCATGTGTCAGTGTTCTCTACCTCAACAACTACAAAAGCTAGAGGGTAAATGCAGTCATTAGGGTCCATGCCAACAACACACAGCATAACACCTCCATACTTTGTCTTCAGGTGGCATCCATCCAAACAAATGGCAGGCCTACAGGCTTGCATGAAACCCCTTTTGCAGGCATCCAGAGAGAAATAACAACTTCCAAATATGCCATCATTGACACCTACATAGAAAGAGTTGCCTGGGTTTGATCTTTTGAATTCTGCTGCATAATCCCACATATTGTTATACTGCTCTAACTCATCTCCTTTAATGACTTTCTTCACTAGTCTCCTGGCCCTTCTAAGTTTGCTCCTAGTTGTTGTCATGTTCCAGTCCTTCTGAACAACCCTTGAAAAATTCTTCATGTTCATGTTTTCATCTGCTCTGAATGAATCAAGATACTTTCCTGTCATGAAGGAAGCAGTGAATGACTTGACACTCCATTTCTTTATGTAGGTATGATTTGGGTTATACTTTGTGATCATGAAGCAGTTGATTCTCCCATCAAATGATGCATACAAAGACCATGGACACCCATATTCACAAATGCCTTTAACTCTTTTCCTATCATTTCTAGGGCACTTGATGTCAACCCTTTCATGACTGCTATAATCCTTGATAGCCCTCCTCAGTAACTCAACACTAGCAAATGTCTGACCCACTTTGTGTTGGAAATATGCCCTAGAGGCAATAATAAAATGATCATTATATTTCCTTGTTCATGATAATTGTCTATTATTCATGCTATAATTGTGTTATCCGGAAATCGTAATACATGTGTGAATACATAGACCACAACATGTCCCTAGTGAGCCTCTAGTTGACTAGCTCGTTGATCAACTGATAGTCATGGTTTCCTGACTATGGACATTGGATGTCATTGATAACGGGATCACATCATTAGGAGAATGATGTGATGGACAAGACCCAATCCTAAGCTTAGCACAAGATCGTGTAGTTCGTTTGCTAGAGCTTTTCCAATGTCAAGTATCTTTTCCTTAGACCATGGGATCGTGTAACTCCCGGATACCGTAGGAGTGCTTTGGGTGTACCAAACGTCACAATGCAACTGGGTGACTATAAAGGTATACTATGGGTATCCCCGAAAGTATCTGTTGGGTTGACACGGATCGAGACTAGGATTTGTCACTCTGTATGACGGAGAGGTATCTCTGGGCCCACTCGGTAATGCATCATCATAATGAGATCGAAGTGACCAAGTGTTTGGTCACGGGATCATGCATTACGGTACGAGTAAAGTGACTTGCCGGTAACAAGATTGAACGAGGTATTGGGATACCGATGATCGAATCTCGGGCAAGTAACATACCGATTGACAAAGGGAATTGTATACGGGATTACTCGAATCCTCGACATCGTGGTTCATCCGATGAGATCATCGTGGAACATGTGGGAGCCAACATGGGTATCCAGATCCCACTCTTGGTTATTGGCCGGAGAGCTGTCTCGGTCATGTCTGCGTGATTCCCGAACCCGTAGGGTCTACAGACTTAAGGTTCGGTGACGCTAGGGTTGTAGAGATATTAGTATGCGGAAACCCGAAAGTTGTTCGGAGTCCCGGATGAGATCCCGGACGTCACGATGAGTTCCGGAATGGTCCAGAGGTAAAGAATTCTATATAGGAAGTCCAGTTTGACCCAAGGAAAGTTTCGGGGTCACCGGTATTATCTGGGACCACCGGAAGGGTCGAGGTCCACCGGTGGGGCCACCTATCCCGGAGGGCCACGTGGGCTGAAAGGGGAAGGCAATCAGCCCCTGGTGGGCTGGTGCGCCCCCCCTTGGGCCTCCCCTGCGCCTAGGGTTGGAAACCCTAGGGGTGGGGGGGGCCCACTTGACTTGGGGGGCAAGTCCCCCCTAGGCCGCTTCCCCCCTTGGAGATGGGATCTCCAGGGCCGGCTGAAAGGACATGCGGTGCCCCCATGTGTGGTTTTGGTAATTGATGACATTCTCTATGGACTAATGGTTGCCTTGAGTTTATTTGAAGGTTTTGTCCATAGGCTTTTCTTGGAGTACATGTGTTGGTTTCAAGGAGAGTTTTGTGTCGACCAAGGTGCTATTCAAGGAATTATCCAAAGATTGGTCATGTGAGTGTTGAGCTTATTGCAAGCATGTCTTGAAGAAGAAGATTGTGTGATCATTCATGTTTACCTTCAAGACATCATCCAAACGAAGAGAGTTGGAAAGATTCAAGGTTGATCAAGACTAAGTCAAGAGTGAATCAAGTTGATCAACTCACAAAGCGTAGAAGATGTACCGAGAGGATCAAGTGATCCCATGGTATGGTAAGCATTGTCCATTACGCTTTGTGTGCTAACCCATGGTCTTCGTGAGAGTTCTTTGTGGGGTTAGGTTGCGGTGTGCAAGTTCAAGTGATGCATCACGAAGAGATCAAGTGCTTGAAGCTTGCCGTCCATTTGGTGACAATGGACTTGTGAAGATGTCTTGGAAGAGTGGCTCACCCATAGTGGAGTATGGGGAGCAATCAACTAGTCTTCTTGAGCCAACGCAATCAAGAAAGGTGGTCCAACTTGAGGGAGTCAAGATCGTCATCATCTAGCTCAAGTGGACCATGTGCAAGGCAAAGGTTTGCCCTTGATAGGTTTTCTATTTAACCGGTCTCTTGGTAGTTGTGGAAGACCGGGTTATAGGATCGTTTGCCGTACTACCAAGGGGGGCTCTCGATGAGTTGCTTGATCGTATCGTTCGTAGAGAGCTCAAACCATTGCATCCTTGCATCATCTTTTTGGTTCTTGTTTGGTTCTTATCCTTGTGAGATTTGGAGCTTATGGTCATTTTTATGACAAGCTCGAGTTCATCGAAAACGGAGTTCTCATGCATCTTCTATGATGTTTTCGATGTTGGAGGGTATGCCGGTTCTTCTCCGAACGGTAGTACCGCTTGGGAGTTTCGGCCGTAGTACCGCTGTGCGTCTGGGCTACTTCCGCCTCGATTCTCGAACGAAGTTTTTCGTGTCGGGTTTTGCGGCACTAGTAGCGGCAGTAGAAGCGGTAGTACCGCTCTGAGCGGTAGTACCGCTCTTCCCTAGCGGTAGTACCGCTCTTCCCTAGCGGTAGTACCGCTGGATAGGGAGCGGTAGTTTCTAACTATTTGGTCTCGATGAGTTTGGGTACCGTTTAGTTTGTGTTGTTCTTCTAGGAACAGTTGGAGATGCATTGGATGCTCGGCTCACTCACAAGGAAGGTGTTGTCACCATGTGCATATTGGAGTTGAGAGATATGAAGTCTCCGACAAGTTCTACAGTTGAAAGATGGAGGAAAATAGTTCTGTCAGTGAGCACATACTCAAAATGTCTGGGTTGCACAACCGCTTGTCCCAGCTGGACATTAACCTCCCGGATGAGGCAGTCATTGACAGAATCCTTCAGTCGCTCCCACCTAGCTACAAGAGCTTTGTGATGAACTACAATATGCAGGGGATGGTGAAAACTATTCCTGAAGTATTTTCAATGCTGAAATCAGCAGAGGTGGAAATCAAAAAGGAACATCAAGTGTTGATGGTCAATAAAACCACTAAGTTCAAGAAGGGCAAGGGTAAGAAGAACTTCAAGAAGGACGGCAAGGAAGTTGCCGCACCGATAAACCAGATTCTTGGAAGAAGCCAAAGAATGGACCCAAGCACGAGATCGAGTGCTTTTATTGCAAAGGGAAGGGTCATCGAAGCGGGACTGCCCCAAATACTTAGCGGACAAGAAGGCCGGCAACACTAAAGGTATATGTGATATACATGTAATTGATGTGTACCTTACCGATTACTCATAGTAGCTCCTGGGTATTTGATACCGTGTGGTTGCTCATATTTGTAACTCAAAGCAGGAGCTGCGGAATAAGTGGAGGCTGGCGAAGGACGAGGTGACGATCTTGGCGTCGGGAATGGTTCCAAGGTCGATGTGATCGCCGTCGGCACGCTACCTCTACATTTACCTACGGGATTAGTTTTAAACCTCAATAATTGCTATTTAGTGCCAGCTTTGAGCATGAACATTGTATCCGGATCTCGTTTAATCTGAGATGGCTACTCATTTAAATCTGAGAATAATGGTTGTTCTATTTATATGAGAGATATGTTTTATGGTCATGCCCGCTGGTCAATGGTTTATTCTTAATGAATCTCGAGCGTCATGTTACACATATTCATTGTGTGAATACCAAAAGATGTAAGATTGATAATGATAGTCCCACATATACGTGGCACTTTGCCGCCTTGGTCACATTGGTGTCAAACGCATGAAGAAGCTCCATACAGATGGACTTTTGGAGTCCCTTGATTTCGAACCATTTGACACGTGTGAACCATGCCTCATGGGAAAAATGACCAAGACTCCGTTCTCCAGAACAATGGAGCGAGCAACTAACTTATTGGAAATTATACATACTGATGTGTCGGTCCAATGAGCGTTGAGGCTCGCGGTGGCTATCGTTATGTTCTCACCCTCACCGATGACTTAAGTAGATATGGGTATGTTTACTTGATGAAACACAAGTCCGAGACCTTTGAAAAGTTCAAGGAATTTCAGAATGAGGTAGAGAATCAACGTGACCGAAAAATAAAGTTCTTACGATCAGATCGTGGAGGAGAATATTTAAGTCACGAATTTGGTATGCACTTACGATCAGATCGCTGTTTTGATGCTACTCGTTGTCTTGTTTCAAACAAGCTTGAGTTTGCTCAATTCGAGCTCATATGAAGAAGTTATGGCAGTTCTGGTTTTCTTGGAGTATTCTTTGCTTTCGTGGTTGTGGCTTAAGGCTGGTGCAGTGATAATCTTGTGACCCTCGGTAGTACCGCGAAGCTCCTTGATGATACCGCTCTCGGGTAGTACCGCTCAAGCGGTAGTACCGCTCTCCGAGCAATAGTACCGCTTGGGAGTTCGATCGTAATACTGTTGTCGTCTGAGCTACTTCCGCCTCGATTCTCGAGCGAAGTTTTTAAATGTCGGGTTTCTTGACACTAATGGCGGCGATGAAGCGGTAATGCAGCTCTGATGATACCGCTCTTCCTAATGATACAGCTCTTCCCTAATGATAGATACCGCTCGGGGCGAGGCCTTGACCTTCTCTTGTGGTGTAGTACCCATTTGGATAGGGAAGCGGTAGTACCGCCCTCGTGATAATACCGCCCTTCCCTATGAGTAATACCGCTCTATCTTGAGGATTTTCGATTGGGGTAGCGGTTGGATTTTCCCCTCCTATAAAAGGGGTCTTCTTCCCCATTGAACCTGATCCTTTTAGCTCGTGTTCTTCCCCATTGTTGACCTTCTTGAGCTTGCTAACTCTCAATCCCTCCAATGATTCTTGCTAGTTCTTGAGGGAAAAGAGGGAGGAGATCTAGATCCACGCTTCCACCAATCACTTTCTCCTCTAAGTGAGGGAACCCCTTGGATCTAGATCTTGGAGTTCTTGGTGTTCTCCTTCTTGTTCTTCCTCTCATTTTCTTCCCTAGCATTAGTTGCTTTGGTGGGATTTGAGAGAGAAGGACTTGGGCACTCCGTGTGCCCTTGCCATTGCATTTGGTGCATCGGTTTGAGTTCTCCACGGTGATACTTGGAAGTTACAAGTTGAGAAGCTTATTACTCTTGGGTGCTTGGTGCCCTTGAGCTTGTTCCTCTTGGGTGCTTGGGCGCCCTAGGCAGTTGGTGGTGTTCGAGCTCAATCATTGTGGTGTAAAGCTCCGGCAAGCGTCGGGGTCTCCAATTAGGTTGTGGAGATCGCCTGAGCAACTTGACGGGTTCCGTGACCGCCCCAAGGGTTGCCAAAGTGTCTGGGTTCGGTGACCGCCCCAAGGGTTGCCATTTATGCAGGTTCGGTGACCGCCCTCAAGGGTCCCTTAGTGGAATCACGGCATCTTGCATTGTGCGAGGCGTGAGGAGATTACAGTGGCCCTAGTGGCTTCTTGGGGAGCATTGTGCCTCCACACCGCTCCAAACGGAGATTAGCATCCGCAAGGGTGTGAACTTGGGATACATCCTCGTCTCGCGTGCCTCGGTTATCTCTTACCCGAGCCCCTTTACTTATGCACTTTACTTTGTGATAGCCATATTGTTCTTTGTCATATATCTTGCTATCACATAGTTGCTTATCTTGCTTAGCATAAGTTGTTGGTGCACATAGGTGAGCCTAGTTGTTGTAGGTTTTGTGCTTGACAAATTAACCGCTAGGTTTATTCCACATTTGTTCAAGCCTAAACCGTAATTATTTTAAAGCGCCTATTCACCCCCCTCTAGGCGACATCCTCGATCTTTCAATTGGTATCGAGCCTCGTCTCTCTTTGTTGGGCTTAACCGCCTAGAGAGTAAAGATGTCGACTAGGGGATTAGGATTCTCACGACACTCTTAGTTTCGATGGCACAAATTTTGATGTTTGGGTAATTCATGCTTAATCTCTTTAGGGTCATGGACCCAAATTTAGAGCGAATTGTAGATATGGGTTTTTCTCCTCCAAAGGATCCCCAAAGGTTATCTTTAGAGGATGAGAAAAACTCTTATCTCAATGCTCAAGCTTCTAATGTGCTTTTCGATGCTTTGAGCAATGTAGTTATATTTCAACTCATGCCGTTCAGGATGCTCATGAGTTGTGAATGAAGCTTCAAGATAAATATGGTGTGTCCAAGATTTGTAGGGATGATTGTTCTCCCTCCACCTCCAATCGTATAGCCTTCTCAACTTCTTCTACTTCACCTACATGTGGTTTGCCACAAGGTAATGATATGGTGGGTAGTGTTGGTCATTGCAATGATGATAGTCTGCTTATTATGGATGATCCTTCATCACTATATTATTGCAATGCTCCTTCTTTGGCTTTAACACTTCAAGCACTCCAAATGTTTCGCATGCTTGTGTTGATAGTCCATGCATATCATGTAGAAATTGCTTGACTAAATCTCATGATGATATGCTTGCTATGTCTTGTTGCCATGATAAAAATGCATCTATTTCCTCGAATTGTTGTGCTAACAATGTAGAGGAAACCCAACACTCCATGGAACAAGATGTGGTGTTTAATGGTGCCTCAAGGGATCCTACACCATCATCTATTGCTTTTTGCCTTATGGCTAAGGCGTCAAAGGTATCTCCTGCTTTGTACCCCAATATGTCTCTTGATGATGATGTTGATTCTAATGATGATGAGGGTAATGAGGAAGAGAATGATAATGTTGCCTCCTTAAATATTAAGGGGGAGATGATATTTAAAGCTCTTCTTAAAAATAAAATTGCTCGTTCCAACTTCATGGAAATCATGTCTATTGCTATTGAGGGCAAGAAATATATTGATGAGTTGGAATCTCGTCTTGAGGAGCATGAGGCCACCATTGATAAAATGGAAGGTCATGGGCGTGATTACGCTAATGAGATTGCGGACCTCTCTCAAGCTCTTGAACTTGAACAAACCACCAAGGAATCTCTTGAGGAGACTTTTGCTCTAGAATTATCTAGAGTGAGGGAATCTCGTGATAGAGCTCTCGAGGTGGCCAATGATTTTGAAACTAAAAATGAGGAGCTTGAAGTTGTGCATGCTAAACTCCTTGAGGACTATGAGCACCTCGAAAATGGCTCAAGGGTCATTAAGAGTGAGCTCATCAAACTCACCGAGTCTCATGCTCAACTTAAAGCTTCATTTTCAAAAGAGCTTGCCAAGTTGTCTTCTCCTCTTGTTGCTAATGATGATGCTTGTGCTACTAACTCTATCTCTTGTGAAGCATCCATATTGAAGGAGAATGTTGAGCTAAGGGCTCAACTTGAGTTGCTATCTAGCAATTATGGGAAATTGGAAGAAAGTCATGAAAAGCTCTCAAGCTCTCATGATGATCTTCTAGTATCCCATAGTGTGCTAAAAGATAGCCCATGAGGCCATGATTCCTAAGGTAACATCTAGTGAGCCTCATGTGGATACTAGCACTACTTCTAGTCAAAATGCTATATTGATATGTGCTAGTCCTTGTAATTCATCTACTCACAATGTTGGTACATCTTGTGATGAATTGCTTTCCTTGCCTTGTTGCTCTAACATTGAAGCTTATACTTCCTCTAGTACTTGTATTGAGACTAACCATGTAGAGGAAATCAAAGAGCTCAAGGCTCAAGTCACTTCTTTGAAGAAAGACTTGGAAAAGAGTCATGAAGGGAAATCCACACTCAACAATATCTTGAGTGTGCAAAAATCCCAATGACAAAGGTGGACTTGGATTCAACTCCAATAAGAAGAAGAAGTCCAAGATGAACAAAAAGAAGGGCCAAGAACAAGTCAAGAAATCGGCCAAGATTGTTTGCTTCAAGTGCAAAGTAGAAGGGCATCATGTTAGATCTTGCCCATTGAAGAAGAAGGCCATTAGTGTCAAGCAACAAGGGAAGAGGGCACAAGTTCAATCTCATGCTCAACCTCAAGTTGAAGAGAGGCCACTTCCCAAGAAGACTCAAGTTAATGCTTCTCTTGTTGAGAAATCAATTGAGAAGAAAGTGAAGAGTAGACGTTGCTACTTATGTCGTGAGAAAGGCCACGTCGCTTCTTCATGCACTAGTGGTAACTTATCCAACCCAATTATTATTAATGATGTCTATTCTCTTGGGAAGGATAAGGTTGGCAATGTGTTTGCCAAGTTTGTTGGTACTCAAACTGGTGTCAAGCAAAGAACCATTTGGGTAGCCAAACCTATTGTGACTAACCTCTTAGGACCCAACTTGGTTGGGGACCAACTAGCTCAAACTTGATCAATAGGTGTTGTTGGAGGTCATTGGAGACTTGGCTACATTATGAAGAATTAAGGGGACTTCATCACTCTTATTGTCTCAAGCCAAATCAATTGAATCATCAAGTTTATATCTTATATCCAATGTGCCTCCTTGCGGTAACTTGTACTTAAAATTGCTTACATTGAAAGTTACTTGCCCCCTTGCATGTTTTGGTTTTGTTCCTTGCATGTGTTGTATATGTTGTAATTCCAACTTGCTTATCTTGAGCAATCAAGTATGTGTGTGTTGGTTTGCACACCATGTACGTGTGTGTGTGTCGTGCGTTGAGCCTTTATGCTTCTTGTTTGTTTCTTAGTTGGCTCTTGTGAGAGTTTAATGGAATATCCATTATGGGGAGTGGTGTGCTTTGTGCACCTCACAATCCTATAAATGTGTGCACATGAGTAATACCATCTAGTATTGATATTTCAAGATTATCTAGTCGCTAGGTGGTATATCTCTCATGAGAAATTCAAATTCTAAAATTCCATTGATTATCTCGTGTTGGATCCTCTTATTGCCTCTTGTTAAGATTTCTTCATTGGTATCACATTATGGGGAGTAATATGCTATGTGCATATTACAAGCCTAGAAAATGTGTACATTTGAGATATTGTCACCTATAATTGATATTGTAAATTATCTTGTTCCTAGGTGGCATGTTAGCTCTACAAGTTGCAATTTGC
Organism: Aegilops bicornis; assembly: GCA_021605145.1. Taxonomy (NCBI): domain Eukaryota; kingdom Viridiplantae; phylum Streptophyta; class Magnoliopsida; order Poales; family Poaceae; genus Aegilops; species Aegilops bicornis. The sequence continues at coordinate 689,367,244 of CM038673.1, read as the reverse complement.
TTTTTGTTTGGAGTAAAGATGATGTCCGATATCCTTGCTATCTACCACCGGGAATTATTTCCAAATACTTCTTGCCTTTAGACAATTGGTAATCACTTATGTGTGGTAGAATTTAATTGATCATCTTTACATTGGAGTTTGTTTTTATTTTCCTTTTCTCTTGCCAAGGTTTGTGTCAACTCCCGTTGTCTTCCATACCACTTGTGGATCTTGTTAATTTCTTGTTCTTGTCTAGTGTTTTCTAGATATAGTGAAAGTGGTGATCCCACCTTGTGCATTTTGTATTCAAAAGGAAATTCTTTATAATGCACAACTCGTGGGGAGCTATCCTATTTTCTTTAGAACACTCTTCTTGTGATCCTTATCAAGTGTGTGTTGGTGGAAGGCAAGCCGCTTTTCTTTTGGTACCTTGTGCCATCATGAAACTTTGTTGGGAGCTTGGTTTGTTTGGAACCATCCTCTCTTTGGGAGTTTGACATCTTTAATTTAGCGTGTATCAATGGATATCTCATTCCTTGATGTATCTTTAATGATATCTTCCAAGTGATGATTTTTCCATTTGGTAATCCTTTTCACTTGGCATTTCTTTGTCTTTTGGTATCGGTTCTTGAAAGTTTTGAGCATGCATATTTACTTCATGTATTCTATTTGGCATGCTTTCTTTCATTGACTCAATATATAGGGAAACTCCACCTAGTCTCAATTTGGATGAGATGTGCATGAAATTCATTTTCATATCTATATGCACATATTTATGTGGAGTTTGTCCTATGTATTGGTGTTTCTAACTATTTGGTCTCGATGAGTTTGGGTACCGTTTAGTTTGTGTTGTTCTTCTAGGAACAGTTGGAGATGCATTGGATGCTCGGCTCACTCACAAGGAAGGTGTTGTCACCATGTGCATATTGGAGTTGAGAGATATGAAGTCTCCGACAAGTTCTCTGATTGTAAGATGGAGGAAAATAGTTACAAGTGAGCACATACTCAAAATGTCTGGGTTGCACAACCGCTTGTCCCAGCTGGACATTAGCCTCCCGGATGAGGCGGTCATTGACAGAATCCTTCAGTCGCTCCCACCTAGCTACAAGAGCTTTGTGATGAACTACAATATGCAGGGATGGTGAAAACTATTCTGAAGTATTTTCAATGCTGAAATCAGCAGAGGTGGAAATCAAAAAGGAACATCAAGTGTTGATGGTCAATAAAACCACTAAGTTCAAGAAGGGCAAGGGTAAGAAGAACTTCAAGAAGGACGGCAAGGAAGTTGCCGCACCCGGTAAACCAGTTGCCGGGAAGAAGCCAAAGAATGGACCCAAGCCTGAGACTGAGTGCTTTTATTGCAAAGGGAAGGGTCACTGGAAGCGGGACTGCCCCAAATACTTAGCGGACAAGAAGGCCGGCAACACTAAAGGTATATGTGATATACATGTAATTGATGTGTACCTTACCAAGACTCATAGTAGCTCCCGGGTATTTGATACGGTGTGGTTGCTCATATTTGTAACTCAAAGCGTGAGCTGCGGAATAAGTGGAGGCTGGCGAAGGGCGAGGTGACGATGCGCGTCGGGAATGGTTCCAAGGTCGATGTGATCGCCACGGCACGCTACCTCTACATTTACCTACGGGATTAGTTTTAAACCTCAATAATTGCTATTTAGTGCCAGCTTTGAGCATGAACATTGTATCTGGATCTCGTTTAATACGAGATGGCTACTCATTTAAATCTGAGAATAATGGTTGTTCTATTTATATGAGAGATATGTTTTATGGTCATGCCCCGCTGGTCAATGGTTTATTCTTAATGAATCTCGAACGTCATGTTACACATATTCATTGTGTGAATACCAAAAGATGTAAGATTGATAATGATAGTCCCACATATCTGTGGCACTGCCGCCTTGGTCACATTGGTGTCAAACGCATGAAGAAGCTCCATACAGATGGACTTTTGGAGTCCCTTGATTTCGAATCATTTGACACGTGTGAACCATGCCTCATGGGAAAAATGACCAAGACTCCGTTCTCCGGAACAATGGAGCGAGCAACTAACTTATTGGAAATTATACATACTGATGTGTCGGTCCAATGAGCGTTGAGGCTCGCGGTGGCTATCGTTATGTTCTCACCCTCACTGATGACTTAAGTAGATATGGGTATGTTTACTTGATGAAACACAAGTCAGAGACCTTTGAAAAGTTCAAGGAATTTCAGAATGAGGTAGAGAATCAACGTGACCGAAAAATAAAGTTCTTACGATCAGATCGTGGAGGAGAATATTTAAGTCACGAATTTGGTATGCACTTACGATCAGATCGCTGTTTTGATGCTACTCGTTGTCTTGTTTCAAACAAGCTTGAGTTTGCTCAATTCGGAGCTCATATGAAGAAGTTATGGCAGTTCTGGTTTTCTTGGAGTATTCTTTGCTTTCGTGGTTGTGGCTTAAGGCTGGTGCCGGTAGTATCAGTGACCCTCAGCGGTAGTACCGGGAAGCTCTGTGGTAGTACCGCTCTCGAGCGGTAGTACCGCTCAAGCGGTAGTACCGCTCTCCCAACGGTAGTACCGCTTGGGAGTTTCGGCCGTAAATACTTGTCTTGTCTGAGCTACTTCGCCTCGATTCTCGAACGAAGTTTTTCGTGTCGGGTTTTGCGGCACTAGTAGCGGCGATAGAAGCGGTAGTGCCGCTCTGGCGGTAGCCGCTCTTCCTAAGCGGTAGTACCGCTCTTCCCTAATGATAGTACCGCTCGGGGCCGAGGCCTTGACCTTCTCTTCGGTAGCGGTAGTACATTTGGATAGGAGCGGTAGTACCGCCCTCAGCGGTAGTACCGCCCTTCCCTAGCGGTAGTACCGCTCTGTGCGGGGATTTTCAATGGGGTAACGGTTGGATTTTCCCCCTCCTATAAAAGGGGGTCTTCTTCCCCATTGAACCTGATCCTTTTAGCTCGTGTTCTTCCCCATTGTTGACCTTCTTCGAGCTTGCTAACTCTCAATCCCTCCAATGATTCTTGCTAGTTCTTGAGGGAAAAGAGGGAGGAGATCTAGATCCACGTTTCCACCAATCACTTTCTCCTCTAAGTGAGGGGAACCCCTTGGATCTAGATCTTGGAGTTCTTGGTGTTCTCCTTCTTGTTCTTCCTCTCATTTTCTTCCCTAGCATTAGTTGCTTTGGTGGGATTTGAGAGAGAAGGACTTGGGCACTCCGTGTGCCCTTGCCATTGCATTTGGTGCATCGGTTTGAGTTCTCCACGGTGATACGTGGAAGTTACAAGTTGAGAAGCTTATTACTCTTGGGTGCTTGGTGCCCTTGAGCTTGTTCCTCTTGGGTGCTTGGGCGCCCTAGGCAGTTGGTGGTGTTCGAGCTCAATCATTGTGGTGTAAAGCTCAAGACAGCGTCGAGGTCTCCAATTAGGTTGTGGAGATCGCCTGAGCAACTTGACGGGTTCCGTGACCGCCCCAAGGGTTGCCAAAGTGTACGGGTTCGGTGACCGCCCCAAGGGTTGCCATTTGTACGGGTTCGGTGACCGCCCTCAAGGGTCCCTTAGTGGAATCACGGCATCTTGCATTGTGCGAGGGCGTGAGGAGATTACGGTGGCCCTAGTGGCTTCTTGGGGAGCATTGTGCCTCCACACCGCTCCAAACGGAGATTAGCATCCGCAAGGGTGTGAACTTCGGGATACATCCTCGTCTCCGCGTGCCTCGGTTATCTCTTACCCGAGCCCCTTTACTTATGCACTTTACTTTGTGATAGCCATATTGTTCTTTGTCATATATCTTGCTATCACATAGTTGCTTATCTTGCTTAGCATAAGTTGTTGGTGCACATAGGTGAGCCTAGTTGTTGTAGGTTTTGTGCTTGACAAATTAACCGCTAGGTTTATTCCGCATTTGTTCAAGCCTAAACCGTAATTATTTTAAAGCGCCTATTCACCCCCTCTAGGCGACATCCTCGATCTTTCAATTGGTATCGAGCCTCGTCTCTCTTTGTTGGGCTTAACCGCCTAGAGAGTAAAGATGTCGACTAGGGGATTAGGATTCTCGACACTCTTAGTTTCGATGGCACAAATTTTGATGTTTGGGTAATTCGCATGCTTAATCTCTTTAGGGTCATGGACCCAAATTTAGAGCGAATTGTAGATATGGGTTTTCTCCTCCAAAGGATCCCCAAAGGTTATCTTTAGAGGATGAGAAATACTATTATCTCTATGATCAAGCTTATAATGTGATTTTCGATGATTTGAGCAATGTAGTTATATTTCAACTCATGCCGTTTCGGGATGCTCATGAGTTGTGGACGAAGCTTCAAGATAAATATGGTGTGTCCAAGATTTGTAGGGATGATTGTTCTCCCTCCACCTCCGGTCGTATAGCCTTCTCAACTTCTTCTACTTCACCTACATGTGGTTTGCCACAAGGTAATGATATGGTGGGTAGTGTTGGTCATTGCAATGATGATAGTATGCTTATTATGGATGATCCTTCATCACTATATTATTGCAATGCTCCTTCTTTGGCTTTAACACTTCAAGCACTCCAAATGTTTCGCATGCTTGTGTTGATAGTCCATGCATATCATGTAGAAATTGCTTGACTAAATCTCATGATGATATGCTTGCTATGTCTTGTTGCCATGATAAAATGCATCTATTTCCTCGAATTGTTGTGCTAACAATGTAGAGGAAACCCAACACTCCATGGAACAAGATGTGGTGTTTAATGGTGCCTCAAGGGATCCTACACCATCATCTATTGCTTTTTGCCTTATGGCTAAGGCGTCAAAGGTATCTCCTGCTTTGTACCCCAATATGTCTCTTGATGATGATGTTGATTCTAATGATGATGAGGGTAATGAGGAAGAGAATGATAATGTTGCCTCCTTAAATATTAAGGGGGAGATGATATTTAAAGCTCTTCTTAAAAATAAAATTGCTCGTTCCAACTTCATGGAAATCATGTCTATTGCTATTGAGGGCAAGAAATATATTGATGAGTTGGAATCTCGTCTTGAGGAGCATGAGGCCACCATTGATAAAATGGAAGGTCATGGGCGTGATTACGCTAATGAGATTGCGGACCTCTCTCAAGCTCTTGAACTTGAACAAACCACCAAGGAATCTCTTGAGGAGACTTTTGCTCTAGAATTATCTAGAGTGAGGGAATCTCGTGATAGAGCTCTCGAGGTGGCCAATGATTTTGAAACTAAAAATGAGGAGCTTGAAGTTGTGCATGCTAAACTCCTTGAGGACTATGAGCACCTCGAAAATGGCTCAAGGGTCATTAAGAGTGAGCTCATCAAACTCACCGAGTCTCATGCTCAACTTAAAGCTTCATTTTCAAAAGAGCTTGCCAAGTTGTCTTCTCCTCTTGTTGCTAATGATGATGCTTGTGCTACTAACTCTATCTCTTGTGAAGCATCCATATTGAAGGAGAATGTTGAGCTAAGGGCTCAACTTGAGTTGCTATCTAGCAATTATGGGAAATTGGAAGAAAGTCATGAAAAGCTCTCAAGCTCTCATGATGATCTTCTAGTATCCCATAGTGTGCTAAAAGATAGCCCATGAGGCCATGATTCCTAAGGTAACATCTAGTGAGCCTCATGTGGATACTAGCACTACTTCTAGTCAAAATGCTATATTGATATGTGCTAGTCCTTGTAATTCATCTACTCACAATGTTGGTACATCTTGTGATGAATTGCTTTCCTTGCCTTGTTGCTCTAACATTGAAGCTTATACTTCCTCTAGTACTTGTATTGAGACTAACCATGTAGAGGAAATCAAAGAGCTCAAGGCTCAAGTCACTTCTTTGAAGAAAGACTTGGAAAAGAGTCATGAAGGGAAATCCACACTCAACAATATCTTGAGTGTGCAAAATCCCCAATGACAAAGGTGGACTTGGATTCAACTCCAATAAGAAGAAGAAGTCCAAGATGAACAAAAAGAAGGGCCAAGAACAAGTCAAGAAATCGGCCAAGATTGTTTGCTTCAAGTGCAAAGTAGAAGGGCATCATGTTAGATCTTGCCCATTGAAGAAGAAGGCCATTAGTGTCAAGCAACAAGGGAAGAGGGCACAAGTTCAATCTCATGCTCAACCTCAAGTTGAAGAGAGGCCACTTCCCAAGAAGACTCAAGTTAATGCTTCTCTTGTTGAGAAATCAATTGAGAAGAAAGTGAAGAGTAGACGTTGCTACTTATGTCGTGAGAGAAAGGCCACGCCGCTTCTTCATGCACTAGTGGTAACTTATCCAACCCAATTATTATTAATGATGTCTATTCTCTTGGGAAGGATAAGGTTGGCAATGTGTTTGCCAAGTTTGTTGGTACTCAAAGTGGTGTCAAGCAAAGAACCATTTGGGTAGCCAAACCTATTGTGACTAACCTCTTAGGACCCAACTTGGTTGGGGACCAACTAGCTCAAACTTGATCAATAGGTGTTGTTGGAGGTCATTGGAGACTTGGCTACATTATGAAGAATTAAGGGACTTCATCACTCTTATTGTCTCAAGCCAAATCAATTGAATCATCAAGTTTATATCTTATATCCAATGTGCCTCCTTGCGGTAACTTGTACTTAAAATTGCTTACATTGAAAGTTACTTGCCCCCTTGCATGTTTTGGTTTTGTTCCTTGCATGTGTTGTATATGTTGTAATTCCAACTTGCTTATCTTGAGCAATCAAGTATGTGTGTGTTGGTTTGCACACCATGTACGTGTGTGTGTGTGTCGTCGTTGAGCCTTTATGCTTCTTGTTTGTTTCTTAGTTGGCTCTTGTGAGAGTTTAATGGAATATCCATTATGGGGAGTGGTGTGCTTTGTGCACCTCACAATCCTATAAATGTGTGCACATGAGTAATACCATCTAGTATTGATATTTCAAGATTATCTAGTCGCTAGGTGGTATATCTCTCATGAGAAATTCAAATTCTAAAAATTCCATTGATTATCTCGTGTTGGATCCTCTTATTGCCTCTTGTTAAGATTTCTTCATTGGTATCACATTATGGGGAGTAATATGCTATGTGCATATTACAAGCCTAGAAAATGTGTACATTTGAGATATTGTCACCTATAATTGATATTGTAAATTATCTTGTTCCTAGGTGGCATGTTAGCTCTACAAGTTGCAATTTGCTTTTTTTTTTTGGAGTAAAGATGATGTCGGATATCCTTGCTATCTACCACCGGGAATTATTTCCAAATACTTCTTGCCTTTAGACAATTGGTAATCACTTATGTGTGGTAGAATTTAATTGATCATCTTTACATTGGAGTTTGTTTTATTTGCCTTTTCTCTTGCCAAGGTTTGTGTCAACTCCGTTGTCTTCCATACCACTTGTGGATCTTGTTAATTTCTTGTTCTTGTCTAGTGTTTTCTAGATATAGTGAAAGTGGTGATCCCACCTTGTGCATTTTGTATTCAAAAGGAAATTCTTTATAATGCACAACTCGTGGGGAGCTATCCTATTTTCTTTAGAACACTCTTCTTGTGATCCTTATCAAGTGTGTGTTGGTGGAAGGCAAGCCGTTTTCTTTTGGTACCTTGTGCCATCATGAAACTTTGTTGGGAGCTTGGTTTGTTTGGAACCATCCTCTCTTTGGGAGTTTGACATCTTTAATTTAGCGTGTATCAATGGATATCTCATTCCTTGATGTATCTTTAATGATATCTTCCAAGTGATGATTTTTCCATTTGGTAATCCTTTTCACTTGGCATTTCTTTGTCTTTTGGTATCGGTTCTTGAAAGTTTTGATCATGCATATTTACTTCATGTATTCTATTTGGCATGCTTTCTTTCATTGACTCAATATATAGGGAAACTCCACCTAGTCTCAATTTGGATGAGATGTGCATGAAATTCATTTTCATATCTATATGCACATATTTATGTGGAGTTTGTCCTATGTATTGGTGTTTCTAACTATTTGGTCTCGATGAGTTTGGGTACCGTTTAGTTTGTGTTGTTCTTCTAGGAACAGTTGGAGATGCATTGGATGCTCGGCTCACTCACAAGGAAGGTGTTGTCACCATGTGCATATTGGAGTTGAGAGATATGAAGTCTCCTACAAGTTCTACTGATTGTAAGATGGAGGAAAATAGTTACATCGGTGAGCACATACTCAAAATGTCTGGGTTGCACAACCGCTTGTCCCATTGGACATTAACCTCCGGATGAGGCGGTCATTGACAGAATCCTTGATCGCTCCCACCTAGCTACAAGAGCTTTGTGATGAACTACAATATGCAGGGATGGTGAAAACTATTCCTGAAGTATTTTCAATGCTGAAATCAGCAGAGGTGGAAATCAAAAAGGAACATCAAGTGTTGATGGTCAATAAAACCACTAAGTTCAAGAAGGGCAAGGGTAAGAAGAACTTCAAGAAGGACGGCAAGGAAGTTGCCGCACCCGGTAAACCAGTTGCCGGGAAGAAGCCAAAGAATGGACCCAAGCCTGAGACTGAGTGCTTTTATTGCAAAGGGAAGGGTCCCTGGAAGCGGGACTGCCCCAAATACGTAGCGGACAAGAAGGCCGGCAACACAAAAGGTATATGAGATATACATGTAATTGATGTGTACCTTACCAAGGTACTCATAGTAGCTCCGGTATTTGATACCGGTGTGGTTGCTCATATTTGTAACTCAAAGCGGGAGCTGCGGAATAAGTGGAGGCTGGCGAAGGGCGAGGTGACGATGCGTCGGGAATGGTTCCAAGGTCGATGTGATCGCCGTCGACGCTACCTCTACATTTACCTACGGGATTAGTTTTAAACCTCAATAATTGCTATTTAGTGCCAGCTTTGAGCATGAACATTGTATCTGGATCTCGTTTAATACGAGATGGCTACTCATTTAAATCTGAGAATAATGGTTGTTCTATTTATATGAGAGATATGTTTTATGGTCATGCCCGCTGGTCAATGGTTTATTCTTAATGAATCTCGAGCGTCATGTTACACATATTCATTGTGTGAATACCAAAAGATGTAAGATTGATAATGATAGTCCCACATATACGTAGACCGCCGCCTTGGTCACATTGGTGTCAAACGCATGAAGAAGCTCCATACGGATGGACTTTTGGAGTCCCTTGATTTGAATCATTTGACACGTGTGAACCATGCCTCATGGGAAAAATGACCAAGACTCCGTTCTCGGAACAATGGAGCGAGCAACTAACTTATTGGAAATTATACATACTGATGTGTCGGTCCAATGAGCGTTGAGGCTCGCGGTGGCTATCGTTATGTTCTCACCCTCACTGATGACTTAAGTAGATATGGGTATGTTTACTTGATGAAACACAAGTCTGAGACCTTTGAAAAGTTCAAGGAATTTCAGAATGAGGTAGAGAATCAACGTGACCGAAAAATAAAGTTCTTACGATCAGATCGTGGAGGAGAATATTTAAGTCACGAATTTGGTATGCACTTACGATCAGATCGCTGTTTTGATGCTACTCGTTGTCTTGTTTCAAACAAGCTTGAGTTTGCTCAATTCGGAGCTCATATGAAGAAGTTATGGCGATTCTGCTTTTCTTGGAGTATTCTTTGCTTTCGTGGTTGTGGCTTAAGGCTGGTGCCAGCGGTAGTCTTTGTGACCCTCAGCGGTAGTACCGCGAAGCTCGCAGCGGTAGTACCGCTCTCCTGAGCGGTAGTAATGCCGCTCAAGCGGTAGTACCGCTCTCGAACGGTAGTACCGCTTGGGAGTTTCGGTAGAGTATCTGTCTTGTCTGGGCTACTTCGCCTCGATTCTCGAACGAAGTTTTTCGTGTCGGGTTTTGCGGCACTAGTAGCGGCAGTAGAAGCGGTAGTACCGCTCTGAGCGGTAGTACCGCTCTTCCCTAGCGGTAGTACCGCTCTTCCCTAGCGGTAGTACCGCTCTGGGGCCAGGGCCTTGACCTTCTCTTCAGCGCGGTAGTACCGCTGGATAGGGAGCGGTAGTACCGCCCTCAGCGGTAGTACCGCCCTTCCCTAGCGGTAGTACCGCTCTGTGCGGGGATTTTCAGTGGGGTAACGGTTGGATTTTCCCCCTCCTATAAAAGGGGGTCTTCTTCCCCATTGAACCTGATCCTTTTAGCTCGTGTTCTTCCCCCATTGTTGACCTTCTTCGAGCTTGCTAACTCTCAATCCCTCCAATGATTCTTGCTAGTTCTTGAGGGAAAAGAGGAGGAGATCTAGATCCACGCTTCCACCAATCACTTTCTCCTCTAAGTGAGGGGAACCCCTTGGATCTAGATCTTGGAGTTCTTGGTGTTCTCCTTCTTGTTCTTCCTCTCATTTTCTTCCCTAGCATTAGTTGCTTTGGTGGGATTTGAGAGAGAAGGACTTGGGCACTCCGTGTGCCCTTGCCATTGCATTTGGTGCATCGGTTTGAGTTCTCCACGGTGATACGTGGAAGTTACAAGTTGAGAAGCTTATTACTCTTGGGTGCTTGGTGCCCTTGAGCTTGTTCCTCTTGGGTGCTTGGGCGCCCTAGACGGTTGGTGGTGTCTCGAGCTCAATCATTGTGGTGTAAAGCTCCGGCAAGCGCCGAGGTCTCCAATTAGGTTGTGGAGATCGCTTGAGCAACTTGACGGGTTCCGTGACCGCCCCAAGGGTTGCCAAAGTGTACGGGTTCGGTGACCGCCCCCAAGGGTTGCCATTTATACGGGTTCGGTGACCGCCCTCAAGGGTCCCTTAGTGGAATCACGGCATCTTGCATTGTGCGAGGGCGTGAGGAGATTACGGTGGCCCTAGTGGCTTCTTGGGGAGCATTGTGCCTCCACACCGCTCCAAACGGAGATTAGCATCCGCAAGGGTGTGAACTTGGGATACATCCTCGTCTCCGCGTGCCTCGGTTATCTCTTACCCGAGCCCCTTTACTTATGCACTTTACTTTGTGATAGCCATATTGTTCTTTGTCATATATCTTGCTATCACATAGTTGCTTATCTTGCTTAGCATAAGTTGTTGGTGCACATAGGTGAGCCTAGTTGTTGTAGGTTTTGTGCTTGACAAATTAACCGCTAGGTTTATTCCGCATTTGTTCAAGCCTAAACCGTAATTATTTTAAAGCGCGTATTCACCCCCTCTAGGCGACATCCTCGATCTTTCAATTGGTATCGAGCCTCGTCTCTCTTTGTTGGGCTTAACCGCCTAGAGAGTAAAGATGTCGACTAGGGGATTAGGATTCTCGACACTCTTAGTTTCGATGGCACAAATTTTGATGTTTGGGTAATTCGCATGCTTAATCTCTTTAGGGTCATGGACCCAAATTTAGAGCGAATTGTAGATATGGGTTTTTCTCCTCCAAAGGATCCCCAAAGGTTATCTTTAGAGGATGAGAAAACTCTTATCTCAATGCTCAAGCTTCTAATGTGCTTTTCGATGCTTTGAGCAATGTAGTTATATTTCAACTCATGCCGTTCCGGATGCTCATGAGTTGTGGACGAAGCTTCAAGATAAATATGGTGTGTCCAAGATTTGTAGGGATGATTGTTCTCCTCCACCTCCGGTCGTATAGCCTTCTCAACTTCTTCTACTTCACCTACATGTGGTTTGCCACAAGGTAATGATATGGTGGGTAGTGTTGGTCATTGCAATGATGATAGTATGCTTATTATGGATGATCCTTCATCACTATATTATTGCAATGCTCCTTCTTTGGCTTTAACACTTCAAGCACTCCAAATGTTTCAGCATGCTTGTGTTGATAGTCCATGCATATCATGTAGAAATTGCTTGACTAAATCTCATGATGATATGCTTGCTATGTCTTGTTGCCATGATAAAAATGCATCTATTTCCTCAAATTGTTGTGCTAACAATGTAGAGGAAACCCAACACTCCATGGAACAAGATGTGGTGTTTAATGGTGCCTCAAGGGATCCTACACCATCATCTATTGCTTTTTGCCTTATGGCTAAGGCGTCAAAGGTATCTCCTGCTTTGTACCCCAATATGTCTCTTGATGATGATGTTGATTCTAATGATGATGAGGGTAATGAGGAAGAGAATGATAATGTTGCCTCCTTAAATATTAAGGGGGAGATGATATTTAAAGCTCTTCTTAAAAATAAAATTGCTCGTTCCAACTTCATGGAAATCATGTCTATTGCTATTGAGGGCAAGAAATATATTGATGAGTTGGAATCTCGTCTTGAGGAGCATGAGGCCACCATTGATAAAATGGAAGGTCATGGGCGTGATTACGCTTAATGAGATTGCGGACCTCTCTCAAGCTCTTGAACTTGAACAAACCACCAAGGAATCTCTTGAGGAGACTTTTGCTCTAGAATTATCTAGAGTGAGGGAATCTCGTGATAGAGCTCTCGAGGTGGCCAATGATTTTGAAACTAAAATGAGGAGCTTGAAGTTGTGCATGCTAAACTCCTTGAGGACTATGAGCACCTCGAAAATGGCTCAAGGGTCATTAAGAGTGAGCTCATCAAACTCACCGAGTCTCATGCTCAACTTAAAGCTTCATTTTCAAAAGAGCTTGCCAAGTTGTCTTCTCCTCTTGTTGCTAATGATGATGCTTGTGCTACTAACTCTATCTCTTGTGAAGCATCCATATTGAAGGAGAATGTTGAGCTAAGGGCTCAACTTGAGTTGCTATCTAGCAATTATGGGAAATTGGAAGAAAGTCATGAAAAGCTCTCAAGCTCTCATGATGATCTTCTAGTATCCCATAGTGTGCTAAAGATAGCCCATGAGGCCATGATTCCTAAGGTAACATCTAGTGAGCCTCATGTGGATACTAGCACTACTTCTAGTCAAAATGCTATATTGATATGTGCTAGTCCTTGTAATTCATCTACTCACAATGTTGGTACATCTTGTGATGAATTGCTTTCCTTGCCTTGTTGCTCTAACATTGAAGCTTATACTTCCTCTAGTACTTGTATTGAGACTAACCATGTAGAGGAAATCAAAGAGCTCAAGGCTCAAGTCACTTCTTTGAAGAAAGACTTGGAAAAGAGTCATGAAGGGAAATCCACACTCAACAATATCTTGAGTGTGCAAAAATCCCCAATGACAAAGGTGGACTTGGATTCAACTCCAATAAGAAGAAGAAGTCCAAGATGAACAAAAGAAGGGCCAAGAACAAGTCAAGAAATCGGCCAAGATTGTTTGCTTCAAGTGCAAAGTAGAAGGGCATCATGTTAGATCTTGCCCATTGAAGAAGAAGGCCATTAGTGTCAAGCAACAAGGGAAGAGGGCACAAGTTCAATCTCATGCTCAACCTCAAGTTGAAGAGAGGCCACTTCCCAAGAAGACTCAAGTTAATGCTTCTCTTGTTGAGAAATCAATTGAGAAGAAAGTGAAGAGTAGACGTTGCTACTTATGTCGTGAGAAAGGCCACGCCGCTTCTTCATGCACTAGTGGTAACTTATCCAACCCAATTATTATTAATGATGTCTATTCTCTTGGGAAGGATAAGGTTGGCAATGTGTTTGCCAAGTTTGTTGGTACTCAAAGTGGTGTCAAGCAAAGAACCATTTGGGTAGCCAAACCTATTGTGACTAACCTCTTAGGACCCAACTTGGTTGGGGACCAACTAGCTCAAACTTGATCAATAGGTGTTGTTGGAGGTCATTGGAGACTTGGCTACATTATGAAGAATTAAGGGGACTTCATCACTCTTATTGTCTCAAGCCAAATCAATTGAATCATCAAGTTTATATCTTATATCCAATGTGCCTCCTTGCGGTAACTTGTACTTAAAATTGCTTACATTGAAAGTTACTTGCCCCCTTGCATGTTTTGGTTTTGTTCCTTGCATGTGTTGTATATGTTGTAATTCCAACTTGCTTATCTTGAGCAATCAAGTATGTGTGTGTTGGTTTGCACACCATGTACGTGTGTGTGTCGTGCGTTGAGCCTTTATGCTTCTTGTTTGTTTCTTAGTTGGCTCTTGTGAGAGTTTAATGGAATATCCATTATGGGGGAGTGGTGTGCTTTGTGCACCTCACAATCCTATAAATGTGTGCACATGAGTAATACCATCTAGTATTGATATTTCAAGATTATCTAGTCGCTAGGTGGTATATCTCCCATGAGAAATTCAAATTCTAAAAATTCCATTGATTATCTCGTGTTGGATCCTCTTATTGCCTCTTGTTAAGATTTCTTCATTGGTATCACATTATGGGGGAGTAATATGCTATGTGCATATTACAAGCCTAGAAAATGTGTACATTTGAGATATTGTCACCTATAATTGATATTGTAAATTATCTTGTTCCTAGGTGGCATGTTAGCTCTACAAGTTGCAATTTGCTTTTTGTTTGGAGTAAAGATGATGTCGGATATCCTTGCTATCTACCACCGGGAATTATTTCCAAATACTTCTTGCCTTTAGACAATTGGTAATCACTTATGTGTGGTAGAATTTAATTGATCATCTTTACATTGGAGTTTGTTTTTATTTGCCTTTTCTCTTGCCAAGGTTTGTGTCAACTCCCGTTGTCTTCCATACCACTTGTGGATCTTGTTAATTTCTTGTTCTTGTCTAGTGTTTTCTAGATATAGTGAAAGTGGTGATCCCACCTTGTGCATTTTGTATTCAAAAGGAAATTCTTTATAATGCACAACTCGTGGGGAGCTATCCTATTTTCTTTAGAACACTCTTCTTGTGATCCTTATCAAGTGTGTGTTGGTGGAAGGCAAGCCGTTTTCTTTTGGTACCTTGTGCCATCATGAAACTTTGTTGGGAGCTTGGTTTGTTTGGAACCATCCTCTCTTTGGGAGTTTGACATCTTTAATTTAGCGTGTATCAATGGATATCTCATTCCTTGATGTATCTTTAATGATATCTTCCAAGTGATGATTTTTCCATTTGGTAATCCTTTTCACTTGGCATTTCTTTGTCTTTTGGTATCGGTTCTTGAAAGTTTTGAGCATGCATATTTACTTCATGTATTCTATTTGGCATGCTTTCTTTCATTGACTCAATATATAGGGGAAACTCCACCTAGTCTCAATTTGGATGAGATGTGCATGAAATTCATTTTCATATCTATATGCACATATTTATGTGGAGTTTGTCCTATGTATTGGTGTTTCTAACTATTTGGTCTCGATGAGTTTGGGTACCGTTTAGTTTGTGTTGTTCTTCTAGGAACAGTTGGAGATGCATTGGATGCTCGGCTCACTCACAAGGAAGGTGTTGTCACCATGTGCATATTGGAGTTGAGAGATATGAAGTCTCCGACAAGTTCTACAGTTGTAAGATGGAGGAAAATAGTTCTGTCAGTGAGCACATACTCAAAATGTCTGGGTTGCACAACCGCTTGTCCCAGCTGGACATTAACCTCCCGGATGAGGCGGTCATTGACAGAATCCTTCAGTCGCTCCCACCTAGCTACAAGAGCTTTGTGATGAACTACAATATGCAGGGGATGGTGAAAACTATTCTGAAGTATTTTCAATGCTGAAATCAGCAGAGGTGGAAATCAAAAGGAACATCAAGTGTTGATGGTCAATAAAACCACTAAGTTCAAGAAGGGCAAGGGTAAGAAGAACTTCAAGAAGGACGGCAAGGAAGTTGCCGCACCGATAAACCGATTGCCGGGAAGAAGCCAAAGAATGGACCCAAGCACGAGACTGAGTGCTTTTATTGCAAAGGGAAGGGTCACTGGAAGCGGGACTGCCCCAAATACTTAGCGGACAAGAAGGCCGGCAACACTAAAGGTATATGTGATATACATGTAATTGATGTGTACCTTACCAGTACTCATAGTAGCTCCTGGGTATTTGATACCGGTGTGGTTGCTCATATTTGTAACTCAAAGCAGGAGCTGCGGAATAAGTGGAGACTGGCGAAGGACGAGGTGACGATGCGCGTCGGGAATGGTTCCAAGGTCGATGTGATCGCCGTCGGCACGCTACCTCTACATTTACCTACGGGATTAGTTTTAAACCTCAATAATTGCTATTTAGTGCCAGCTTTGAGCATGAACATTGTATCTAGATCTCGTTTAATACGAGATGGCTACTCATTTAAATCTGAGAATAATGGTTGTTCTATTTATATAAGAGATATGTTTTATGGTCATGCCCCGCTGGTCAATGGTTTATTCTTAATGAATCTCGAACGTCATGTTACACATATTCATTGTGTGAATACCAAAAGATGTAAGATTGATAATGATAGTCCCACATATCTGTACTTTGCCGCCTTGGTCACATTGGTGTCAAACGCATGAAGAAGCTCCATACGGATGGACTTTTGGAGTCCCTTGATTTGAATCATTTGACACGTGTGAACCATGCCTCATGGGAAAAATGACCAAGACTCCGTTCTCCAGAACAATGGAGCGAGCAACTAACTTATTGGAAATTATACATACTGATGTGTCGGTCCAATGAGCGTTGAGGCTCGCGGTGGCTATCGTTATGTTCTCACCCTCACTGATGACTTAAGTAGATATGGGTATGTTTACTTGATGAAACACAAGTCTGAGACCTTTGAAAAGTTCAAGGAATTTCAGAATGAGGTAGAGAATCAACGTGACCGAAAAATAAAGTTCTTACGATCAGATCGTGGAGGAGAATATTTAAGTCACGAATTTGGTATGCACTTACGATCAGATCGCTGTTTTGATGCTACTCGTTGTCTTGTTTCAAACAAGCTTGAGTTTGCTCAATTCGGAGATCATATTAAGAATTTATGGCAGTTCTGGTTTTCTTGGAGTATTCTTTGCTTTCGTGGTTGTGGCTTAAGGCTGGTGCCGGTAGTATCTGTGACCCTCGGTGGTAGTACTGAAGCTCGCAAGTAGTACCGCTCTCGAGCGGTAGTACCGCTCAAGCGGTAGTACCGCTCTCCGACAGTAGTACCGCTTGGGAGTTTCGCGTAGTACCATTGTACGTCTGGGCTACTTCCGCCTCGATTCTCGAACGAAGTTTTTCGTGTCGGGTTTTGCGGCACTAGTAGCGGCGATAGAAGCGGTAGTACCGCTCTGGCGGTAGTACCGCTCTTCCTAGCGGTAGTACCGCTCTTCCTAGCGGTAGTACCGCTCTGGGGCTGTGGCCTTGACCTTCTCTTCAGCGGTAGTACCGCTGGATAGGGAAGCGGTAGTACCGCCCTCAGTGGTAATGCCCTTCCTAAGCGGTAGTACCGCTCTGTGAGATTTTCGATTGGGAGTAACGGTTGGATTTTCCCCTCCTATAAAAGGGGGTCTTCTTCCCCATTGAACCTGATCCTTTTAGCTCGTGTTCTTCCCCCATTGTTGACCTTCTTCGAGCTTGCTAACTCTCAATCCCTCCAATGATTCTTGCTAGTTCTTGAGGGAAAAGAGGGAGGAGATCTAGATCCACGTTTCCACCAATCACTTTCTCCTCTAAGTGAGGGGAACCCCTTGGATCTAGATCTTGGAGTTCTTGGTGTTCTCCTTCTTGTCCTTCCTCTCATTTTCTTCCCTAGCATTAGTTGCTTTGGTGGGATTTGAGAGAGAAGGACTTGGGCACTCCGTGTGCCCTTGCCATTACATTTGGTGCATCGGTTTGAGTTCTCCACGGTGATACGTGGAAGTTACAAGTTGAGAAGCTTATTACTCTTGGGTGCTTGGTGCCCTTGAGCTTGTTCCTCTTGGGTGCTTGGGCGCCCTAGGCAGTTGGTGGTGTTAGGAGCTCAATCATTGTGGTGTAAAGCTCCGGCAAGCGTCGGGAGTCTCCAATTAGGTTGTGGAGATCGCTTGAGCAACTTGACGGGTTCGGTGACCGCCCCAAGGGTTGCCAAAGTGTCTGGGTTCGGTGACCGCCCCGAGGTTGCCATTTATGCGGGTTCGGTGACCGCCCTCAAGGGTCCCTTAGTGGAATCACGGCATCTTGCATTGTGCGAGGCGTGAGGAGATTACGGTGGCCCTAGTGGCTTCTTGGGGAGCATTGTGCCTCCACACCGCTCCAAGCGGAGATTAGCATCCGCAAGGGTGTGAACTTGGGATACATCCTCGTCTCCGCGTGCCTCGGTTATCTCTTACGAGCCCCTTTACTTATGCACTTTACTTTGTGATAGCCATATTGTTCTTTGTCATATATCTTGCTATCACATAGTTGCTTATCTTGCTTAGCATAAGTTGTTGGTGCACATAGGTGAGCCTAGTTGTTGTAGGTTTTGTGCTTGACAAATTAACCGCTAGGTTTATTCCGCATTTGTTCAAGCCTAAACCGTAATTATTTTAAAGCGCCTATTCACCCCCCCTCTAGGCGACATCCTCGATCTTTCAATTGGTATCAGAGCCTCGTCTCTCTTTGTTGGGCTTAACCGCCTAGAGAGTAAAGATGTCGACTAGGGGATTAGGATTCTCGACACTCTTAGTTTCGATGGCACAAATTTTGATGTTTGGGTAATTACATGCTTAATCTCTTTAGGGTCATGGACCCAAATTTAGAGCGAATTGTAGATATGGGTTTTCTCCTCCAAAGGATCCCCAAAGGTTATCTTTAGAGGATGAGAAAAACTCTTATCTCAATGCTCAAGCTTCTAATGTGCTTTTCGATGCTTTGAGCAATGTAGTTATATTTCAACTCATGCCGTTCCGGGATGCTCATGAGTTGTGGACGAAGCTTCAAGATAAATATGGTGTGTCCAAGATTTGTAGGGATGATTGTTCTCCCTCCACCTCCGGTCGTATAGCCTTCTCAACTTCTTCTACTTCACCTACATGTGGTTTGCCACAAGGTAATGATATGGTGGGTAGTGTTGGTCATTGCAATGATGATAGTATGCTTATTATGGATGATCCTTCATCACTATATTATTGCAATGCTCCTTCTTTGGCTTTAACACTTCAAGCACTCCAAATGTTTTGCATGCTTGTGTTGATAGTCCATGCATATCATGTAGAAATTGCTTGACTAAATCTCATGATGATATGCTTGCTATGTCTTGTTGCCATGATAAAAATGCATCTATTTCCTCGAATTGTTGTGCTAACAATGTAGAGGAAACCCAACACTCCATGGAACAAGATGTGGTGTTTAATGGTGCCTCAAGGGATCCTACACCATCATCTATTGCTTTTTGCCTTATGGCTAAGGCGTCAAAGGTATCTCCTGCTTTGTACCCCAATATGTCTCTTGATGATGATGTTGATTCTAATGATGATGAGGGTAATGAGGAAGAGAATGATAATGTTGCCTCCTTAAATATTAAGGGGGAGATGATATTTAAAGCTCTTCTTAAAAATAAAATTGCTCGTTCCAACTTCATGGAAATCATGTCTATTGCTATTGAGGGCAAGAAATATATTGATGAGTTGGAATCTCGTCTTGAGGAGCATGAGGCCACCATTGATAAAATGGAAGGTCATGGGCGTGATTACGCTTAATGAGATTGCGGACCTCTCTCAAGCTCTTGAACTTGAACAAACCACCAAGGAATCTCTTGAGGAGACTTTTGCTCTAGAATTATCTAGAGTGAGGGAATCTCGTGATAGAGCTCTCGAGGTGGCCAATGATTTTGAAACTAAAATGAGGAGCTTGAAGTTGTGCATGCTAAACTCCTTGAGGACTATGAGCACCTCGAAAATGGCTCAAGGGTCATTAAGAGTGAGCTCATCAAACTCACCGAGTCTCATGCTCAACTTAAAGCTTCATTTTCAAAAGAGCTTGCCAAGTTGTCTTCTCCTCTTGTTGCTAATGATGATGCTTGTGCTACTAACTCTATCTCTTGTGAAGCATCCATATTGAAGGAGAATGTTGAGCTAAGGGCTCAACTTGAGTTGCTATCTAGCAATTATGGGAAATTGGAAGAAAGTCATGAAAAGCTCTCAAGCTCTCATGATGATCTTCTAGTATCCCATAGTGTGCTAAATATAGCCCATGAGGCCATGATTCCTAAGGTAACATCTAGTGAGCCTCATGTGGATACTAGCACTACTTCTAGTCAAAATGCTATATTGATATGTGCTAGTCCTTGTAATTCATCTACTCACAATGTTGGTACATCTTGTGATGAATTGCTTTCCTTGCCTTGTTGCTCTAACATTGAAGCTTATACTTCCTCTAGTACTTGTATTGAGACTAACCATGTAGAGGAAATCAAAGAGCTCAAGGCTCAAGTCACTTCTTTGAAGAAAGACTTGGAAAAGAGTCATGAAGGGAAATCCACACTCAACAATATCTTGAGTGTGCAAAATCCCCAATGACAAAGGTGGACTTGGATTCAACTCCAATAAGAAGAAGAAGTCCAAGATGAACAAAAAGAAGGGCCAAGAACAAGTCAAGAAATCGGCCAAGATTGTTTGCTTCAAGTGCAAAGTAGAAGGGCATCATGTTAGATCTTGCCCATTGAAGAAGAAGACCATTAGTGTCAAGCAACAAGGGAAGAGGGCACAAGTTCAATCTCATGCTCAACCTCAAGTTGAAGAGAGGCCACTTCCCAAGAAGACTCAAGTTAATGCTTCTCTTGTTGAGAAATCAATTGAGAAGAAAGTGAAGAGTAGACGTTGCTACTTATGTCGTGAGAAAGGCCACGTCGCTTCTTCATGCACTAGTGGTAACTTATCCAACCCAATTATTATTAATGATGTCTATTCTCTTGGGAAGGATAAGGTTGGCAATGTGTTTGCCAAGTTTGTTGGTACTCAAAGTGGTGTCAAGCAAAGAACCATTTGGGTAGCCAAACCTATTGTGACTAACCTCTTAGGACCCAACTTGGTTGGGGACCAACTAGCTCAAACTTGATCAATAGGTGTTGTTGGAGGTCATTGGAGACTTGGCTACATTATGAAGAATTAAGGGACTTCATCACTCTTATTGTCTCAAGCCAAATCAATTGAATCATCAAGTTTATATCTTATATCCAATGTGCCTCCTTGCGGTAACTTGTACTTAAAATTGCTTACATTGAAAGTTACTTGCCCCCTTGCATGTTTTGGTTTTGTTCCTTGCATGTGTTGTATATGTTGTAATTCCAACTTGCTTATCTTGAGCAATCAAGTATGTGTGTGTTGGTTTGCTCACCATGTGCGTGTGTGTGTCGTGCGTTGAGCCTTTATGCTTCTTGTTTGTTTCTTAGTTGGCTCTTGTGAGAGTTTAATGGAATATCCATTATGGGGGAGTGGTGTGCTTTGTGCACCTCACAATCCTATAAATGTGTGCACATGAGTAATACCATCTAGTATTGATATTTCAAGATTATCTAGTCGCTAGGTGGTATATCTCTCATGAGAAATTCAAATTCTAAAAATTCCATTGATTATCTCGTGTTGGATCCTCTTATTGCCTCTTGTTAAGATTTCTTCATTGGTATCACATTATGGGGGAGTAATATGCTATGTGCATATTACAAGCCTAGAAAATGTGTACATTTGAGATATTGTCACCTATAATTGATATTGTAAATTATCTTGTTCCTAGGTGGCATGTTAGCTCTACAAGTTGCAATTTGCTTTTTGTTTGGAGTAAAGATGATGTCCGATATCCTTGCTATCTACCACCGGGAATTATTTCCAAATACTTCTTGCCTTTAGACAATTGGTAATCACTTATGTGTGGTAGAATTTTATTGTTCATCTTTACTTTGGAGTTTGTTTTATTTGCCTTTTCTCTTGCCAAGGTTTGTGTCAACTCCGTTGTCTTCCATACCACTTGTGGATCTTGTTAATTTCTTGTTCTTGTCTAGTGTTTTCTAGATATAGTGAAAGTGGTGATCCCACCTTGTGCATTTTGTATTCAAAAGGAACTTCTTTATAATGCACAACTCGTGGGGAGCTATCCTATTTTCTTTAGAACACTCTTCTTGTGATCCTTATCAAGTGTGTGTTGGTGGAAGGCAAGCCGTTTTCTTTTGGTACCTTGTGCCATCATGAAACTTTGTTGGGAGCTTGGTTTGTTTGGAACCATCCTCTCTTTGGGAGTTTGACATCTTTAATTTAGCGTGTATCAATGGATATCTCATTCCTTGATGTATCTTTAATGATATCTTCCAAGTGATGATTTTTCCATTTGGTAATCCTTTTCACTTGGCATTTCTTTGTCTTTTGGTATCGGTTCTTGAAAGTTTTGAGCATGCATATTTACTTCATGTATTCTATTTGGCATGCTTTCTTTCATTGACTCAATATATAGGGAAACTCCACCTAGTCTCAATTTGGATGAGATGTGCATGAAATTCATTTTCATATCTATATGCACATATTTATGTGGAGTTTGTCCTATGTATTGGTGTTTCTAACTATTTGGTCTCGATGAGTTTGGGTACCGTTTAGTTTGTGTTGTTCTTCTAGGAACAGTTGGAGATGCATTGGATGCTCGGCTCACTCACAAGGAAGGTGTTGTCACCATGTGCATATTGGAGTTGAGAGATATGAAGTCTCCAGACAAGTTCTCTGATTGTAAGATGGAGGAAAATAGTTACAAGGTGAGCACATACTCAAAATGTGCAGGTTGCACAACCGCTTGTCCCAGCTGGACATTAACCTCCGGATGAGGCGGTCATTGACAGAATCCTTGATCGCTCCCACCTAGCTACAAGAGCTTTGTGATGAACTACAATATGGGGGATGGTGAAAACTATTGCTGAAGTATTTTCAATGCTGAAATCAGCAGAGGTGGAAATCAAAAAGGAACATCAAGTGTCGATGGTCAATAAAACCACTAAGTTCAAGAAGGGCAAGGGTAAGAAGAACTTCAAGAAGGAATGACAAGGAAGTTGCCGCACCGATAAACCGATTCTTGTCGGGAAGAAGCCAAAGAATGGACCCAAGCCTGAGACTGAGTGCTTTTATTGCAAAGGGAAGGGTCACTGGAAGCGGGACTGCCCCAAATACTTAGCGGACAAGAAGGCCGGCAACACTAAAGGTATATGTGATATACATGTAATTGATGTGTACCTTACCAGTACTCATAGTAGCTCACAGGTATTTGATACCGGTGTGGTTGCTCATATTTGTAACTCAAAGCAGGAGCTGCGGAATAAGTGGAGACTGGCGAAGGGCGAGGTGACGATCTTGGCGTCGGGAATGGTTCCAAGGTCGATGTGATCGCCGTCGACGCTACCTCTACATTTACCTACGGGATTAGTTTTAAACCTCAATAATTGCTATTTAGTGCCAGCTTTGAGCATGAACATTGTATCTAGATCTCGTTTAATCTGAGATGGCTACTCATTTAAATCTGAGAATAATGGTTGTTCTATTTATATGAGAGATATGTTTTATGGTCATGCCCGCTGGTCAATGGTTTATTCTTAATGAATCTCGAGCGTCATGTTACACATATTCATTGTGTGAATACCAAAAGATGTAAGATTGATAATGATAGTCCCACATATACGTGGCACTTTGCCGCCTTGGTCACATTGGTGTCAAACGCATGAAGAAGCTCCATACGGATGGACTTTTGGAGTCCCTTGATTTGAATCATTTGACACCGTGAACCATGCCTCATGGGAAAAATGACCAAGACTCCGTTCTCGGAACAATGGAGCGAGCAACTAACTTATTGGAAATTATACATCTTGATGTGTCGGTCCAATGAGCGTTGAGGCTCATGGTGGCTATCGTTATGTTCTCACCCTCACCGATGACTTAAGTAGATATGGGTATGTTTACTTGATGAAACACAAGTCCGAGACCTTTGAAAAGTTCAAGGAATTTCAGAATGAGGTAGAGAATCAACGTGATGAAAAATAAAGTTCTTACGATCAGATCGTGGAGGAGAATATTTAAGTCACGAATTTGGTATGCACTTACGATCAGATCGCTGTTTTGATGCTACTCGTTGTCTTGTTTCAAACAAGCTTGAGTTTGCTCAATTCGAGCTCATATGAAGAAGTTATGGCAGTTACGGTTTTCTTGGAGTATTCTTTGCTTTGTGGTTTGTGGCTTAAGGCTGGTGCCGGTAGTAATCTTGTGACCCTCGGTGGTAGTACCGCCCGAAGCTCCATAGCGGTAGTACCGCTCCAAGCGGTAGTACCGCTCTCCGAACGGTAGTACCGCTTGGGAGTTTCGGCCGTAGTACCGCTGTGCGTCTGGACTACTTCCGCCTCGATTCTCGAACGAAGTTTTTCGTGTCGGGTTTTGCGGCACTAGTAGCGGCAGTAGAAGCGGTAGTACCGCTCTGAGCGGTAGTACCGCTCTTCCCTAGCGGTAGTACCGCTCTTCCCTAATGATAGTACCGCCTGGGGCTGTGGCCTTGACCTTCTCTTGGTAGCGGTAGTACTGGATAGGGAAGCGGTAGTACCGCCCTCGGTAGTACCGCCCTTCCTATGAGTAGTACCGCTCTGTCGAGGATTTTCGATTGGGGTAACGGTTGGATTTTCCCCTCCTATAAAAGGGGTCTTCTTCCCCATTGAACCTGATCCTTTTAGCTCGTGTTCTTCCCCATTGTTGACCTTCTTGAGCTTGCTAACTCTCAATCCCTCCAATGATTCTTGCTAGTTCTTGAGGGAAAAGAGGAGGAGATCTAGATCCACGGTTCCACCAATCACTTTCTCCTCTAAGTGAGGGGAACCCCTTGGATCTAGATCTTGGAGTTCTTGGTGTTCTCCTTCTTGTTCTTCCTCTCATTTTCTTCCCTAGCATTAGTTGCTTTGGTGGGATTTGAGAGAGAAGGACTTGGCACTCCGTGTGCCCTTGCCATTGCATTTGGTGCATCGGTTTGAGTTCTCCACGGTGATACGTGGAAGTTACAAGTTGAGAAGCTTATTACTCTTGGGTGCTTGGTGCCCTTGAGCTTGTTCCTCTTGGGTGCTTGGGCGCCCTAGGCAGTTAGTGGTGTTAGGAGCTCAATCATTGTGGTGTAAAGCTCCGGGCAAGCGTCGGGTCTCCAATTAGGTTGTGGAGATCGCCCGAGCAACTTGACGGAGTTCGATGACCGCCCCAAGGGTTGCCAAAGTGTCTGGGTTCGGTGACCGCCCCAAGGGTTGCCATTTATGCGGGTTCGGTGACCGCCCTCAAGGGTCCCTTAGTGGAATCACGGCATCTTGCATTGTGCTTGGCGTGAGGAGATTACGGTGGCCCTAGTGGCTTCTTAGGGAGCATTGTGCCTCCACACCGCTCCAAGCGGAGATTAGCATCCGCAAGGGTGTGAACTTCGGGATACATCGTCGTCTCCAGCGTGCCTCGATTATCTCTTACCGAGCCCCTTTACTTATGCACTTTACTTTGTGATAGCCATATTGTTCTTTGTCATATATCTTGCTATCACATAGTTGCTTATCTTGCTTAGCATAAGTTGTTGGTGCACATAGGTGAGCCTAGTTGTTGTAGGTTTTGTGCTTGACAAATTAACCGCTAGGTTTATTCCGCATTTGTTCAAGCCTAAACCGTAATTATTTTAAAGCGCCTATTCACCCCCCCCTCTAGGCGACATCCTCGATCTTTCACCGGCGCACCCCCTAGGCCCCCTATATAAAGAGGGGGGAGGGAGGGCAGCCGGACCCTAGTCCCTGGCTACTCCCTCTCCCCCCGTACCACCTCTCCCTCTCGCTGAGCTTGGCGAAGCCCTGCCGACATCGCCGCTGCTTCCACCACCACGCCGTCGTGCTGCTGGATCTCCATCAACCTCTCCTTCCCCCTTGCTGGATCAAGAAGGAGGAGACGTCTTCCCCAATCGAACGTGTGTTGAACGCGGAGGTGATGTCCGTTCAGCACTAGGATCATCGGTGATTTGGATCACGGCAGTGCGACTCCCTCAACCCCGTTCTCTTGAACGCTTCCGCTTGCGATCTACAAGGGTATGTAGATGCACTCCTCTCTCTCGTTGCTAGATGAACTCCATAGATTGATCTTGGTGAAGCGTAGATTTTTTTTTTCTGCAACATTCCCCAACAGTGGCATCATGAGCTAGGTCTATGCGTGGTTTCTTTGCACGAGTAGAACACAAATTTGTTGTGGGCGTAGATGTTGTCAATTTTCTTGCCACTATTAGTCTTATCTTGTTTCGGCGGCATCGTGGGATGAAGCGGCCCGGACCGGCCTTACACGTACGCTTACGTGAGACAGGTTCCACCGACTGACATGCACTAGTTGCATACGGTGGCTAGCGGGTGTCTGTCTCTCCCACTTTAGTCGGATCGGATTCGATGAAAAGGGTCCTTATGAAGGGTAAATAGAAATTGGCATATCACGTTGTGGCTTTCACGTAGGTAAGAAAACGTTCTTGCTAGAACCCTATTGCAGCCACGTAAAAGCATGCAACAACAATTAGAGGACGTCTAACTTGTTTTTGCAGCATATGCCTTGTGATGTGATATGGCCAAAAGTTGTGATGAATGATATATATGTGATGTATGAGATCATGTTCTTGTAATAGGAATTACGACTTGCATGTCGATGAGTATGACAACCGGCAGGAGCCATAGGAGTTGTCTTAATTATTGTATGACCTGCGTGTCAATGATTAAACGCCATGTAATTACTTTACTTTATTGCTAAACCGTTAGCCTTAGTAGTAGAAGTAATAGTTGGCGAGCAACTTCATGGAGACACGATGATGGAGATCATGGTGTCATGCCGGTGACGAAGATGATCATGGCGTCCCGAAGATGGAGATCAAAGGAGCTATATGATATTGGCCATATCATGTCACTATTTGATTGCATGTGATGTTTATCATGTTTTTGCATCTTATTTGCTTAGAACGACGGTAGTAAATAAGATGATCCCTCATAATAATTTCAAGAAAGTGTTCCCCCTAACTGTGCGCCGTTGCGAAAGTTCGTTGTTTCGAAGCACCACGTGATGATCGGGTGTGATAGATTCCAACGTCCACATACAACGGGTGTAAGACAGATTTGCACATGCAAAACACTTAGGTTAACTTGACGAGCCTAGCATGTACAGACATGGCCTCGGAACACAAGAGACCGAAAGGTCGAACATGAGTCGTATGAAAGATACGATCAACATGGAGATGTTCACCGATGATGACTAGTCCGTCTCACGTGATGATCGGACACGGCCTAGTTGACTCGGATCATGTATCACTTAGATGACTAGAGGGATGTCTAATCTGAGTGGGAGTTCATTAAATAATTTGATTAGATGAACTTAATTATCATGAACTTAGTCTAAAAACCTTTGCAAATATGTCTTATAGATCAAATGGCCAACGCTCATGTCAACCTCAACTTCAACGCGTTCCTAGAGAAAACCAAGCTGAAAGATGATGGCAACAACTATACGAACTGGGTCCGGAACCTGAGGATCATCCTCATAGCTGCCAAGAAAGCATATGTCCTAGAAGCACCACTAGGTGAAGCACCCATCCCGGAAGAACCAAGACGTTATGAACGCTTGGCAGTCACGTGCTGATGATTACTCCCTCGTTCAGTGCGGCATGCTTTACAGCTTAGAACCGGGGCTCCAAAAGCGTTTTGAGCAACACGGAGCATATGAGACACGGAGCATATGAGATGTTCGAAGAGCTGAAAATGGTTTTTCAAGCTCATGCCCGGGTCGAGAGATATGAAGTCTCCGACAAGTTCTACAGTTGTAAGATGGAGGAAAATAGTTACATCGGTGAGCACATACTCAAAATGTACAGGTTGCACAACCGCTTGTCCCAGCTGGACATTAACCTCCCGGATGAGGCGGTCATTGACAGAATCCTTCAGTCGCTCCCACCTAGCTACAAGAGCTTTGTGATGAACTACAATATGCAGGGGATGGTGAAAACTATTGCTGAAGTATTTTCAATGCTGAAATCAGCAGAGGTGGAAATCAAAAAGGAACATCAAGTGTCGATGGTCAATAAAACCACTAAGTTCAAGAAGGGCAAGGGTAAGAAGAACTTCAAGAAGGACGGCAAGGAAGTTGCCGCACCCGGTAAACCAGTTGCCGGGAAGAAGCCAAAGAATGGACCCAAGCACGAGGCCAGGTGCTTTTATTGCAAAGGGAAGGGTCCTTTGAAGCGGGACTGCCCCAAATACTTAGCGGACAAGAAGGCCGGCAACACTAAAGGTATATGTGATATACATGTAATTGATGTGTACCTTACGATTACTCATAGTAGCTCACGGTATTTGATACGGTGTGGTTGCTCATATTTGTAACTCAAAGCGGAGCTGCGGAATAAGTGGAGGCTGGCGAAGGGCGAGGTGACGATCTTGGCGTCGGGAATGGTTCCAAGGTCGATGTGATCGCCCGTCGGCACGCTACCTCTACATTTACCTACGGGATTAGTTTTAAACCTCAATAATTGCTATTTAGTGCCAGCTTTGAGCATGAACATTGTATCTGGATCTCATTTAATCTGAGATGGCTACTCATTTAAATCTGAGAATAATGGTTGTTCTATTTATATGAGAGATATGTTTTATGGTCATGCCCGCTGGTCAATGGTTTATTCTTAATGAATCTCGAGCGTCATGTTACACATATTCATTGTGTGAATACCAAAAGATGTAAGATTGATAATGATAGTCCCACATATCTGTGGCACTGCCGCCTTGGTCACATTGGTGTCAAACGCATGAAGAAGCTCCATACAGATGGACTTTTGGAGTCCCTTGATTTCGAATCATTTGACACGTGTGAACCATGCCTCATGGGAAAAATGACCAAGACTCCGTTCTCCGGAACAATGGAGCGAGCAACTAACTTATTGGAAATTATACATACTGATGTGTCGGTCCAATGAGCGTTGAGGCTCGCGGTGGCTATCGTTATGTTCTCACCCTCACTGATGACTTAAGTAGATATGGGTATGTTTACTTGATGAAACACAAGTGCGAGACCTTTGAAAAGTTCAAGGAATTTCAGAATGAGGTAGAGAATCAACGTGACCGAAAAATAAAGTTCTTACGATCAGATCGTGGAGGAGAATATTTAAGTCACGAATTTGGTATGCACTTAAGGAAATGTGGAATTGTTTCACAACTCACGCCGCCTGGAACATCTCGGTAAATAGCGGTAATATGCGAATGTAAATGTCGCACTTTATTGGATATGGTGCGGTCTATGATGTCTCTTACCGATTTACCGCTATCATTTTGGGGACACGCTTTAGAGACAACCACATTCACTTTAAATAGGGCACCGTCTAAATCCGTTGAGACGACGCCGTATGAATTATGGTTGGGGAAGAAACCTAAGCTGTCGTTTCTAAAAGTTTGGGGGTGCGATGCTTATGTCAAGAAACTTCAACCTGAAAAGATCGAACCCAAGTCGGAAAAATGCGTCTTCATAGGATACCCTAAGGAAACCATTGGGTATACCTTCTACCTTAGATCCGAAGGCAAGATCTTTGTTGCCAAGAACGGGTCCTTTCTGAAGAAAGAGTTTCTCTCAAAAGAAGTAAGTGGGAGGAAAGTAGAACTCGATGAAGTACTACCTCTTGAACCGGAAAGTAGTGCAGCTCAGGAAGATGTTCCTGTGGTGCCTACACCGACTGGAGAGGAAATTAATGATGATGATCAAGGTACTTGGATCAAGTTGCTCTTGAACCGTAGGTCCACAAGGACACGTTCCACACGGAGTGGTATGGCAACCCTGTCACGGAAATCATGTTGTTAGACAACGGTGAGCCTTGAACTATGAAGAAGCGATGGCGGGCCTAGATTCCAACAAATGGCTTGAAGCCATGCAATCCGAGATAGGATCCATGTATGAAAACAAAGTATGGACTTTGACAGACTTGCCCGATGATCGTGAGCAATAGAAAACAAATGGATCTTTAAGAAGAAGATGAGCGTGGATGGTAATGTTACCATCTATAAAGCTCGACTTGTTGCTAAGGGTTATCGACAAGTTCAAGGGGTTGACTACGATGAGACTTTCTCTCCCATAGCGAAGCTGAAGTCCGTCCGAATCATGTTAGCAATTTCCGCATACTATGATTATGAGATATGGAAAATGGACGTCAAAACGACATTCCTTAATGGCTATCTTAAGGAAGAACTGTATATGATGCAGCTGGAAATTTTTGTCGATCCTGAGAATGCTAACAAGGTATGCAAACTCCAACGATCCATTTATGGACTGGTGCAAGCATCTCGGAGTTGGAACATTCGCTTTGATGAGATGATCAAAGCGTTTGGGTTTATCTTGAGACTTATGGAGAAGCCTGCGTTTACAAGAAAGTGAGTGGGAGCTCTGTAGCATTTCTCATATTATATGTAGATGACATACTTTTGATGGGAAATGATATAGAAATTTTGGACGGCATTAAGGCCTACTTGAATAAGTGTTTTTCAATAAAGGACCTTGGAGAAGCTGCTTACATATTAGGCATCAAGATCTATAGGGATAGATCGAGACGCCTCATAGGTCTTTCACAAAGCACATACCTTGATAAGATATTGAAAAAGTTCAATATGGATCAGTCCAAGAAGGGGTTCTTGCCTATATTGCAAGGTGTGAAATTGAGCTCCGCTCAACGCCCGACCACGGCGGAAGATAGAGAAAAGATGAGTGTCATCCCTTATGCCTCGGCCATAGGGTCTATTATGTATGCCATGCTGTGTACCAGACCTGATGTAAACCTTGCCGTAAGTTTGGTAGGAAGGTACCAAAGTAATTCCGACATGGAACACTGGACAGCGGTCAAGAATATCCTGAAGTACCTGAAAAGGACTAAGGATATGTTTCTTGTTTATAGAGGTGACGAAGAGCTCGTCGTAAAGGGTTACATCGATGCTAGCTTCGACACAGATCTGGATTACTCTAAGTCACATACCGGATACGTGTATATTTTGAATGGTGGGGCAGTAAGCTGGTGCAGTTGCAAGCAGAGCGTCGTGGCGGGATCTACATGTGAAGCGGAGTACATGGCAGCCTCGAAGGCAGCGCATGAAGCAATATGGATGAAGGAGTTCATCAAAGACCTAGGAGTCATACCCAATGCGTCGGGGCCGATCACTCTCTTCTGTGACAACACTGGAGCTATTGCCCTTGCCAAGGAGCCCAGGTTTCACAAGAAGACCCGAGCACATCAAGCGTCGCTTCAACTCCATTCGTGAAAATGTTCAAGATGGAGACATAGATATTTGCAAAGTGCATACGGATCTGAATGTTGCAGATCCGTTGACTAAACCTCTTCCGCGAGCAAAACATGATTAACACCAGAACTCTATGGGTGTTCGATTAATCACAATGTAACTAGATTATTGACTCTAGTGCAAGTGGGAGACTATTGGAAATGCCCTAGAGGCAATAATAAAATGATTATTATATTTCCTTGTTCATGATAATTGTCTATTATTCATGCTATAATTGTGTTATCCGGAAATCGTAATACATGTGTGAATACATAGACCACAACATGTCCCTAGTGAGCCTCTAGTTGACTAGCTCGTTGATCAACTGATAGTCATGGTTTCCTGACTATGGACATTGGATGTCATTGATAACGTGATCAAATCATTAGGAGAATGATGTGATGGACAAGACCCAATCCTAAGCTTAGCACAAGATCGTGTAGTTCGTTTGCTAGAGCTTTTCCAATGTCAAGTATCTTTTCCTTAGACCATGAGATCATGTAACTCCCGGATACCGTAGGAGTGCTTTGAGTGCACCAAATGTCACAACGTAACTGGGTGACTATAAAGGTATACTACGGGTATCCCTGAAAGTATCTGTTGGGTTGACACGGATCGAGACTGGGATTTGTCACTCTGTATGACGGAGAGGTATCTCTGGGCCCACTCGGTAATGCATCATCATAATGAGCTCAAAGTGACCAAGTGTTTGGTCACTGATCATGCATTACGGTACGAGTAAAGTGACTTGCAGGTATTGAGATTGAGCGAGGTATGAGGATACCGACGATCGAATCTCGGGCAAGTAACGTACCGATTGACAAAGGGAATTGTATACGGGATTACTCGAATCCTCGACATCGTGGTTCATTCGATGAGATCATCGTGGAACATGTGGGAGTCAACATGGGTATCCAGATCCCGATGTTGGTTATTGGCGGAGAAATTTGTCTCGGTCATGTCTGCGTGATTCCCGAACCCGTAGGGTCTACACACTTAAGGTTCGGTGACGCTAGGGTTGTAGAGATATAAGTATGCGGAAACCTGAAAGTTGTTCGGAGTCCCGGATGAGATCCCGGACGTCACGAGGAGTTCCGGAATGGTCCAGAGGTAAAGAATTCTATATAGGAAGTCGATTTGCCGCCAGGGAAAGTTTCGGGGTCACCGGTATTATCTGGGACCATCGGAAGGGTCCCGGGTCCACCGGTGGGGCCACCTATCGGCGGGCCACGTGGGCTGAAAGGGAAGGAACCAGCCTGGTGGGCTGGTGTGCCCCTGGGCCTCCCTGCGCCTAGGGTTGGAAACCCTAGGGGTGGGCGCCCACTGACTTGGGGGCAAGTCCCCCTAGGCCGCCGCCCCCTTGGAGATGGGATCTCGGGGCGGCGCACCCCTAGGCCCCCTATATAAAGAGGGGGAGGGAGGGCAGCCGGACCCTAGTCCTGGCGCCTCCCTCTCCCCGTACCACCTCTCCCTCTCGTGAGCTTGGCGAAGCCCTACGAGATTGTTGCTTCCACCACCACGCCGCCGTGCTGCTGGATCTCCATCAACCTCTCCTTCCCCCTTGCTGGATCAAGAAGGAGGAGACGTCTTCCCCAACCGTACGTGTGTTGAACGCGGAGGTGCTGTCCGTTCAGCACTAGGATCATCGGTGATTTGGATCACGACGAGTAGGACTCCCTCAACCCCGTTCTCTTGAACGCGTCCGCTCGCGATCTACAAGGGTATGTAGATGCACTCCTCTCTCTCGTTGCTAGATGAACTCCATAGATTGATCTTGGTGAAGCGTAGAATTTTTTTATTTTCTGCAACGTTCCCCAACACTTTGAACTCTGGTTTAGCCAGGTCCTCTTCTCTGAAACTTCTGAAATTCAGCTTAACCTTATCTTCATCAGATGAAGGCAAGCACATGTCCAGATCTTCAGTAGGATCATCAGCTTCTTCTTGGACCGCTTTACCTTTGCCTTTGTCACAATCAACATTTTTGTCAAACAAGTCATCATCATCTTGGAGATCAATGTCTGAATCAACAATTTGTGGAATGTAATCTTCATATGGATCCTGCATTACTGAACAACCAACTGTGTCTGCTGCATCCATGTTCAAACACCTAGAGGATTTCCTAGCCCTAAACCCAAACTGAGATGAAAGGTAAGTAGTTCCTGGCTGGGGTGGACTTGGTGTCGTGGAATTAACACGTCAGATGTCCTTAGTGTGAGGACTTAGTCGCGAGGCCAACGCATCTATGTGGTAGCTTGAGAGGGGTTGAGCGGAATCGAGAGACGCAACACAAGACAAGGGTTTAGACAGCTTCGGGTCCCGGGAAACATCATCCGGTAAAAACCCTACATGCTGTTTGAGGCTAGATCTCATTATCATCATGAGGGAGTCGTCGTAAACCGGCTCTCCTCTAGTTGTGTCTAGCCCTCAAGATTGTTTATTTCTCCTCCCTCTTTGGGGAGCCCTGCCCCTCCTTATATAAGTTAAAGGGGCGGGTTACATGTAGAGTCCATCTTGGACTAAGACTTAAACTACTTTGACTTCCTTTCCTGGGCTTCTTAACGTCTGCCGGTTTAACATTGTCTGCCGGTTTAACATTGTCTGCCGGTTTAACATTGTCTGCCTTAGCCAGCTGTCTTAACACTTGCCGGTTTACCACTCACCGGTTTACCGTCTGTCTTAGCCATCTGTCTTAACTCCTGACGATTTACCACTCACCGGTTTACCAAGTCCCGGCAGATTCTGACTCGGCCGGGTCATACCATGAGGTATATCCCCGACATTAGCCCCCAGTTTAATTTTGATTTATCCATGTTAAACTGATCCTGATCATCCTTAAGTCCTTGTCACTTCCTTCTTCTAGAAAATCCGGTTTAATAGGCCAGCTTCATAATCAACTTGCTGACATTGGTTTCTCATAGAAAATGTATTGTGAAGAATAACTCCTTTGATTCAGCTCCCAATGCTTAACAAAAAATATTGGTCTTTGAAATACTCATCTGATCTTCAGCCGGTTTAAGGATGTAGAACTTGCCGGTTTATCATTGCCAAGATCACCGGTTTATAAATATTGATAGCACTGGGTCATATTTGTAGTTAACATCCAGCTTGAAAATATACCTCTTATATGCCTATCACTTGTAGCCCCCAAGTCTTAAGAAGGTAGCATAGCAACAACTTAAGACTTGCTTCAATATAATATCACAATCTTGAAGAAATCCAGTTTGTTCATCTCAATCACTAGTCAGACTTGAGTATTCCACATATGTAGCCCCCAAGTGTCGGGTTGTCATGCTTGCAGCAACCTAGGACTTGTAATTGCCTGATGCTCATAAAAACTTCAACCAGTGTAGCCCCCAAGGGCCGGGTCATTATGCAATAATGCGCAGGGACTTTGTAAATATAATCATGTAAACTTTGAACAGCAACGGTGTAGCCCCCAAGGGCCGCTCGATAAGATAATATTGAGCTGGGACTTGATATATACTTCAATAAAAAATAACATCATACGATGTAACCCCCATCATGGGGCTTGGATACATGTCCACCAGGTTAAGAGCGTTGTTCTTTACTTACTGTTGATTGGACAATGTAATGGATAAAAAACTTTGTACCTTGAATTGTTGACAGAAGCAATTGGTAGCCCCCAAGGGCCGGCTCATTACGATGTGATAAGTCGGGTCTTCAATAAGGTGAGCAAACAATGACTTTGCATTAGCCCCCAAGTGTCATGGTGCATGCTTGCAGCGACATGAGACTTGCATATTTGATGTAATCTCAACTTAAATAATGTAGCCCCCAAGTGCCGGGTTGTAAGCCTGCAGCAACTCGGGACTATTCCTTCAATTGTAGAATAAATCATATCTATTGATAATATGATAGCCATTGCGCTAAAGCGACTTTGAAAACCTTAATCATAATACTGGTTATTGATAACCATAATAAAAATCCAGCCATGTTGGCTATTGAAGATTTGAATAATATACCCAATGATTTATAAGCGCATAATTCCAATGACGCAATCCAAATATATACTGGCGACTTATAGTCCAAAACCAGGCCGGGTCAATAAACACCGGATTATAAGTGATTATGTACTGACAACTTGTAGTTGAAAGTCGAGCCGGGTTAATGAACACCGGGTTAATTTGATGACCGATAGTCATGCCGGGTCAATAGACACCGGTTCAACATAAAGTTTATCAAAAAATCTTGACAAAGGCAAATAAAACCATGTAGTCGAGGCTTTTCAAGGGCTGCCAGGACCAAATTTGAGGCTTTTCATGGGCAGCCAGGCCGCTGAGTTAAACCATTTGACAAAGCCTTTTAAGATGGACCTCCAACTAACCAATCATTGTTTTAACTTTGACAAGTTTAGGGTCTGTATAAGATTGACTTGTCAAACGTTCGGCGGGTCATGCCAGGATTACCTGGATAGGAGTGGCTTGCTTGATGAAGGCAGGTTAACCCGGGGTTTTAGGGTGGATACACCAGGCTTCCAAACCGTGGGTCGATACCCAATTACAAGGGTCCTTTCAAACTCTTTGTTACTTTACACAAAGAGCCCCCAAATAAATTTGTGAGCTATGCTCAATGGGTGCCTATGTTTGAGTTGTGCTGTTAGCAACAAGACTCTCTTTGGCCCCTTGGGTGTGAAGCTCCCAAGCTTTGTTGTGGTGTGATAGCCGGATTAATGGACAGAACTCTGCTTTGTCAGTTGAAGCCCCCATGTAGCCAATAATATGATAAGCCAATAAGGCGGGATACCCATGTTTAAACTGTGCATCATGGCAACAGGTCCTCTTCGGCAACCTTTAACTTTTGCAAGAGATATATTCTTCTTGAACCGGGATTTTGAACCGGATATTGAGAGCGTCAGAGCTTTATGCGAGACATCTTTCCCTTGAACCGGACCTTAAACCGGAATCTTTATTTTCAGCCAGAATTTTTCTGACGGCCTTTAAACTCGAACTTGCGAGAAGTTAATTCTTTTTGAACCGGACATTCTTAAACCGGATTTCAGAACGTCATAGCTTTGTGGGAGAACATATTTCCCTTGAACCGGATTGTAAACCGGATATTTGAGAGCTTCAGTGAAACTGACTGCCCTTGAGCCGGATTTTAAACCGGAATCCTTACTGATGACCCGAAACTTCTTCCTTAAGCCGGGATTTTGTAACTGTCATATCCTTTCTAAGCCGGAAATTTTCTGACGGCCTTTAAACTTTCATAAATATAACAATAGCCTCCGGGACCGGGTTATCTTTACCTCCATCGTCCTGGGGTTCTTAAATTTCTTTGGCCCGACAAGATTTGCTGAATCATGTCATTGTAGCCTCCGAGTCTCAGGGTGACTCGAGGAGTTGGCTTGAGATTCCCCGTATTTGACTGCGATATAAAACGACATCAGTTGTATGTCATTGGTGTTGATAGCATGATGCAAATCCACAGAAGGTTGAGGTGACTGCGGTGGGTCATAAATGATCCCGTATGAGCCGTGTCAGCAACTCGGCCAATGGTTCCTTCCAAATGGTGATTTGAAGTTAACCAAACTGTAGTGGCGGCGACTTGTGCGCCTCCCATTGAACCACCCAATGCAGATGGTGGCTGAATGATAATTTGCCTCCAATTTTTTGGAAGAAAACCGGGCTACCCAAGCAGTGACTGGCTTTTTATTCAATAAATAGCTCATGCAAACAGATGCGGCCCGACGTGTTGATATAGACCAGGCCTCGGGGGCGGCAATTTGCACACGTCCATTGACAACGAGCAGACGCGATCCCAACAAGCTGATGTGGACCGGACCGCAAGGGCAGCAACCTGTGTGCATCCATTCATCATGTGATATGTCCCGGATTATCACCAGGTGGGATATTATCAACCTGTGTTTCATATCCGTGGTATAAACCACATTTGTCATGAATAATGGCCCTGTATATAAAAATATACAAGTCAAAGTAATTGTTCTTGGAAAAAATTATGCACTAATAAAATAAACTTAGATGGATATCACCTGATGATCTGGACAGTAGATGATCTGCGCGTCATGTCCATTCGATAGATGATCCATATGCAGACTGAAAAGGTCCGGAGAAATACGAATACTAGTGACGATGGACTAGTATAGCCTCACGTCATTTGAAATGGCAACCTGTGGTAGCACTTTTCACGTGATATGCTTTGGAAAGTCAATGGTTGTTGGGGGCCGCGCCGCTAGTGGATGTCTCCTGCGTGCGAGTACATGGCTGTTATTCTGTCTCTCTCTTTTCCTCTTTCTTTCCAATAATGGACAAGGTAGCTGCCCCTTTTTTTATGCTTGTTCCTCTGGTGACTTGACGTGGCATTACACCGTGGCATAACAGCCTCACTAAGTCGGGCTATTGCCCCTGCAACTCCCTTGTTGCTCCATTTGTTGTAGCAGCAGTGGATTCAGACGACTTGGTAAGACCGACTTAAAGCGGCGTTTTAAAAACAGGCCAGCGGACGCAAACTTTGGAAGGCATCGGCGTCTTGGCGGAGCCGACGTTCTCGAAGGCCGCAGAAAACCGGAGGACTTGGGCGCACAGAGGCTTGCAGAAAGAATAACCCGCCACGGAGGAAGGTGCGAGCGGATCCGGTGGCTTGGCGGGGTGTTTAACCATATTAGAGGCAGCAATTTGGTAGTGGAGTAGGGCAAGTTGCACGAACGGGGTGCGCAGTGGTGCGAGCCGGCAGTGGGCGCAGCAGAAACCGGCCGCGCATTGAGCCGGCAGGAGACACAACAACAGCCAGCAGCATGGCAGGAGACGGAGCTGGGCGGCAGCTGACTCCACGGAAACTGGTATGTGTACGCGACGGCAGCTGACTCCACGGTTGACCAGGGCGAGTTATGGCAGTGGCAACTTGTCATGTGTCCGCAACAGCGGCTCTGTGTGTGGTGAAGCAGTGTTTGAGGACCGGCGGTCAGCTATAGCAAGAGACGGCAGCAAACTTTGAGACAGAGGCCCCGCCCGCCGGAAACTGGTGAAGCGTGGCTGGCTCGACGGCGGACTGCCCCGGTGACTTGAGGCAGAAGCAAGGCCGGATCGATGCGCGGGCGGGTTAAGGCAGCCACATCGGCACAACGGCTCAAGGTCAGGCCACAGCGGCTTAGAACCAGCGGGGCGCCCGATGTTTTGAATCCAGCGACTCGGCGGATGTGACGGCTTGCAACGACGGTGGCAGGTGGCTGGAGTGCAAGAGACCAGCGCGGACGAGTCTCGCGCAGGGCGAGGCAGCAACGGTAGGGCCCTGATGATTTTTGCACCGGGTGGCTCGGCGTAACAGCAGTGTCCCGGCGGCTTGAGGAAAAGCGACAGGGCTGGCCACCGCGGCGGTTCAAGGCGCCGGCGAGGACAGCTCAGGCAAGCCATCAACGGTCGGCTACTGCGGAAGCCGGGTACAGAGGTGAGCACGGTGCCGGTCCACGTCTCTTCTCCGTTGAAGCACTGTAGGGGAAGCCCGTGGTCGCTGCTCGGGGTGCCGGCGACTTGAGGCACCGTAAGACCGGTTTACAGGACGTCGCGGCGGAGCGGCCCTCGGGGGCGCGGACAGCAGGAGGCCACGGCGCGGCCAGGCGAGTTGGACGCCGGACGGGGCAAGCCGCACAGAGCCGGTCGCAAGGCCGGGTCACGCGCGTGGCCGGCGAGGTGGCGAACGGGGCCGGCGTTGCCGGGTCGCGGGACGCCGGAAGAGGTCCGCCGGGTTGAAATCAATGCAAAAATGACGGGTTGAGGCTGTGGCAAAACGCAGTCTGATGTGCTGAAAACCGCAGCCGTGCAGCTCGGTGATTCGGAAGCACGGGGCGGCCCTCCGGCAGCATAGGAGCTGGCTGGAGTAGACCGGAGCAGGCCGCAACGACGCTGGCTCAGGCGCAGCCATGGCCGCTCAGGCGCGGGTGGAGACCCGTCGGAGGTGAGATTCCTTTTCTGGTTGAGGGCGTGGCCAACCCGGCGCGGCCTCTGCTATGGGAATGAGGCACGCGGTAGCGCATTAGGCGCCGAAGTCCGGGTCACAGCCAGCGGGCGGTTCAACGGCGGCTGCGGGGCAACCCAATCACAACTTTGTAAAGGAGGCCTGAGGTACGGTGTTGGGCGCTCGGACGCAGAACCGAGGCGAGCGTGCTAAGACGCGGAGCGGGGGCGTCCGTGAGAAGGCGCTGGCGAAGCAATTTGAGGTCACAGGTGACTCGGAGTGAGCCCAGAGCGAAGGTAACCCGACACTGGTTGGGTCGAGTTGGAGGCGGATTGACCAGGCAACAGGTTGACCACGACAGAGGCAGCGGAGACGGAGGGCAGTGAAGCGGCTGGCGGCTCTCCCCTGCTGCAGTTGAGACGGGCAACGGAAGCGTCTCACGGCGCAGCCGGGTTGCGGTAGAGGAGGTGCTCGAGGGTGTGGAACAGCAACGGCCCTCGGACGACACGGTTTACCCAAAGAAGCGAGTCGGTAGCGCGCGGCGGGTTAACGAAGGCGGAGCGATCCGGAGCATCGGTCGGATGCAGACGGAGGCGCGGCGTGGCTCACCCTCAACAGCCGTGAAACGGGGCGGCGATTTTATTGCTGGTCATGGCAGAGGCGAACAGCAGGTTGAACCATGCCCCAGCCATGTGGTTTAATCCAGCAAGGTGAACGTGAACCAGTACTTAAACCGATGGATTATCCCTCCTTCTCATCTTGACTAGTCAGCTTTTCCTTCATATAAAAAATAATCACAGCCACGAAACTCTTTTGGTTCTGCCGGTTCCTGTTGCTGTAGAATTCCTCTGAACTTGTAGTACCGTAGCAGAACTCCTTTCTCCATCAATCTGCGACTTGACAAGTCGCCCAAGGCTGACATCACAAAATATCTCTGTCTATCTCGGACTCGGCGGATCACCACGGCGTGTGTGACGGGTGCTGAATATGCAACCCTAATTTTTGACTATTCTCGGTCTTCTGCATCGGTTCTTTTTCATCCAACACATCGCAAACTTCTCGATCCTTGAAATAGATCCCTCCAGTAACTCAACACCACCGTGTGCAGGCCCCACTTGGTATGAAATCATCTTCTTCAGACTCTGCTCCACTTTCTGACTCTGTTTCATCTTGCTCATGCTCTTGATCATGCTCATGCTCTTGATCATGCTGAGGCAGCTCCTGTTCCACTTGAGGGAGCTCAACCTGCTCCTATTCCACTAGAGTGAGCTCAGCCTGCTCCTCTTGCTGCGGTTGTGTCTGCTCTTCTTGCTGTTGGTGTGCCTTCTCCTTCTTTGGCCTAATTCCACCGAATTTGGCAAACGGAGGATCCTCATCATCAGAATGAACAGGAACCGGAGAAATATATGATCTCAGGCTCTCATCATGATCAAGAAATATTTGCTGAAAATGATTCCCATTCAGAACACAATCCTTCATGTTCTCTGTCATAGTGTTGTCTCCCATCTTAATATCTCTTAATCCATTCTTGTACACTGTCAACCCAGGAACACACCAATAAGCCTTGATCCTGCCCTCAAACTCATACCCAATTTCCATAACCAGACTAGCAACAACAGTAGGTGTCCAGTTATCTATGTCAAAGTAGTCATACCAAATGGAGTGGCCTTTGTGGTAATCCCTATGCTTGCCTGCACAAAGGAAAAGCCACCATGTATGACCTCAATAGAGAACTGGTTGCTTAGGTGTCCTGCAAAACATTCAAAGTTGCAATGTTCAAACAAGATAAACAAAGACATTTATGAAGGTTCAGTCAAGCTAAAAATATTCAGTTAACTCCAAAAGTTCAGTTACTGTATCAAACCACCAGTAGCTCAGTTAACTGATTAAGCAGGACCTAACCAAGGATACCGAGTGATACGTCCATTTTGTATCATGCTTTTATATCAATATTTATTGCATTATGGGCTGTTCTTACACATTATATATCAATACTTATGGCTATTCTCTCTTATTTTATAAGGTTTGCCATGAAGAGGGGGAATGTCGGCAGCTGGAATTTTGGCTGGAAAAGGAGCAAACATTGGAAACCTATTACGCCTTTGCTCCAAAAGACACGAAACTCCACGAAACTTATTTTGGAATTAATAAAATTATTGAGCGGAAGAAACACCTCGGGGGCCCACACCTGGCCGGGAGGGTGAGGCGCGCCCACCCCTACTGGGCGCGCCCCCTGTCTCCTGGGCCCCCTGGTGGCCCTCAGGTGTCCATCTTCTGCTATATGAAGGCTTTTACCCTGGAAAAATCGTGGGCAAGCTCACGGGACGAAACTCCGCCACCACGAGGTGGAACCAATCTAGAGCTCCGGCAGAGCGGTTCTGCCGGGGACACTTCCCTCCGGAGGGGGAAATCATCACCATCGTCATCACCAACGATCCTCCCATCAGGAGAGGGTCAATCTCCATCAACATCTTCACCAGCACCATCTCCTCTCAAAACCCTAGTTCATCTCTTGTATCCAATCTTGTATCCAAACCACAAATTGGTACTTTGTGGGTTGCTAGTAGTGTTAATTACTCCTTGTAGTTGATGCTTATTGGTTTACTTGGCGGAAGATCATATGTTCAGATCCTTAATGCATATTATTACTCCTCCGATTATGAACATGAATATGCTTTGTGAGTAGTTACGTTTGTTCCTGAGGACATGGGTGAAGTCTTGCTATTAGTAGTCATGTGAATTTGGTATTAGATTCGATATTTTGATGAGATGTATATTGTCTTTCCTCTAGTGGTGTTATGTGAACGTCGACTACATGACACTTCACCATTATTTGGGCCTAGAGGAAGACATTGGGAAGTAATAAGTAGATGATGGGTTGCTAGAGTGACAGAAGCTTAAACCCTAGTTTCTGCGTTGCTTCGTAAAGGGGCTGATTTGGATCCATATGTTTAATGCTGTGGTTAGGTTTACCTTAATACTTCTTTTGTAGTTGCGGATGCTTGCAATAGGGGTTAATCATAAGTGGGATACTTGTCCAAGTAAGGGCAGTAACCAAGCACCGGTCCACCCACATATCAAATTATCAAAGTACCGAACGTGAATCATATGAGCGTGATGAAAACTAGCTTGACGATAATTCCCATGTGTCCTCGGGAGCTCTTTTCTCATTATAAGAAATTGTCCAGGCTTATCCTTTGCTACAAAAAGGATTGGGCCACCTTGCTGCACTTTATATACTTTCATTGCTTGTTACTCGTTACAATTTATCTTATCACGAAACTATCTGTTACCTACAATTTCAGTGCTTGCAGAGAAAACCTTACTGAAACCCGCTTATCATTTCCTTCTGCTCCTCGTTGGGTTTGACACTCTTACTTATCGAAAGGACTACGATAGATTCCCCACACTTGTGGGTCATCAAGACTCTTTTCTGGCGCCGTTGCCGGGAAGTGTAGCGCTTTTGGTGAGTGGAACTTGGTAAGGAAACATTTATATAGTGTGCTGAAATTTTCTGTTACTTGTCACTATGGAAACTAATCCTTTGAGGGGCTTGTTTGGGGCATCTTCGCCCCGACCAGTAGAGCAAAGAGTTTCTCCTCAACCTACTGAACCTACTGAAAATGTTTACTTTGAAATTCCTTCGGGTATGATAGAAAAGCTGCTAGCTAATCCATTTGCAGGAGATGGAACATTGCATCCCGATTTACACCTTATCTTTGTGGATGAAGTTTGTGGATTATTTAAGCTTGCAGGTGTTCCCGATGATGTTGTCAAAAGGAAGGTCTTCCCTTTATCTTTAAAGGGAGATGCATTGACATGGTATAGGCTATGTGATGATACAGGACCTTGGAATTATAAACGATTGAAGTTGGAATTTCACCAGAAGTTCTATCCTATGCATCTTGTTCATTGTGATCGTAGTTACATATATAATTTCTGGCCTCGCGAAGGAGAAAGCATCGCTCAAGCTTGGGGGAGGCTTAAGTCAATGTTATATTCATGCCCCAATCATGAGCTCTCCAGAGAAATGATTATTCAAAATTTTTATGCTCGTCTTTCTCTCAATGATCGCAACATGCTCGATACTTCTGTCTTTGGTTCTTATATCTTTGAAGACTATTGAATTCAAATGGGACTTATTGGAAAGAATTAAATGCAACTCTGAATATTAGGGTTCCGACGATGGTAAGGAGTCAGGTATGACACCTAAGTTTGATTGTGTTAAATCTTTTATGGATACCGATGCTTTTCGTGGATTTAGCGCTAAATATGGACTTGACTCTGAGATAGTAGCTTCTTTCTGTGAATCTTTTGCTACTCACATTGATCTCCCTAAGGAGAAGTGGTTTAAATATAATCCTCCCGTTGAAGTAAAGGTAGTTGCACCTATTACAGTGGAAGAAAAGACTGTCACCTATAGTGATCCTATTGTTCCTACTACTTATGTTGAGAAACCTCCTTTTCCTGTTAGGATAAAGGATCATGCTAAAACTTCGACTGTTGTCCGTAAGAGTAATACTAGGACTTATACACCTCCTGAGCAAATCAAAGTTGAACCTAGTATTGCTATTGTTAAAGATCTCTTGGATAATGATTTAGATGGGCATGTTATTTACTTCTGTGAACAGGCTGCTAATATTGCTAGACCAGATGCTAAGATACATAGACCTGTTGTAGGCATGCCTGTTATTTCTGTTAAAATAGGAGATCATTGTTATCATGGCTTATGTGATATGGGTGCTAGTGCTAGTGCAATACCCTATGATTTATATAAAGAAATTATGCATGATATTGCACCCATTGAATTGGAAGGTATTGATGTTACTATCAAGCTTGCTAATAGAGATACTATTTCACCAGTTGGGATTGTTAGAGATGTTGAAGTCTTGTGTGGGAAGGTTAAATATCCCGCTGATTTTCTTGTTCTTAGTTCCCCACAAGATGACTTTTGTCCCATTATTTTTGGTAGACCCTTCTTGAATACAGTTAATGCTAAGATTGATTGTGAAAAGGATACTGTTACAATTGGCTTAGAGGGTATGTCTCATGAGTTTAATTTTGCTAAGTTTCGTAGACAACCTCGTGATAGAGAATCATATAGTAAGGATGAGATTATTGGTCTTGCTTCTATTGTCGTGCCTCCTACTGATCCGCTAGAACAATATTTGCTAGACCATGAAAATGATATGTTTATGAAAGAAAGAAGGGAAATAGATGAGGTGTTCCTTAAACAGGAACCTATTACGAAACATAACCTTCCCTTGAAATTCTAGGATCCCCTCCACCCAAGGGTGATCCCGTGTTTGAACTCAAACCATGACCTGATAATCTTAAGTATGCTTATCTTGTTGAAAAGAAAATATATCCTGTTATTATTAGTGCTAACCTTTCAGAGCAGGAAGAG
The DNA here is from genome assembly GCA_021605145.1 of Aegilops bicornis. Taxonomy (NCBI): domain Eukaryota; kingdom Viridiplantae; phylum Streptophyta; class Magnoliopsida; order Poales; family Poaceae; genus Aegilops; species Aegilops bicornis. Next base: position 689,323,008 of record CM038673.1, on the reverse strand, counting down.
GAAAGATTATTGAAAACTTTGAAGAAGCACCGTGCTGCTATCGGATATACTCTGGATGATCTTAAGGGCATTAGTCCCACATTATGCCAACACAAAATTAATTTGGAGGAAGGTGCCAAACCAGTTAGAGATCCTCAACGACGACTGAATCCCAAGATGAAAGAAGTGGTAAGAAAGGAGATACTAAAGCTCCTTGAGGCATGTATAATTTATCCCGTTGCTGATAGTGATTGGGTAAGCCCTGTCCATTGTTTTCCTAAAAAGGGAGGTATTACTGTCGTTCCTAATGATAAAGATGAATCGATCCCCAAAGAATTATTACAGGTTATAGGATGGTAATTGATTTCCGTAAATTAAAAAAAGCTACTAAGAAAGATCATTACCCTTTACCTTTTATTGATCAAATGCTAGAAATACTATCCAAACACACACATTTCTGCTTTCTAGATGGTTATTCTGGTTTCTCTCAAATACCTATGTCAGTGAAGGATCAATCAAAAACTACTTTTACTTGCCCTTTCGTGACTTTTGCTTATAGACGTATGCCTTTTGGTTTATGTAATGCACCTACTACCTTTCAAAGATGTATGATGGCTATATTCTCTGACTTTTGTGAAAATATTTGTGAGGTATTCATGGATGATTTCTCTATTTATGGATCCTCTTTTGATGATTGCTTGAGCAACCTTGATCGAGTTTTGCAGAGATGCAAAGACACTAGTCTCGTCTTGAATTGGGAAAAGTGCCACTTTATGGTTAATGAAGACATTGTCTTGGGGCACAAAATCTCCGAGAGAGGTATTGAAGTTGATAAAGCTAAAGTTGATGCTATTAAAAAGATGTCATGTCCCAAGGACATAAAAGGTATAAGAAGTTTCCTTGGTGATGCCGGTTTTTATAGGAGGTTCATTAAGGACTTTTCTAAAATCTCTAGGCCTCTGACTAATTTATTGCAAAAAGATATTCCTTTTGTCTTTGATGATGATTGTGTAGAAGCATTTGAAATACTTAAGAAAGCTCTGATCACTGCACCTATTGTTCAGCCACCTGATTGGAATTTACCTTTTGAAATTATTTGTGAAGCTAGTGATTATGCTGTAGGTGCTGTTCTAGGGCAAAGAGTTGATAAGAAATTGAATGTTATCCAGTATGCTAGTAAGACTCTTGATAACGCCGGAGAAATTATGCTACTCTTGAAAAAGAATTCTTAGCAGTTGTGTTTGCATGTGATAAGTTTAGACCTTATATTGTTGATCCCAAAGTTACTATTCACACTTGATCATGCTTTGCTATTAAATATCTTATGGAAAAGAAAGATGCTAAGCCTAGACTCATTAGATGGGTTCTCTTGCTCCAAGAATTTGATTTGCATATTATTGATAGAAAGGAGCTGAGAACCCGTTGCAGACAGCTTGTCTAGGTTAGAGAATGTTCTTGATGACCCAACGCCTATTGATGATAGCTTTCACGATGAACAATTAGCGGTCATTAATGCTTCTCATCTTTGCTCCTTGGTATGCTTGATTATGCTAATTACATTGTTGCTAAATTTATACCACCTAGTTTCACATAGCAGCAAAAGAAAAAGTTCTTTTATGATTTAAGACATTACTTCTGGGATGACCCACACCTTTATAAAGGAGTAGATGGTGTTATTAGACGTTGTGTACCTGTGCATGAACAGGAACAGATCCTACGCAAGTGTCACTCTGAATCATACGGAGGACACCGCGCTGGAGATAGAACTGCACATAAGGTATTGCAATCCAGTTTTTATTGGCCTACTCTCTTCAAAGATGCTCGTAAGTTTGTCTTGTCTTGTGATGAATGTCAAAGAATTGGTAACATTAGTAGATGTCAAGAAATGCCTATGAATTATTCTCTTGTTATTGAACCATTTGGTGTTTGGGGCTTTGATTATATGGGACTTTTTCCTACCTCTAATGGTTACACACATATTTTAGTTGCTGTTGATTACATTACTAAGTGGGTAGAAGCTATTCCAACTAGTAGTGTTGATCATAAAACTTCTATTAAAATGCTTAAAGAAGTTATTTTTCTGAGGTTTGGAGTCCCTAGATATCTTATGACTGATGGTGGTTCACATTTTATTCGTGGTGCTTTCCGTAAGATGCTTGCTAAATATGATGTTAATCATAGAATCGCATCTCCTTATCACCCGCAGTCTAGTGGTCAAGTAGAGTTGAGCAACAGAGAGCTCAAATTAATTTTGCAATAGACTGTGAATAGATCTAGAAAGAATTGGTCCAAAAAACTTGATGATGCATTATGGGCCTATAGAACTGCATACAAAAATCCTATGGGCTTGTCTCCATATAAGATGGTTTATGGAAAAGCTTGTCATTTACCTCTAGAACTTGAACATAAAGCATATTGGGATATTAAAGAGCTCAACTATGACTTCAAACTTGCCGGTGAGAAGAGGTTGTTTGATATTAGCTCACTTGATGAATGGAGAACCCAAGCCTATGAGAATGCCAAGCTATTCAAAGAAAAAGTGAAACGCTGGCATGACAAAAGGATACAAAAGCGTGAGTTTAACGTAGGTGATTATGTCTTATTATTCAACTCTCGTTTAAGATTTTTTGCAGGAAAACTTCTCTCTAAATGGGAAGGTCCTTATGTTATCGAGGAGGTCTATCATTCTGGTGCCATAAAAATCAACAACTTCGAAGGCACAAGTCCGAGAGTGGTGAACGGTCAAAGAATTAAACATTATATTTCAGGTAATCCTATCAATGTTGAAACTAATATTATTGAGACCGTAACCCGGAGGAATACATAAGGGACACTTTCCAGAACGTTCCAGACTCCGAAAAGGAATAGGTATGTGGTACGGTAAGTAAACCGACTCCAAAACAATTCTAATGGCAATTTTTATCAGTTTTGGAATATTTAAGAATTTTAGAAAGAAAGAAGTAGTCCGGAAAGGACACGAGGCCTCCACGAGGGTGGAGGGCGCGCCCACCCTTCCTGGGCGCGCCCCCTATCTCGTGGCCACCTCATGTGCCTCCCGGACTCCGTTTTCTTGCACGTTACATATTTTGGTCGTAAAAATTCATTATATAAACTCCCGAAGGTTTTGACCACCGTATCACGCAAATATCCTCTGTTTTCGTTTCGAGCTGTTTTCTGTTACAGATCTAGAGCATCATGGCATCTCCAAGCGCTCCGAAGGACAAGTTTTTTGAGAGGGTTATCAACCCCTATCTTGCGGAGGTGCTGCAACACCCTCAAACCATTGAGATGCGTGAGGGGGTGCTGCACATCCGTGATGTGGAGGGACCAAGGCGTACCGGAAGCGTGGAGACAAAGCTCGAAGCCGTGGAGCAGCAAGTCTTCAAGTGCCAAGGGATAGTGGAGGCGTGGACTCAACGCCAACCAGATGATGATCACGGAGTTCACCAACAACCACAAGCTAGATGCCAAAGTCATTGGGGAAACCATCTTCAAGCTTCAAGAGAAAATCGAGCATCTCCAAGCTGGATCTATGACCTGCAAAACCAGAACTGTGAGTATGAATATAGATTCAAGAGGATGAGTTTGGCTGCAGATTTAAGGATCCCGGAGACTCGATCATCCTTCTATGATGGTGAGCCTATGCCTTGGAAGGTGGACGACAAGCCTACGTCATCAACAACTCCTACTTCACCACCTCCGAGGACATAATTACATGGGTATGGACACTCCCGTTGGGAACTGCCAAGCTTGGGGGAGGTGCCCCGGTATCGTATCACCATCACACTCTTATCTGTACCGTTTTATTTAGTTTGATCCTTTTAGTAGTATCTTGATCTAGTAGATTGAAGTTTTGATATCAAGTAGTTTTGAGTTTTTTTTTTTGTGATCTCTTTATGTAATCGAGTCCGTGAGCTATCTATAATAAAGATTAGTGTTGAGTCAAGGGCTTTGCTATCTTGCTATGTGTCGGTGTACTAGAGTAGGGGTACCCTAGTATCCCGAACTTGTGCACGGGCAGTTCCAGCCCTCCGCGGCAAGGCTTACCGGGTGACCGCCAAGGTCCCCCATGGTTCCTTTGGAGCCATTCAAGAACAAAGTATTCAAGCCAAGGAGACAAGGCCCCAAGAAGAGGAGCTTGCGGGAAGGCCACCCAAGGCACATAGGAGACAAGGCCCCAGAAGAGGAGCTTGCCGGAAGGCCACCCTGTGCACATACAAGACAAGGCCCGGCAAGAGGAGCTTGTCGGGAAGGCCCGATGAGCGACAAGCTTCCGGCGCGACAAAGACAACAATCATGCGGCAGACCACCTCTACGTACCTGCGCTCCAGCACATTCACTAACGTGTCATACAGGACCTTTCCAGCGCTGCGTGGCGAGAGGTCAGGCAGCCAGCGGTGCGAGGTGGCGAGCAGCGACAAGTTTGCCATCGTGGCGAACGGTGGCGCCCGACGGTCCCTGTTTGCACCTTTGTTAGGGTGACTAGACGGGCATTTAATGCCTTTGTCCCCGCCGTCGTGGTTAGGTATATTACATCGCATAATTGTACAAGTAGGTGTACCAACCACTATTTTTCCATTTGTACCCCGTCTACGTTGCCACCGCCGGAGCCCCTTTGAGCATATAAAAGGAGGCCCATGCGCAACGTAGAAAGGGTTGGTCGATCGATTCCCTCCACGCCAGATCTCGTTAGCGGTTAAATGCATCAGAGCACTTCAGCGCTCTGAGCAAGAACGCAATACACCTAGACATGCAGCAAGAGGAGTATTATCTCTCGGAGAGCTCGAAGCTGGGTAAACCTCTCGCGTGCTTCGCCTCAATCCGCTCTTCGTGCGACCTCCGCTCCCCGCCGAACCGAAAGGGGCTCGGTCCGCCGGCCCCATAGGTGTTCGTGGGCCAGATCAGCCTGCCCCGACATCTTTGGCGCGCCAGGTAGGGGCACGTCGAGGTTGTGTGAACCTGATCCGGCGTCCACACAAGCTAGATCTTCATCATCTTCGTCAACATGCCACCGAAGAAGAAGGCTTCGGCGGCAGAAGCCCCGTCCGCGTCGAACCCACCACCACAGGAGCAAACAGGTGGTGGGGTAGACGCCGGCGGAAGAATGGACGGCGACGGGGGAGCTCACGGTGCTGCCAAGTCCAAGGACAAGGCTGCGCAGACCTCGGCGTCCGTACATGCACCGCGCCCGTCCCAGGAGGCGCGGGACCGACAGCATCATGGCATTCACAATGCCATACGCTCGTTGGACCGAGATCGAGCTGGAGGATCTCGGGATGCTCAAGACCAGCATGCACGCCAACATGCCGGCGCGAGCGAGGCACGGTCGCCCGGACGAGATACTGCTCCTTCTAACATAGTTAGAAGTCCGAGCATATCCCGCTCCTCGCGCCGTTCGCCATCGCCACCCACTACTCCAGCAGAAGCTCGGCGAGAGCTCAATCGCTCTGGATTACCCTCCAACGGCCGACAAGGTCGATGAGTGGAGGGCCACCATTCGTAGTATCATCGGCCGCCAACGGCGACAGCTCCGCTGCAACCGAGTGCATCGCCGCCGCCGCAGGACTGCCAAACACGAGCCGGTGGCGATGAGACCGTGGGGTGCAACCACCATGCACTCTCCGCCCGAAGGCCAAGATCGCCGACTCGCCGGATCCACCTCGGCGACTCCACTGCGTCATCAGATCCACGAGCTCATCGCGATCAGCGCCAAGTTCTTCACGAACGACAGCAAGAGGACGCTCGAACTCGCATCGAGCGTCGAAGAGAAGCGCGACGTCAATCCGACAAGCGTGTTGGGCCCTCTGTCGACATGCACGCGCCAGAGGAACCAGGCAACTTGCCGTACGCGGTAGGTTGCCCTGCGTTCACTCGTGAGTTGCGGCAAGTCCAAAGGGCCCAAAGAAGAAAACTTCAAGCCGACGCATCGGAGAAATGCGATGGCAAGACGCATCCGTCGGAGTTCCTCGGCATCTACACCATCGCGGTGCAGGCTGCGGGGCGAGACGACAAGATCCTTGCCAACTACTTCCCGGTGCTCAAGCCCAATGTCAGGTCTGGCTCATGCACTTGCCGGACAACTCCATATCTTCTTGGGCAGATCTATGCCATCGGTTTGTCGGCGCCTTTACAGCGGCCACAAGCCCCATGGCCAAGAGAGCGACCTTCATCTCGCCGCCGGAAGGAAGGAGAGCCTCGCGCAAGTATATTCAGAGATTCAGCCGTACAAAGACAACATCTCAGACGTCCACCCTGCTGGGTAATCAGCGCGTTCCATCGAAACGTCGCGAAACCGCAGGATGCGGAGGAGATGGCGATGTGCAAAATCGAGACGTCGATGAGCTATACGCCCTGGCCGACAAGTGTGCACGCGTCTTTGAGGAAGGAGGAGACTCCCCGGAGAAAATACCGAAGCAGGAGGGTCTGCCAGTGAGGAGACCGCCCCGGCAAAGAAGAGCCGGCGGCGGGGCAGCAGGAAAAAGAAAGGCAGAGATGTGCTAGTTGTCGAGCAGTCCGGCAACGGAGGTGGCGACAAGAAAGCCAAGGCTGGTAGCTCCGGCAAGGGGGTTGCCGCTGGCACCAATCGCTACCATGGCGGCCACCGACAAGCGTGACGGCTCCGCAAGCAAGCGATCTTGCAAGATCCACCGCACCAAGGGCCATGACCTCCAGAGCTGCAAAAAGGTAGAGCAGCTTGTCGAGCAGCAGAAGGCTGAATATGAACGACGCGACAAGGAGAAGGCCCCGGCGGGTGCAGGAGGACCCTGCATGCAACGTCCCGGTCGAGGCGGACGCCGCGGCAAGGCCAAGCAGCGGCAAGGAGACAGACCCCCCCCCCCCCGGTGGCCGCGACAAGGATGAAGACGAAGACGACGATGAAGACATGGATGATGACGACGCCGATGAGCAGGAGTTCCAGAAAGCCACAGAGGTCCTGTGCGTTGACGGCGGTGCTTCTCTGCATACCTCCCACCGCCAGCTCAAGCAGTGGATGCGGGAGGTCAATGCAGCAGAACCGCCCATCGAGTCATGTAGGCCTCTGAAAAGGTCCAGCACGCCTATCATCTTTGATATTGAGGACCACCCTGATCGCGTGACTGCGGTCGGATGCTTGCCGATGTTGGTTTCACCAACTATCCGCAACCTCAAGGTCACCAAGATGCTAGTTGACGGCGGGGCCGGCTTGAATCTGATCTCCTCCGCGGTGCTCCAGAAACTCCAGATCCCTGATGGCGAGCTCGAAGAGACCGGCACTTTTCAAGGAATTAATCCGGGAAGGAGCAAGCCGAAGGGAAAGATCACGTTGCCGGTAACATTTGGCAGCGAGTTGAACTTCAGGACTGAGAGGGTCACCTTTGATGTTGCCGACTTTCCATTGCCTTACAATGGAATACTTGGTAAATCGGCGCTTCGCCAAATTCATGGCGGCCTCTCACTATGCCTACAACCTCCACGAAGATGCCGGGCCCGATAAGTGTCATCTCTGTCCTGGCGACAAGAAGGATGCTCTTATCTGCGCCGACAAGATCTACCGGGAAGCGGCAGCATGACAGATTGCAAGCCACTTGTCACCGGCTGAAGCTCCCGGAGGGAAGAAGACCAAGTCCGGCAAGAGCTCTGATGCCCACTCCGGCAAGCGCACCTCTTCGGAGTGCTGCGCTGCCGTCGAGGACGCACCATCGAGCTCCACCGGCAAGTATAAGAAGACGATGACAGCTCCACCAGAGACCAAAAAGGTGTCCGCCAAGGAGGACGGCACTGGTGGTACCTTCACCATCAGTGCCTCTCTCGACCCTAAATAGGAAGGCGCACTCGTTGCTTTCCTGCGGGCGAATGTCGACGTGTTTGCATGGCAGCCGTCTGACATCCCCGGTGTTCCCAGGAAAGTGATTGAGCACCATCTTGCCGTTTGTCCTCATGCGCGCCGTCAAGCGAAAGTCGTGAAGCAAGCGGTGAGCGTCAAGAGTTCATCACGGAAGAAATCAAGAAACTAGAAGCAGCAGGCCTTGTCAGAGGAGTGCTCCATCCTACGTGGTTGGCCAATCCTGTAGTTGTACGCAAGGCTAACGGGAAATGGAGGCTTTGTATCGACTTTACCGATGTCAATAAAGCTTGTCCCAAAGATCCATTTCCCTTGCCGCGCATCGACCAGATTGTTGACTCCACGGCCGGATGTGATTTGCTTTCATTTCTGGATGCATATTCAGGATATCATCAGATCTTCATGGCAGAAGAGGATGAGGAGAAGACCGCATTCATCACCCCATGTGGCACATGCTGTTTTGTACGGATGCCCTTCGGGTTAAAGAATGCTGGTTCAACGTTTGCAGGAGTAGTTCATGATGCTTTTGAGCCACAAATGCACAGAAATGTGGAAGCCTACATGGATGATATAGTGGTCAAAAGCAAGGACAAGGCGACCCTAGTTCAAGATTTAGATGAAACCTTTACAAATCTGTGCAAGATCAACCTCAAGCTCAACCCTGAGAAGTGTGTGTTTGGAGTCCCTTCCGCAAGCTTCTCGGGTTCTTCGTGTCCCAAATGGGAATTGAAGCCAATCCCGACAAGATCAAGGCCATTGAGCAGATTGAAGCACCAAAGCGTGTCAAGGATGTACGAAGACTTGCCGGTTGCGTAGCTGCTCTCTCAAAGAGTTTATCTCTAGATCTGCTGAGCGCATACCGCCATTTTTCAAAATTTTGAAAAAGGCAGGTCCGATGCAATGGACTCGGAAGCGGAGGCAGCTACTGCAGACTTGAAGAGATACCTGTCCTCCACTCCAACACTTGTCGCACCTAAGCCACAAGAGAAGTTGCTGCTATATATAGCGGCAACCAATCAAGTGGTTAGTGCTGCGTTACTAGCGGAGAGGGAGGCAGATGATGAGCTAGCAACCATGGCAGACACATCCAGCGACAAGCAGGGGGCTTCGCCGGCAAGCTCTGGTCCCGACAAGGACGGATCTGCGCAGACGCATGAGAAGATGCAGAAAAGGATGATGCAGCGCCTAGTTTACTTTGTCAGTTCCCTTCTGCAGGGGGCTAGGTCAAGGTACTCTGGTGTGCAGAAATTGCTTTTCGGCCTTCTCATGGCCTCGAGAAAGCTGCGCCACTACTTTCAGGCACATGAGATCACAGTTGTCACTCGCTTTCCGCGGAAGAGGATACAGCAAAATCCAGAGGCAACATGCAGGATTGTCGAGTGGGCACCGGAACTGTCAAGCTTTGGCCTCAAGTTTGAGAGCACCTCAACTATCCAAAGCGAGCATTGGCGGAGTTCATAGCAGAATGGACACCAACACTAGATGAAGAAATTCGAAACGAGTGTCCCGTCAAGGAAACAAGCAAAGAGTGGCTGATGTACTTTGATGGTGCCTTCTCGCTGCAAGGCGCCCGGTGCCGGGCGTTGCTTGTCGCTCCACCGGAGAGCACCTCAAGTACGTAGTCTAGATGCACTTTCCCAAGGAGCAAGCAACAAACAATACACAGAGTATGAAGGTTTGCTTGCCGGTCTCGAGATCATGATGAGACCTTGGGATCAAGAAGCTCATCATCGGGGTGACTCACAACTTGTTATCCGCCAAGTGAACATGAATTATCAGAGTCCGTTGATGGAAGCTTATGTTGATGAAGTGAGGAAGCTAGAAGAGCACTTTGAAGGCCTGCAAATGGAATATATTCCGAGAACTCAGAACGACATTGCTGATGGCCTGTCAAAGTGCGCCGCACTTAAGTTACCTGTGGAACCAGGGATTTTTGTGCTCAAGCTGACTCAACCGTCTGTAACACCATCAACTAGACAGAGCAAGAAGAGGAAGTTGATCTCTGGTGACTACCTTCCGGCAGAGCTTCCCGAAGCCGCCGCCAAGAAGATCCCCAAGATCGACACCAACAGTGTTGAGGAGCAGTCTGCTCCGACAAGCCCCAGGGTTTGTTTCGTTGAAGCAGACGCTCCCGACAAGCTTTGCTCCGGCAAGCTTGCCGGGAACGATCAAGCTCGGCTGGGCGCGAGTTCTTGCCGTGGAAGCTGATATTCCGCGGCAGCAGATGTGCCTTTAGTCCTTGTTGTCGAGCCGCATAAGATCCGGCATGGGCGGCAGATTGTCCATTTCCTTGAGACGGAGAACTTCCGAAGAGCAAGAAGAAGCGGAAAGAGTAGCCCGGCGGTCAAGTATGTACTAGTTTGTCGATAGCACCTTTATGCAGAAGAAGACTCAACGGTGTGAAATTGAAGTGTATTCACCGGGAAGACGGACAAAAGCTGTTGGCAAAGATACATGGAGGCATATGTGGTCACCACATTGGCGCCAGAGCACTTGCCGGCAAAGCGTTCCGGCAAGGTTTCTTTTGGCCGACAGCCCTACGGGATGCAACTTCACAAGTAACCAAGTGTGAAGCGTGCCAGTTCCATTCCAAACAGATTCACCAGCTAGCTCAAGCTCTCCAGACGATCCCTTTATCCTGGCCATTTTCGGTCTAGGGGCTCGACATCCTCGGCCCCTTCCCCGAGCTGTCGGGGCTTTGAGTACTTATGCGTTGCAATCGACAAGTTCACAAAATGGCCGGAAGTGGAAGCGATGAGGAAGGTGACAACGGTCGGCGATCAAGTTCTTGAGTTGATTGTTTGCCGTTTCGGAATCCCTAACAGGATCATCACCGACAACGGCACACAGTTCACGAGCCGCACCTTCATGCAGTACGTCCAAGATCTTGGCGCCAAGGTCTGCTTTGCTTTTGTTGCTCATCCGAGAAGCAACGGTCAAGCGGAGAAAGCAAATGCTGAAGTGCTGCGCGGGCTCAAGACCAGAACTTTCGACAGGCTGCACAAGTGCGGAAGAAACTGGATTGAGGAGCTGCCGGTGGTTCTTCGGTCGATCAGGACGACGCCAAATCGAGCCTTGGCCAGACACCTTCGCTCTAGTCTATGGAGCAGAGGCAGTTCTCCCCACGGAACTCGTATACGGATCGCCTCGAGTGCTCGCTTATGATGAGCTTGAGCAAGAGCAGCTGCGACAAGATAACGCGCTGCTCCTTGAGGAAGATCGTCTTGAGCTCTTTGTCACGAGCTGCTCGGTACCCGACAAGCTTTGCGCCGCTACCATAGCCGCAAAAGTCAATGCGAAGTCTCGATGAAGGCGACCTTGTTCTTCGCGCGTTCAGTCCGCCAAGAATTCCAACAAGTTGGCCTTGAAGTGGGAAGGCCCTTATCGGGTGAAACGAGTCACTAGGCCTGGCGCTGTCCGCTTTGAGACCGAAGATGGCATTCCGGTGAGCAACTCCTGGAATATTGAGCATCTTCGTAAGTTTTACTCAGAAGCGCGGTTGCGGAACCTGTTCCGGCAACCACCTAATACAAGTCTTGCGGCGATGCATGTAATCCTTTGTACAAAGCCGGGAGCGGACCCGTGCATCGGTAAAGCTAGCGTGCTTCGCACACCTTGTCGATTTCATGCTTTTACTTCTATTTGCATGCGTTATCGACACTTTGTGCAGCACCTACCCACAGTAAGTGATAACGAGCCACAAGGCTCCATATCTTTATTTTCTCTTCTTGCTCTTTCTCAAAGAAAGGAAGGTTCCCTCGCACACAAGTTTGCCGGGGGAAAGGGAGAAGATAATGGTGTGGACCAAGCGTCGCTCAAGGAAGTCTAGCCTTACCGGGAAGCAAACGACAGAAAAGCTAAGTTGCCAAAGTTTGAGCAATCAGTTTTAAAAATTTTAAGTTATCTTCCTTGAACGACCGAACTTTGTATGGAAAACGTGCGCGAGAGGAACCAACTCGTAGCTAGTTGCGCCTTACTTTGTTTCGAGTCCGCTCAACAACTTAAGTGAGCTGCGGCTAGTTGCGACAAGGTTGCTTGTCGGAAGCGGCACCGCCAAAGGTCTTGACGTTCCACTTTTCGGCGCCATGACTTCGGTGCCCGCGCCGACAAGTTCCCTAAAAGCGTAAGGCGAAAACATACAAAGGAAGGAATCAAGTAAAGGAAATAACATGGCAATTGATACTCAAAATAAAGTTATATTACAAGATAGCTTGCCGCAGCTCTAATGGATTGTTCCTATGACATGACTAGCAGCGGCAAGAGAAAGAGAAAACGGGCGACCTAGTCTACGCGATCGCCCTCAACCCTCTTGATTCCGCTCACCCTGTCCACAATGGGTGCGACAAGGGTCTTGAGCGCCTCCACATCGACATCCGTGGCAGGGACTTGAGGTCGTTGGTGAGGTTGAGGCCTGGGTTGCGGAAGGCCACCTTCATCAGCACCTTCTGGAGGGCTCCCGCAGATCTGGCGCGACTCCTCGGCCAGCTGTTTTGGGACCTCTTCCCGGAGTCGCTGGAGAGCCGTCACCACGCCCTTGAAGAACAAGATGAGCTTGGCGCTGGGTTGGAGATGCTCGTCGGAGGAGTATCCAAGATCCACCATCCCGGCTCCATCGGCTCCACGTGGATGGTCAGCGGTATCCACGAGACCCTCGGTCCAGTGCTCCACATTCTCCCTCAAGGCACTCTGGCGGCAACTTGATTCGCCGGCAGCTCCTCGTCGGCCTTGATCTTCTCCTTCAAGGCCACCTCCCGCTCCTTGGCGTCGTCCAGCGTCTGAGTCAAAGTAGTTAGCTTCAACTCAAGGTCTGCATTGGACTCCCTGGCGGCGCTGAGCTCCTTGCTCCTCTCGGCGAGATGGCCCTGCAGCTCGCCAAGAGTGTAGGCGTCCTTCTCGCGCTCGTGCTTGAGTGCAGCAAGCTCCTCGCCGCTCTTCTTGAGGCTGGCCTCCAACTGCGCCACCTTCGTCTCCAGCTCCTTCTTGGCGGCCTCGGCAGCCGCGGCAACATCCGTCGCCTCCTTGAGAGCCCCGCCAAATGATTCCTCGCGCATGGCGAGATCCTCCTCGTGGCTGTCCAGGTTAACCTTCCGTTGTGCCAGCTCGCCTTCCTGCGCAGACAGCTTTTCGGCGGCAAGCCGCTGTTCCTCCTCAGCTGCAGCCTTCTCGAGGATGAAGGCCTTGCGCTCCTCGGCGAGTTGCTCCCGCTCCTCTGCCAAGGACCGGAGAGCTTTCTGGTTGCGGCCCCGGAGCTCCTCCGCGCGCTTCTCGATGTCTGCTCCCACCTTCACGACAAGCGCCTCCCGGGATGTCGGTTTGGCTTGTCGGGCGCGGTAGAGCGATAGCAGCTTCCGCAGCAGCTGCTCCTCCTCAGGCTTGTCGCTGCTGCTGCTTGGCGCGTCAACTAGCGTCAGCCCAGCGGAGGCGAGCAGCTCTTCATCGAAGGTTTCTCCTTCGGCCGGCGCCCTGGAGCTCGACTCCCATGGGAGCTTGATGAAGACGCCGTCGCCGGCCTTCAAGTAGGCGCCGGGCTGGGGCTCTTCGGAGCCTGACGCTGCAGCAGCGGTGGAGGGATCGGCGGTCGGTGTAGCGCCTGGCGCTCCTGCGGCCTCATGGTCGTCGGTCACGATCGCCAGACCCTCGCCCGGCTTCTGCGGCGGCAGCCGGTGGCCTCTTCGCGGCAGGCTCGTCGGCGCCGGCTTCTTCTTCCACGGCGGCTTCGTCGGTGTTGCAGCGCCAAGACGTCCTCCTCGGGCGACCTCGGTCTCCATTGGCTCTGTGGCGGACGGATGAAGAAAGTCAAGCAAATATTCAAAGACAAAATCAGAAGAAGAAAAACACAAGGGAAGTACTCAGGCGAAAAGGTTACCGGCGCCGGGGGCTGCGGTCATGGTCTCCGCCGCCAAGGGATCGCTGGTGCCGTCCCTTGCCGGAGAGCTACCCCTTGCCGGAGAAGGCTCCTTTGCTGGAGAAGGCTCCCTTGCCGGGGAACGCTCCCTTGTCGGGGAATCCACCCTTGGCGGCGTAGTCGAAGCAGAAGGAGGCTGCTCTGCTCCTACACAAGTCAACAGTCAGATATCAGCAAAGGAAAAGGCACCCATGCACGCCGAACAGCAAGAAGTAGACCATATACTTCTGTTTGGGGGCTGCGTTGAAACTGCTTTGAAGGAGAGTTGCCTCATCCGGCAAGGTTGTCTCGGACGCCTCCCCGCCGTCGCAGTAGGTTCGTCCTCGACGGCGATCATCGGGTCTTGGCTCTCTTCGACATCCTCTGGGCCAGCGTCACGAAAAGGAATGGATTGAGTAAAGCAGATCGAGATACAAGACAAGGCAACAAATCGAAGAGTTACAAGTACTGACAAGGAATCTTACTCTTCCTCTTCCTCGTCGGAGCTGGCGCGGAGAGGTCGACTCGCCCGCCTCGATGACGACGAGGCGGAGGTGGGCTCCTTGGGCGCTTGGCGGGGCGGGACCGGTGGCTGCGAGGGCCCGCTCCAGTTGCCGCAGCGGCGTGAGGAGCTCCCGCGGCAACAGTGCTTGCCGCGGTGGAGCGCGTCGCGCGGCGCTGCGGCTGTTGGCCCGTCTGCCGCCCCGCTGCATCTCCGGCCTTGCGAAGACGCCTTCTTGGTGGAGCCGGTGGCTCCGCTCGCGGCAAGCTGCTTGGAGGTGGGGAGGATGCGCCCTCGGCGGGCTCGCTCGACTCGGCTTCAGGCTCGGCAAGCTCTTCCTCGCCGACGAACTCGTTTCGCTCGACAAGGCTTGCCGCCTCGGCTGCCTCTGCCTCCTCCACAGTGAAGCCAAACTCGCCTGCGGCAGCGGCTGCTGCCGCCTCCTCTAGCCTGGTGGCGATGCGCTGCATCTCGTCGTCAGTAGTGTCGCGGGTGAGGCCCCTCTGCTCGTCGGGGCGGACCGGCATTTCCACTAGATTGTCGAAGAACTGCCGCACGACGTCATCTGCCGGCTCTTGCCAAGTGGGGACAATTCCGTGGGAGTCACACAACGGCATCATTGCACGGATGCGGTCAAGCGACGAGTTGTTGCGGTGAACGGCGCCCTCGGCAACCTAAACATCTCCGGATGGTCGGATCAGGCTTGAACAGCTCTAAGAGCATTGCGTCAAGCTCCAAGACAGTGAAGTTGAAGTTGAGGCCTGGGCGCAGCCTCATGATGTATGCTGCGTTCTGAAATTCCTGTGCAGGTCTCCTTCTCTCCTGCAAGAAGCGTCACGGCGAAGAAAGTCCGCGCCAACAGTCCCTACAATGAGTCCGGCAGGTCTGAGGCGGAGGATTCAGGTAACTGCGATCTTCAGCCTAGCGTCCTCCGGGGCCAGATTGCTCCAATCATTGCCGCATACTACTGGGGTTTGGCGCTGGGCGGTAAAAGGCTGCGGGTTCTCCTTAACAACCCAGCACCAATCTGCCCTCCACTCCTCCCATTTGCTACGGAGCTCTCCCTCCAGATAGGCCTCCTTCTTACCGACCCTGGAGACCCAAGCAATTCCTCCGGCAAGGGGCTCTCCTCTCTCGGCTCGGGGTAAAAAGAAGTGACGGAAAAGAGCTACATTTGGGTGGACTCCGACAAAGTTTTCGCAGAGATGTGCGAAAACTGCCATGGTCAGAACTGCGTTGGGGTGAAATCAAGGAGGCGGAACCCGTAGGTGTTCATAATGTCACAAAAGAACTTCAGAGAAGGGCGGGCGAGCCCGCGATAGAAGAAGAGCGAAGAAGGGATACCCGTCGGGCCAGTTCTGCAGCAGCGTGGGGAGTACCTCGTCTTGGCGGATGCGCGCGTCTCTGTCGACGAGAAGAGGTAGTAGTTCTCCCTCGGCTCCCTTGCTGCGGTGAGGGGAAGAACCCGCTCCTTCCGGCGCCGCAAGCTGCAGCGCCTCGGCCGACTTCACGGTCTTCCCTTGTCGGCTTCGGGCCCATGGCGGAGGCGGTGGAGGAGATCGGCGGCGTTGAGTGTCTTGGCGGCGATGAAGCGGGCGCTGCTCTCTTTCAGCCTTGAGAAGAAGGGGGAGCAACGGTGGTTTTTCGATGGGACAGCAAGCGGCAAGGTAGGCGACGTGCCCTGTTTCCCTGCTTATAAAGAGGGAGGGGGCGGACGTTCCGATTTTCCGAATAAAGAAACCCCCCACGATCTCGCCCACGATCTCTCACACGACGCCACGTTCGATGCGTGCCGTTCGTGGGGGGCGTGGTGGGTCCGGGGTGAGTTATGGTGTGACCCGGGCCGCGTGTGCCCGTGCCCTGTTTTGGGCCTGGCCCAACAGCGCTCGGCACCGTGTGTGGCCCAGGCCCGGGGGCTCCTGTCGGTGTACTAGAGTAGGGGTACCCTAGTATCCCGAACTCGTGCACGGGCAATTGCAGCACCCCGCGGCAAGGCTTACGGGTGACCGCCAAGGTCCCCGTGGTTCCTTTGGAGCCATTCAAGAACAAAGTATTCAAGCCAATGAGACAAGGCCCGGCAAGAGGAGCTTGCGGAAGGCCACCCAAGGCACATAGGAGACAAGGCCCGGCAAGAGGAGCTTACGGGAAGGCCACCAGTGCACATACAAGACAAGGCCCGGCAAGAGGAGCTTGCCGGGAAGGCCCGATGAGCGACAAGCTTCCGGGCGCGACAAGACAATAACCACGGCAAGGCGCTTGCGCAGACCACCTCTGTACTGCGCTCCGGCACATTCACTAACGTGTCGCATACAGGACCTTTCGGTAGCTGCGTGGCGAGAGGTCTGTGCAGCCAGCGGTGCGAGGTGGCAAGCAGCGCCGACAAGTTTGCCATCGTGGCGAACGGTGGCGCCCTGACGGTCCCTGTTTGCCTTGTTAGGGTGACTAGACGGGCATTTAATGCCTTTGTCCCCTGTCGTCAGGGTTAGGTATATTACACTGTACACTGTACAAGTAGGTGTACCAACCACTATTTTTCCATTTGTACCCCCGTCTACGTTGCCGGCCCCATAGGTGTTCGTGGGCCAGATCAGCCTGCCCCGACACTATGATCTTGAGAAAGTAGAAAGAATAAAAGAGTTCATATTGATCTTATGGATAGTAATGACTTCACACATAGAAAGTATGAGGCATAAAAGTTGTTGAGAGTTGATAAACGTAGTTTTGGTCATCGTTGCAATTAATAGGAAGTAATAAGGAAAGAGAGGTTTCACATACAAATATATTATCTTGGACATCTTTTATGATTGTGAGCACTCATTAAAGTATGACATGCTAAAGAATTGACGTTGGACAAGAAAGACAACATAATGGTTTATGTTTTCTCACATCTCAGTTTAAGTATATTGTCATTGACCTTCCAAATATGTTGAGCTTGCCTTTCCCCCTCATGCTAGCCAAACTCCTAGCACCAAGTAGAGATACTACTCGTGCTTCCAGATATCCTTAAACCCAGTTTTGCCATGAGAGTCCACCATATCTACCTATGGATTGAGTAAGATCCTTCAAGTAAGTTGTCATCGGTGCAGGCAATAAAAATTGCTTTCTAAATATGCATGACTTATTAGTGCAGAGAAAATAAGCTTTATACGATCTTGTTATGGAAGCAATAAAAGCGACGGACTGCATAATAAAGGTCCATATACAAGTGGCAATATAAAGTGACGTTCTTTCGTACTAAGATTTTGTGTATCCAACCCTAAAAGCGCATGACAACCTCTGCTTCCCTCTGCGAAGGGCCTATCTTTTACTTTATGTTTTTACTTTATGCTTGAGTCAAGGTGATCTTCACCTTTCCCTTTTTCATTTTATCCTTTGGCAAGCTCCTCGAGTTTGAAAGATCATGATATATATATCCAATTGGGTGTAAGTTAGCATGGAATATTATTGTTGACATTACCTAAAGGTGAATACGTTGGGAGGCAACACAATAAGCCCCTATCTTTCTCAGTGTCCGGCTGAAACTCCATAACCACAAGTATTGCGTGAGTGTTAGCGATTGTAGAAGACTACATGATGTCGTGGAATTAACACGGCAGATGTATTAGTGTGAGTACTTAGTCGCGAGGCCAACGCATCTATGTGGTAGCTTGAGAGGGGTTGAGCGGAATCGAGAGACGCAACACACAGGACGAGGATTTAGACAGCTTCGGGCCCCGGGAAACATCATCCGGTAATAACCCTACATGTTGTTTGTGGCTAGGTCTCATTATGATCATGAGGGAGTCGTAGTGGCGGCTCTCCTCTTTGTGTCTAGCCCTAGATATTATTTCTTGTTGCCTGTCCCTCTTTGGGGAGCCCTGCCCCTCCTTATAAGTTAGAGGGGCGGGTTACATGTGGAGTCCTAGTAGGACTAGGACTAGTCTATCTTTTCTTACAAGTTGAATACAAGTCCGGGTCTTGCTTCCTCTTAAAGGAAATATTCGTCATCCCTTTCCTCTTAAGCCGGCCCACCAGAGTATAAGCCGGCCTGCTGGGCCTTGAGCCTTGTCGCCCGTCTGATCCGCCTCAGGGTCTCGATGAGTCACAAGTCTAGGCGGGTTACATATAAACCGCCATGTCTGGGCGGATCGCCAGTGAGTAGCTCAGCTCCAGCCGGGTCTTCTGGTGAATCGCCAAGTCCAGCCGGGTCATAACTCCGGCCGGGTCATACCGCGGGTTATATCCCCGACATTAGCCCCCAGTTTAATTTGGATTTATCCATGTTAAACTGATCCTGCAAAATAAACACCAGAACAACTTTGACAAGTTGTGCTCCGGGTTAAAAATTCTTGTAAGCCGGCACTTGATCATCTTTAAGTCCTTGTCATTTCCTTCTTGACACATGCCCATGAACTCATAGAAAATCTCATTAGCAGGTATGTTTCAATTTTGTCAATGCAAAAGATCCAGATACTTCCTTTGAGAAATCCGGGTCAACAGGCCAGCTTCAGAGTCAATTTGCTGACATTGATCTCTTGTTGAGAAATATTATAAGAAATAATCCACTTGAATCGGCTTCCAAAGCACCGGTTTAAATCATATTGGTCTTGAAATACTCATCTGACTTTCAGCCGTCTTGAAGAGGTAAAACTTGCCGGTTTATCATAACCAAAATTGCCGGCTTGTAAATATTGATAGCACCGGGTCATAGCTGTTGCCCGGCCTTGGTCATAATTATTGGTGACACGGATCATGATTGTTGCAAACATCGGGTCAATCTGATCTGCTCAAAACTGAGAATTTGAAGATTTTCCCCTTATATGTATATTACACCGTAGCCCCTAAGTGCGGGTTGTCATGCTTGCAGCAACACAGGACTTATAATTGCCTTATATGCTCATAAAACTTCAACCAATGTAGCCCCCAAGGGCCGGGTCATTATGTAATAATGAGCAGGGACTTTGTAAATATTATCATGTAAACTGGAGCAGCAACGTGTAGCCCCCAAGGGCCGGCTCAGTAAGATATTACTTGAGCTGGGACTTTGTATATAATTCATTGATAATAACTTCATATGATGTAATCTCCACCATGGGGCTTGAACCCACGTCCACAAGGTTAAGAGCTTTGTGCTTTACCAACTGAGCAATGGATCCTTCAATATAATGGATTAAGACTTGTGTACCTTGAACTGTTGACAGGAGCAATTGGTAGCCCCCAAGGGCCGGCTCATTACGATGTGATGAGTCGGGTCTTCAATGAGGTGAGCAAAAATGACTTTGCATTAGCCCCCAAGTGCCATGGTGCATGCTGGCAGTGACATGGGACTTGCATATTTGATGTAATCCCAACTTGAATAATGTAGCTCCCAAGTGCCGGGTTGTAAGCCTGCAGCGACTCGGGACTATTCCTTCCATTGTAGAATAAATCAGATCCATTGATAAAATAATAGCCGTTGCGCTAAAGCGACTTTGAAAACCTCAATTATAACACTGGTTATTGATAATCACAATAGAAATCCAGCCATGTTGGCTATTCAAGATTTGAATAATATAATCCGGTATGAAAACCTCAATCATTCAATATCATCATGAAAATCCAGCCAGTTTTGGCTATTAAAGATTTGAATACCTCATGAGTTGACAAGTAAATCCGGAGTTTAAATACCTGGCGGCTCTTGGCCGATGACGACTTAACGCGCATTCATTGTAAGCCGGAGTTTTTGTAACCCGGTGGCCTATAGCTCTTGAGAAAATCAATAATTGATAACCCTTTTGAGACACCAATTTCAGTGACGAGCTTGGATTGAAGCATTTATATAGTCATAGTTCTGCAAATCCTGCACAGAGTTTAAACAACATATGCCCTGGCGACTTAACGTCAAGAGCCAGGGTGGGTAACCACCCAAATGTAATCTTACCCTGCACACAAGTAGATCACAAGAACCCTTGTCGGTTTGCCGCAGGGCAGGTCATAATACCTCACATATAACCACTGTGATATTGAATTTGTACTGCCGGTTTACATGACCTGTGCAGTAAGGGTGATAACCCAATCCTTAGAAGCCAATGCTTCCACATAGATGATGATTGTTATAAGCTGGCGACTTAGAGTCAAAAGTCAAGCCGGGTTATAAATAAACGATACCGCCGGTTTATGTGATCCGGAGGGTGAAGTTGATAACCCAACTCTGTAAAAGCCGGCACATATGATATTTGTGACAACTCAAATACTTGTGATAGTATAAAAATAGATAAAATTTTTGAGGCTTCTGATTCGAATACGATCAGTAAACCATTCCAAAGGGGTTAAGCTAAGATTTGAATACGATCATATAGCCCCCAGTGGCGTTGGCGTTGCTGATCAAGAGGGTATTGACAGCTATGTTCTCTTTGGTTCGAATACGACCTATGTTTAAACAGGAAGTCCCCAAATGACCTTAAGAGTTGTTTAGCGACGCTGATTTGAATACGATCCACGTCGATTCCCAAAGGGGTTGAGCTATGATTCGGATACGGTCAAGAAGCCCCCAAGTAGGTTCGGCAGTTTGCCAATCAAAAGGGTATCGACAGCTATGTTCTCTTTGGTTCGAATACGATCTATGTTTGAACAGGAAGCCCCCAAGTGACCATATAAGATAAGCCGTAAGGCAGGATACCCATGTTTGAACCGCGCATCATGGTAGCAAGTTCTTTTTGGCAACCTTTAATTTTTCTTAGAACTCGAACTTGCGAGAAATTAATTCTTTTTGAAGCGAAACTTTAAACCGGATTTGAAAGCTTCAAAAATTTGTGAGGGACAAATTTACCTTGAGCCGGATTTTGAACCGGATTTGAGAGCTTCAAAAATTTGTGAGGGACAAATTTACCTTGGGCCGGATTTTTGAACCGGATTTGAGAGCTTCAGTGCTTTGTGGGAGAAAGATGTCTCTTGAACCGGATTTTAAACCAGAATCCTTATTTTGAGCCGGAAATCTTCTGACAGCCTTTAAATTTTCATCGATCTAGCAGTAATCTCCGGGGCCGGGTTACTTTTCCCTTCAATAACCCGGAGTACTTGAACATATTCAAACCGGCTAATTTTGCCGAGTCATACCATTGTAGCCCCCGAGTCTCAAGATGACTCGAAGTGTTGGCTTGAGATTCTCCATATTTGACCATAGCAGAAGGTGTATATCATTGGCGTTGATAGCGCGATGTGAATCCACAGAAGGTTGAGGTGACTGCGGCGGGTTATAAATGATCCCGTATGAGCCGTGTCAGCAACTCGACCAATGGTTCTTTCCAACTGGCTGTTTGAAGTTAACCAAACTGTAGTGGCGGCAACTTGTGCGCCTGCCCATTGAGCCATCCAGTGCAGACGGCGGCTGATAATACCTGATAATTCGTCTCCAATTTGTTGGAAGAAAACCGGGCTTCCCAAGCAGTGACTTGCTCATATTCAATAAACAGCTCATGCATACAGGTGCGGCTCGGTGTGTTGATGTAGACCAGGCCGCGAGTGACGGTCGGTAAAGACGACCGTGCATCAGAGGTGGCTCAGACGGATGAATCGTCCGCGGTGCTGATGTGTCAGGCCATAAATAATCCGCCATGAAGTTGATGATCACTAGGTTAAGTTGAAATCACTCACGGGTGAGTCGGCCGCGGGAGCAGACAGATGAATCGGCCGTGATATTATAATCCGGTGCACTCGGGCGAGTCAATTGCAGGCGCGGTCCCAATAAGTCGATGTAGCCCGGGCCGCGGGGGCGGCAACTTGCGCGCCATCGGGTAATATGTCACGGGCTATTGCCGGGCGAAACGTTACCTGCCTGTGCTCCATGCCCGTGGTATAAACCACAATGATAGTGAATAATTATCTTGTATATAGAAATATATAGACCAAGATAATTGTTCTTTGACAAAACAGCATGTGTTTAATAAGGCATATTTAGAGAGATATCACCTGATTCGTTCAGGCAACGAATGATCCGTTCAACGCGACAGAGGTGGCTCAGACAGTAGAGGCGGCTCAACGTGGCCTCGATGGCTCAATCACAGCAGAAACGGCTCAACGTGGCGATTCATCGCGGCGAATCCGGGTCACGGATGTAGACTCCCGGTCGTGATTGTCTTCCTTTCCCGGTTGTGCCTCTAGTCCAATCCAGAATTCTGCTCGTTCGTAAGTCGCCATACGCGCATACACAGAGGCGAACCGGATGGCTCTGCACTCATACGTGCACGCGGGGCAGCAGCAGAAGCGGTGCTTCAAGGCGCAGGGAGGCCAGCTAGAGCTCTCAACAGGTGGAGGCAGTGCTGGGTGTGTGCGGCGGCTCAGCGTTGCGCTGGCCCCACACAGAGTAGTATGCTGATTGATCTTTTTTTTTCCTTTTTAACGGCTACTTATGGCCAGCACGCCTCACGTGATGAGCCATGGCCACTCGGATTTGGCTTCCAAGTAGCGTACTAGTAAGTAGCAATTGACTCCTTGCCTTTTTCGTTAGATCCCTATTTGAGTCAGAGTAGTATTCATCATGGATGAGCTGTTACACCCGTCCGAGTCTATCTTGGTTTTGATGATTCAACTCCTTTTTCTGTGGTAGTACTTTTCTTAACACGTCTAGAAATCCATTAAAAGCTGCAGCAACTTTCCGGCCATATGTGACCTTGACCGATTTGTCCACTTGAGCGCTGCAGTGTGTCTTCCTGACGAATAGTAATACACAAGTAGTACTGCTTCATTAATCTTGACGGGAGCAGTTGGCCTGTTTTTGGATCTTCACCTGGAATAAACAGTAGCTTCGATTGATGGCCCCTGGACTTGCAGTGCCGTAGTCAAAAATTCCTTATCCATCACTTGCGTCATGCTGAATCGCCCAGGCTAACTCGGACCCGGCGGAATCACCACGGCGCGTGAGGCAGCCGCACAAGTAACCCTAAAATAATCTCAATCTCAAGCCCATCGCAGCAAAACGCTTCGTCAATCTTGACCAATGAACTCATAGCTGATATGATTTTTTTTCACGTTGGCTATTGTTGAACCGGAAAATTGCGAACCTCTTGAACCCTAGAAAAGATCCCTCCAAGAACTCAACACCATCCTGCGCGGGCCCCACGGTGGACGCCAACTGTCGTGGAATTAACACGGCAGATGTCCTTAGTGTGAGGACTTAGTCGTGAGGCCAACGCATCTATGTGGTAGCTTGAGAGGGGTTGAGCGGAATCGAGAGACGCAACACGCAAGACAAGGATTTAGACAGCTTCGGGCCCCGGAAAACATCATCCGGTAATAACCCTACATGCTGTTTGTGGCTAGGTCTCATTATGATCATGAGGGAGTCGCCGTAAGCCGGCTCTCCTCTTTGTGTCTAGCCCTAGATATTGTTTCTTGTTGCCTGTCCCTCTTTGGGGAGCCCTGCCCCTCCTTATATAAGTTAGAGGGGCGGGTTACATGTGGAGTCCTAGTAGGACTAGGACTAGTCTATCTTTTTTTACAAGTTGAATACAAGTCCGGGTCTTGCTTCCTCTTAAAGGAAATATTCATCATCTCTTTCCTCTTAAGCCGGCCCACCAGAGTATAAGCTGGCATGCTGGGCCTTGAGCCTTGTCGCCCGTCTGATCCGCCCGTCGGGTCTCCAGTGAGTCACAAGTCTAGGCAGGTTACATATAAACCGCCATGTCTGGGCGGATCGCCAGTGAGTAGCTCAGCTCCAGCCGGGTCTTCTGGTGAATCGCCAAGTCCAGCCGGGTCATAACTCCGGCCGAGTCATACCGCGGGGTATATCCCCGACACATGATATTTGAGTATGTGGACTTGCTGAAAAGCTCTATTCTTGACTCTTTCTGATGTTATGATAAATTGCAATTGCTTCAATGACTGAGATTATAGTTTGTTAGCTTTCAATGAAGTTTCTGAACCATACTTGACATTGTGAATAGATTGTTACTTGAGCATAAGAAGTCATATGACAAAATCTATTTATGTTGCTGTTATAAGAATGATCATGATGCCCTCATGTCCGTATTTTATTTTTATCGACACCTCTATCTCTAAACATGTGGACATATTTTTCGATTTTGGCTTCCGCTTGAGGACAAACGAGGTCTAAGCTTGGGGGAGTTGATACGTCCATTTTGCATCATGCTTTTATATCAATATTTATTGCATCATGGGTTGTTATTACACATTATATATCAATATTTATGGCTATTCTCTCTTATTTTATAAGGTTTACCATGAAGAGGGGGAATGCCGACAGCTGGAATTCCGGTTGGAAAAGGAGCAAACATTGGAAACCTATTCTGCACTGCTCCAAAAGACCTGAAACTCCACAAACCTTATTTTTGGAATTAATAAGAATTATTGAGCGGAAGAAACACCTCAGGGGGCCCACACCCAGGCTAGGGGGGCACGCCCACCCCTACTGGGCGCGCCTGCCTCCCCGGGCCTCGGTGGCCCTCCGGTGTCCATCTTCTGCTATATGAAAGCTTTTACCCTGGAAAAAATCATGGGCAAGCTTACAGGACGAAACTCCGCCGCCACGAGGCGGAACCTTGGCGGAACCAATCTAGAGCTCCGCCAGAGCGGTTCTGCCGAGGACACTTCCCTCCGGGAGGGAAAAATCATCACCATCGTCATCACCAACGATCCTCCCATCGGGAGAGGGTCAATCTCCATCAACATCTTCACCAGCACCATCTCCTCTCAAAACCCTAGTTCATCTCTTGTATCCAATCTTGTGTCCAAACCACAAATTGGTACTTGTGGGTTGCTAGTAGTGTTAATTACTCCTTATAGTTGATGCTTATTGGTTTACTTGGTGGAAGATCATATGTTCAGATCCTTAATGCATATTATTACTCCTCTGATTATGAACGTGGATATGCTTTGTGAGTAGTTAGGTTTGTTCCTGAGGACATGGGTGAAGTCTTGCTATTAGTAGTCATGTGAATTTGGTATTCGTTCGATATTTTGATGAGATGTATGTTGTCTTTCCTCTAGTGGTGTTATGTGAACGTCGACTACATGACACTTCACCATTATTTGGGCCTAGAGGAAGGCATTGGGAAGTAATAAGTAGATGATGGGTTGCTAGAGTGATGTAAGCTTAAACCCTAGTTTATGCGTTGCTTCGTAAGGGGCTGATTTGGATCCATATGTTTAATGTTGTGGTTAGGTTTACCTTAATACTTCTTTTGTAGTTGCGGATGCTTGCAATAGGGTTAATCATAAGTTGGATACTTGTCCAAGTAAGGGCAGTACCCAAGCACCGACCCACCCACATATCAAATTATCAAAGTACCGAACGCGAATCATATGAGCGTGACGAAAACTAGCTTGACGATAATTCCCATGTGTCCTTTGGAGCTCTTTTCTCATTATAAGAAATTGTCCAGGCTTATCCTTTGCTTCAAAAAGGGTTGGGCCACCTTGCTGCACTTTATATACTTTCATTGCTTGTTACTCGTTACAATTTATCTTATCACAAAACTATCTGTTACCTACAATTTTAGTGCTTGCAGAGAAAACCTTACTGAAAACCGCTTATCATTTCCTTCTGCTCCTCGTTGGGTTCGACACTCTTACTTATCGAAAGGACTACGATAGATCCCCTACACTTGAGGGTCATCACCGAGCAAGCAGTAAAGTAATGTAATTGGACCAAAACCAGCAAAGTGGCAATGCTCAGTGTCAATGTTCAGTTATTGTACTAAATCAAGTTCAGGCATTTCAATATTCAGACAGGTTAGCACATATAAATTCAGTTATCTTACAGAGCAAATTTCATACATGTTGCAGAAAGAAAGCACAGATTCATGGCCTCCATTGATCAAATATATGATCTTTCATGGGCAAAATGATCATCTCATGCGCAAAACGATCATCTCGTATCATGATCAGCAATCAGGCCATATAAAGCAAAGAAACAGGGGAGAAGCGAGCATGGCCTCCCTCTAACATGCTCCAAAATCAAACCCTAGTTTTGCTACGCAAATCCTAGACCATCTCTAGATACAAGATCCATAGCACATCAGAAACCCTAGCTTTGATTTGTGGCCCTGCTAAACTTTCGCTGCTAAAACCCTAAACCCTACACCATCCGTGGCAAAAAGGGAGAGAAATAGCCCAAACCCTAGCAGATGTGCGCAATTGACTTGCACGCAAGCTCTTCCCCGGGGCTTTCATGGACAAATCGAGCACAGAACCTGCCGGCGACGGTGACGTACCATAGAGGGGCGGCGAGGCATGGTCGTCACGACGCGATGGTGCGAGAGGGACGTCATGCAGGCCCCTCCCAAATGGCACGGAAGGCGGCAGCGCAGCGCTGACGACAAGCTCATGGTGCCATCGCCACGCTCGCCCACGCCGGAGACAACGAACCACCTCGGCAGCAACGACGAACCAGGGGAGAAGGGAGAAGCAGGAGAGTGGCTCGGTTCGGCAGCGGTTGGGCTCGGTCCGAGCGGGTGTGGCTCGATCCGACCAGGTGTGCGACCAGGTGTGGGGGGGGAGATCTTAATAACTGCCAGTTTTGCAAAAAAAAACTGCGTGCATGCGTAATCGAGCGGCTGGGCACATGTGGCAGTCAATGCACACTTGGCATTGGTTGACTCGAGCCAGCTCAGCGCATACGTACACAAAACCGTATAATGGACCATAGATGACCCCCTAGAGCAAGTTAGGTAACTGTATTTTGGGTATTTGTAACCACAGGGACTAAAGCTAACGCCAGCTCAAGTAAATGGACCTGTAGTGAATTTTTCTCTTTGAGGAATGGAATCTTGCTCCACTTTGGATCAGTGGCGTACCTAAGCGGTGTGCCGGGTGTGCCATGACACACCTAGAATTTTAGGATTTTTTTTACCATGTATTCCCTCCGTTCTTAAATATTTGTCTTTTTAGAGATTTCAAATGGACTATCACATATGGATGTATATAGACATATTTTAGAGTGTAGATCACTCATTTTGCTCAGTATGTAGTCACTTGTTAAGATCTCTAGAAAGACAAATATTTAGGAACGGAAGGAGTAGTAATAATTAGTTGATTTTCAAGGCCCATCCAAACCAATTGAAATAGACTTTTTTTTAGAAAATAGTGTACACGCATTCCTTTTTTTTTCTGGGTCCATCCCTGCTTTGGATCATAACACTTCATTTTAACCACAAACTAAGCCCAACCCCGCAACGAACGATGCAAATCCCAATCTGGTATATGGTGCAAGATCATGCAAATCTTCTTTACAAGTTAAACTTTACACGTTGGCATTGGAATCCCAAGCTTGGAATTTAGTACTACTAATCAGTTGTGTGAACTTAAGAAAACACCATGCTTCTAAATCAAACAACAAAAAGGTCACGATATGTGTAGCAAACTCCACATAAATCAGATGTTCTAGGGGAACTAGCAGAAGTGATGAAAAACACATATTAATATATTATCAGTTTTGTCATCTTCTAGGGGTAGCGTTGGATATGCCGCAGTGTCATCCGTTGGATCATAAACTTTAATTTGACCAGAAGTTAAGGCCACACCCCACGGCAAGTGATGCAAATCCCAATTAGGATTTGTCATGCAATATCATGCAAATCCTCCTTTTCTAGTTAAAACTTTACACATTGGCGTAGCTATCTCAAGCTTGGAACTTAGTACTACTAATCAGCTATGTGATGAAAATCCTAATTATGCAATGGCATGCACATCTTCTTTACTAGTTAAAACTTTACAGGTTGGCACCGCTATCTTAAGCTTGGAATTCAGTATTGCTAATCAGTTGTGTGATTTTAAGAAAACGAACAATTCTTTTAAAATGACCGGTTGAAAGGTTACGAGGCGTGTAGTGGTCTCCCACAAATCCGATGTTCTACAGAACTCAGACGTACGGGAAGATCAGACCGGAAGCGCCACACTAACCCGAGATAGGATAAACTTAGGTTGCTTACATATATACGAAATGACACGACAATGACTAATTACACAAGAGACAACAAACCACTTATCTTGCTTTATGACGCAGATGCTTTGATCCTTAGCATGTGGCTCCCGTTAAATAGCCACAATTCACCCATGAAAACAGCACTTCCCAATCACCCATCTTTCTCTCAACTCTAACAAAAAGCCCAACGAACCACCACCCCAGCCATGGCAACCATCCTCGCCACCGACGTCCGCCTCTCCATTGCGCACCAGACCCGCTTCGGCTTTCGCCTCGCCTCCACTATCTCATCCAACCCCGAATCTACTGCCAACAATGTCGCATTCTCTCCGGTTTCCCTCCACGTCGCTCTCAGCCTCATCACCGCTGGCGCGGGGGGCGCCACCCGCGACCAACTCGTTGCTACACTGGGGGAAGGCGAGGCTGAGAGGCTCCACGCGCTCGCCGAGCAGGTGGTGCAGTTCGTGCTTGCCGACGCGTCCTATGTCGACAGTCCGCGCGTCGCCTTCGCTAACGGCGTCTTCGTGGACGCATCGCTGCCTCTCAAGCCATCCTTCCAGGAGCTTGCAATGTGCAAATACAAGGCCGAAGCTCAGTCCGTGGACTTCCAAACTAAGGTGACCCCCCTTCTTTACCTAGCCCGTTCTCAAAATGACGACAAGGTTTTCACCATAAAACAAATACATGGTAAAAAGGTTTGCTCGTTATCTATGACATTATCATGTACAGAGTTAAATAACTATGGCATATGCCACTGTTTCTCCCAAAGTGCTTGTCTTGTGCTGATGTAATATAGTGGTATTGTGTTTATGCTGATATTTAGAAAAGCCTCGAGATTTGTTATAGTCCTTTTCCTTTTGAAATTAAGTGGTTATATCTGTACCACTGTTTTTAACACTAGAAGTTCTAGCACCGTTTCCAACTTTCTATAGGTACATACATATAGTATCTCGGTTGGTTGGGTAAAATAAAATAGATCCGTCTTAATACCCCACTGTTAAACCATTCAGGTTTATGTAATTTATTTTTGTCTAGCTCGTACTTGTAATATGCATGGAGTACTTATTAATCCTTGACATTTCTGTCCAACTTAATTATTGGAATGTAATTGTTGTTCATGTGAATTTATGATACCTTGGAAATATTCATTGTCGTGTTGTCATGTTGCTTATTGTGGTCCAGAGTAGTGTACATATAGGAGTATGTATAGCCGATCTCTATGTGCTGAATTTTCCTAGGTATTGAAAAATGGTGCTTCGAGATGTTGTGATGACCATTTAATCAACTTCGTATGCACATATGAATATTTTTCTGTCATCTGTGGTTGTATGTGATGATTTTACTATGTGTGTGAAACTTTACTATACATAGAAATGCTTTGTAAAACGTTAGTATTCTGCTTTGCATTCTTGGCAACTGTAATATTTTGTACTTTGAGTGATTTTTTTCAAACTGGGTAGCACAATAGTGTTGTCAAATTATTTTCATTACATAATTAACTGACCTTTCTTTATTTTGACTTGGTCCAGGCCGCAGAAGTTACTGCTCAAGTGAACTCATGGGTAGAGAAAGTCACAACCGGTCTCATCAAAGATATTCTCCCCGCGGGGTCTATTAACAACACCACTAGACTTGTTCTTGGCAATGCCCTTTATTTCAAAGGAGCTTGGACAGACCAGTTTGATTCACGTGTAACAAAAAGCGACTACTTCTACCTTCTTGATGGGAGCTCAATTCAAACACCATTCATGTACAGCTCAGAAGAACAATACATTTCTTCTTCCGATGGCTTGAAGGTACTTAAGCTTCCTTACAAGCAAGGTGGGGACAAGAGGCAGTTCTCCATGTACATCCTTCTTCCAGAAGCACCAAGTGGTATCTGGAGCTTGGCAGAAAAGTTGAGTGCTGAGCCAGAGCTCTTGGAGCGCCATATCCCAAGGCAGAAGGTTGCACTCAGGCAATTCAAGCTCCCGAAGTTCAAGATATCATTTGGAATTGAAGCATCCGATTTGCTCAAACATTTGGGTTTGCAACTGCCATTCAGTGATGAAGCAGATCTTTCGGAGATGGTGGATTCCCCAATGCCACAGGGCCTCCACATCTCATCCGTTTTCCACAAAACGTTTGTCGAAGTGAATGAAACAGGAACCGAGGCTGCGGCAGCAACTATTGCTAAAGCAGTCCTGCTAAGTGCAAGGCCGCCCTCAGACATGGATTTCATCGCGGATCATCCTTTCCTCTTCCTTATCCGAGAAGACACTTCCGGTGTGGTTCTATTCATCGGTCATGTGGTCAATCCCCTCCGATCTTTGTAATGTGTTTGCTCTGAAGTGTCTTGTCATTTGCCTCGGCTGTTACATGTAAGGGCAGGGGTTTGGACAATCAATCATGCTACCCATGCAATAAATCCAATAAATGTTCTATGCTTTTGATGAATCCTACACTCGTTTGTTGGCATATTATTTTTGTGGGAATTTTCTGTATCGATGATTGGACCACCTTGACCCAAAATACTAGCTATGCCATTACGTGCGACATTGAGAGGCAGAGACGGTTCAACACACTCATTTTGACTTCTTCTTTTTTTTGAAAGGAATAGAAAAAACACAATCAAGTTAAAGTCGAAACACATGAAACTGTAACTTGTCAATCATTGCAAAAAAGTGGTCCAAGTGGATGGTAAAGTTCCCTTTTCTTTAAAAGTGAGATTAAAGGAATTCCGACCACTTTTTCTTTGCTCAATTCACTGAACCAAGTACATAAAGAGTGGTGCTGAATGAAAGAAAGAAAGAAAGAAAGAAAAAAAATACATTTTCCAAGCACGGGCGAAGGCCGAAGGCTCGCCAACTACTGAACCACCAATCGTCCTACAACCGGAGCCGGACACCATTCCGCTGCTGATAGGAGTGGAGATCGAGCCTTAGAACAAGCAGGCAGCAAAAGGCGGTGGCCGCTGCCATGGGTTGCTGTGCAACCACGACATTTCCAAGCTCGTGCTCAAGCCAAGCAATCCAACAACATTTTGGTACTACCAGCAACAGAGATTCGAGATTGAAGTCTCCACACAGCATACAACATGGAAACACGGAGCATAAGCACTCCGTACCAATCAGTTAAATGAATGCATGATCATGAGCTATGCACGAAAGACACAGAGAGAATGAAACTAGAGGCGGCAATGAGCTAACAGAGGCAAAGCCTATGCCACTTCCTTATTCATGAGGCCAAGCAAGTTGCTGCCCGTCCTACAATTATTCAGGTTCGGAAGGAAGTTACCAAACTGGACAAATAAATAAATCAATCCTACAAGTCTACTTCGCAGTGGACCAGAACATGCTTGCTGCCTAGAAGACGAATGGAGCCTGCACCGCACCGGTAAGCCATTCCGTTGCCCAGCCACCCGAATAGGAACTTTAGATACCTGCACAACAGTGTTATTTGTCAAACCAATTGTGTCACTGATTGATTATTAGGCAAAAGCCATTAAAATTATACGTACTATGTGAAAGCGTTTGCATAACATCAACTTCATCATTACAAGCCGGCAACAAAACCAGAAACTGGATGAGAGCTCTAGATACCTGTGGAACAGTCACTTGTCAAACCAATTTGTACCACTGGTTGATGATGCAAAAGCCATTAAAAGTCAAAGTTTGTATTGCTTGAAAAACTTCCATCAGACCTCCAAAGGTGGAATCAAGACCAACACTAAATCAGAGAAGGTTCAAAAAGGAAGAAAAAGGAACACTGCATCATGGGCATATGATTATATGAGGGATTCATGGAGTTGAAAGCAGATACATCTGCTTTCTAGCCCAAAGGCACATGTTTTAGAAGTGTAAGAAACATTAAAAGTTTAAATCAACCAAATCATGCAGCACAAGCCTCGAGCAAGGGATCATGCATCGTATTATAAACTGATACTTCCTTCGGTCCAAAATAGACACTACTTTTTCAAACATTCTACAGCATCAAAGCTATCACAACTGCCAAAAGTTCCTCTGGAAGGCGAAGTCGCCTCTCAAGTGCCGGTTCTTCATTTGGTTGGCCCTTCAATATCGCTGTTGGACTACCAACCACCTTGAGCAACATCAGCAGAAAAACCCGGGCACATGTCCTCTACGTGCATATCATCAAGAGATGGCCGAGCATCTTTCTGTGTGATGCCCGTAGATCTGCCAGATTTGGCTGAGCAATCCTCACTGAGCTGGTGGCAGTGGTGGCTATCAAGGAAGAAGCAGGTGCACAAAGGACCCGCCGCAGGGATATCTGTGTGGAGCAAGAGGAACAGTGGCGCTTTGTAAGGCGAGAGCACATACATGGACACGGTGTTGCCCAAGATAAAAGTGAAGGCAGATAGATGTCAGCATGCTCT
This sequence comes from Aegilops bicornis, assembly GCA_021605145.1. Lineage (NCBI taxonomy): Eukaryota > Viridiplantae > Streptophyta > Magnoliopsida > Poales > Poaceae > Aegilops > Aegilops bicornis. The sequence goes on along the minus strand of CM038673.1, from coordinate 689,290,549 downwards.
TTCATTCAACAATAATTTGCATTAACCACAGTTCCTTGAGAGTGAATTAGCCACACGTGGCTTTCTTGTATTGAATCAAAACCCTCTTCTTTTCTTAATGAAACATGTGCAGAGTTTTTGCACCTTCGCTCAGAAAAGTAAATCCAAAATTATAACTGCGGTGGAAGCATTTTTATATAAATCTATTAATATCATTTTGATCCAGTCATCAATTTAAAGATCTGTAGTAAGCAAAACTGAAGAACTGGACTAAACGACAACATGCTGTCATAGCAATCACTAGTTCATGAATAGGTATGTATCATTACTATTTAAAATGATTATCAATGTGAAAGGGCGTACTTATAAACAATTAAACATGTATACGTGAAGGAAGTTTGAACTTTGAAGCCAAATGCTTGGTGTTGCTAATTATCAAATATTTACATTAAGGTGACAACTTTCGAGTCACAATAGGACCTGATACATCTGAGGAGCTATAGGGAGGAAAGGGAGAGTGTTTCATTGTATCATACATACTGCATAGTAAGGAACATTGTCATCTACGTGCAGTTAAGAACATGTGCACAAATTGGGAATGGGAAATGTCCAAAGTCATCAGTCATACTAGGGGCTATAGGGAGGAAACTGCCAAACATGATAGCAGTAGCACTAGGGAAGAGGCAAATGGCTCAGGCGAGCCCTTTGTCTTTGACAGTGGCGGCGCCCCGACCTAGAGCTGGGGACCTGGACTCTTCACGCCTCTCTTGAAGACCTCATGGTGGCATGGGGGAGCTTTCGAGCGAAAGCTCTGTGCTTTGTCGCCGGCGACAGCGACGCTCACGGGCGTCGTTATCTTCTTGAAGATGTCGTCGTGGTGCTCCTCTCCGTGCCTAGGTTTCAGGTGAAAACCCGTGTCCGTGTGGACTCGACCGCGGCGACGCCTGGCGCCGTTCCCCCTCCTGAGGGTGTTGTCGTAGAGCTTAGGTGTTCTAGGGCGTTGTGTGGCGATGTTCTCATGCCTTCTTGTGATATCTTTCGGTCTCGTAGTTCCTTGTGGTCTGTGTTCCCCGATTATGTTGGGATCGGCTTTGTAAGAGGGTCACCTCACCATCTTGTATCATTCGGCCGTGTACTCTTTGTGGTTGTTGCTTTATTTATAAAGCGGGACGAAAGCCTGTTTCGATGGAAGAGGCAAACTGGTAGCAAGGCAGCTGGATGGACTGGAGGGTAAGCAAAAGAGTTCATCCAGGAGAGAGGTTAGGAGGTAGGTGAAAGCGGTTGAGGAGAGGAATGGAGCTGCAAGATAAACTCACAAAAGGTGGATAGAAGAAGCAGCACCAGGATAAAAGAGCTAAGTGGCAGCCTGCCATAAAAGCATGACGGAAGGTGGGCAACAGTTGACACTAAGCAAAGGGTTGTCGGGAATTAGTACTCAGTACTCACTTGTAATTTAGCTAGTCACAAATGGTTGTAAAGGGGACTTTTCCATAAAAATAAAGTAACAATTATGAACTTAAGATCCCTCGACTGAAAATACGAAGATAAGCTTACATTACCTGCTCAACCAATGTTATAGAGTCACCTTATGCATTGCATTGCACAGAAGTTTGGCTTCATCAGGTTCACCACCAATGTCTACAAGCATTAGCCAAACATCCAATTATATTTAGATCAAATATATGATGGGATAACAACGAGATATTTACATAAGACAAAACTAAGAGAGGGAAAACACATTTTTCAACCTTGGATAGATAAACACAAAGGCACATCTACTCCATTGCAAAGATTATTTATGAGAACTGCATAGATAATCAGTAATTTCCTAAAACGCAATGGCATGACATAATATTAGCTGATCAGAAAAAGAAGTAATCTAGAGTTATTCTTAAGTTTGCCCTGTGTTATCTAAAGTTGATAAAATATAATATATTCAAACAAATAAATTTAAAGAACAAAGACGTAATGACAATTTATATTTAAATAATTTTAGGTTGAAAAGATAAAACAAACTGAATTCATTTATCCTCTGGTACAAATAGACTCTGTCACTTGCGAAACTTCAACAAGTGATAAAAATGAACTTTATCTCATAAAGATCAAACCCAGCCTTTATTATGGATTTAAGTTAGCAAGATCAATATAAATGGATCAAAGAATGTAACTAGTTTTAAGCCTTTAAAGAAATTGAATGATCTTTGTATTCATGGTTTTAATTTTTTTTTTGTTCATTGAATAAATTTAACATCAAATGCTTGCTACCTCTGACATAAACCACATAGTTTGACAATCATAATAATAATAATACCATGAACAATGTGATTATCTATTCAAATAGCCCATTGAGCAGCAAAAAAACAGTTGACAGGTATATAATTTATATTAGTCTAATCTAACAACAAGGATGTGAAAAACTTTCCATCAATCAATTATATATAGAAAATTACTTAGTTACTACCTGCAGTGTAGAAACTTGTGAATGGATGAACCAGACAGTAAAATGTATGTATGGGAGGCTTGTACACTTCCAGTGACTCAAGCTGGACCATGAAAATACCGTGATATGTCCATATAAACACCACATTATTGTCCTCGCAATACCCGAGCATCATTGGGCCCATTTTCCTTTTATCTATATAAAGAAGCTCCTCCAATCCAATAGTCTTCCCCAGCACCCATGAAACAACACCATAACGGTCGATCTCCCTTTTCCACAAATGAAGGTTGGCGTCTAACAGCTCAAGGACGCCAAGCTCACCACCGTCCACGGGCACAGCCCGGAAGGTCCGGCTGCCATTCCTACTACACTTACCCAAGCAGGGTAAGTGTATGACATCCAGGTGTTGTGTATCCAAATCAAACTGAAGGATGGCAGCTACCTCCCAACCAATTGAGCAAAGGGACCGGTAGAGGGAATTCCCAACCATGGTACTGGAAACACGCATCTCAATCATGGTGGTTACGCCGCTCGTAAAATCCGCGGATACCCAGATTGGATCGCCCCATTTGCCGGCCTCGGACGAGTAAACGCAGGCGAACAGCCGCTTGTTCTGCCTGTCGACGCCGGTCAAGACCGCCTGGAACCGGAAGGGGAGATCGTCGAGGATTCCGGCGGTGCGAAGGAACGCCCCGTTCAAGATCTCGGTGCCCTGGCCGTCGTCGATCACCCAGGGGATGAGGAAGCGGTGCTGGTCGCCGGTGACGGGGTCCCACACGAGGACCTCGATGTCCAAGCCCGCCGGGTCGATGAGGAGCACGAGGCCATCGCTGCAGCCGATGTTCGAGCGGCCGTGGCCGTCATGGAGGCGCAGGGAGAAGCGCCCGACCGGGACGCGGTCGGGTGATCCAGGATAGGGGTGAAGGAGAGGACGTTGGGGTCGCCCGGGGCGGGGTTGTGGGTGTCGGGCTTGCGGGTGACCTCCTGGAAGAAGCCGATCAGCGGAGGCGGGCCGCCGAGGTGGTGCGCGCGGAAGCGGCGCACGAAGCGGCGGTCGGTGACGAGGCGGCGCCAGCGCTTGCAGACGAGCGAGGCGCGCGGGAGGGCGGACGGGAGCGGCGGTAGGCGGACGAGGATCTCCGGGAGGAGGTTCTCGTCCTCCAGCGGGGCCGCCACCGTCGGCGCCGGTGCCGGCGAGATGGGGAGGCCGCCGCAGGTCATCTCGCCCTAAACCCTAAAGCCCACCAACCAGAGACTTAACTGGGTCAGAACGCCATGCGTGCAAAGACAGACGGTGCTGTACCTCTTTTTTCTGTGTTTCTTATCGGTTATTCTTCTTTTTTTACTTTTATCTTTTTCCGAACATTTTCAAACATGTGAATATTTTAAGTGTCATGAACATTTTTTGGATGTTACAAACATTTTTGTAAAATTGCACGGCCATTTTTGTGCAATGCATTAACATTTTTTGAAGGCACGGTGAACATTTAAGAAACAAGTAACATAAATTTTGAAATATATTTTGCATTCATGAATTAAAAAAAAATAGAAATCTATTTTACAGTGCATTAACATTTTTTGAAGGCAAAGTGAACATTTTTCTAATGTAAGTAACATAATGTTTGAAATGTATTTTACATTCATGAATTGAAAAAAAATACATGCAAATTTATTTTTATTTTTTAGAGGAAAAGGGCTCAAAGCCCCGGCTCCATTTGCATTGAACAAACGAAACCAGTACCACAGCATCCAATTCTAACACGCTGCCCCGGCAAAACATAAGATATGTGTCAAAACAGACGAAGCTACAGAAACTACCAAGGAACAACCTGAAAGCAGGCCCTGAAAGGCTCACGAAATCAACTGATCTCGCTCCGTATATGTGCAAATGAATTTAATCACATGAATATTATTTCATTACTAAAATCCGTCACACGCAGCTACATATGTAAAAGCGACTTTATAGCAAGATGGCTGGTGCAACAACAGAAGTGTTTATTAGGCTGGCCCAACATACATGCAACTAAGGCGACGTGAGCTTCTACCTCGGTGCAGGGGTGGGAGTGCCTGTGTCGGTGTCGTCCTGTCGATCATAAAATTAAATTTTACCACAAGTAAAGCCCACACCCCAATTGACAACGAAGTCATAATGTGGTCATTTTTTGAAATCCTAACCCCCAATTGTGATGGTTTTATGTAAATGTACTTGTAGAGTAGCGTTGGACGTCATGGTGCCATCCTTTAGTGCGTTCGGGAGTAGTTGAGGAATGGATCTTGCTCCGCTTGGATCATAACACTTCAATCTAACCACAAACTAAGCCCAGGCCCACAACAAAATGATGCAAATCCCAATTTTTGTTATATGATGCAATATCACGTGAATCTTCTTTATTAGTTAAACTTTACACGTTGGCATCGCAATCCCAAGCTTGGAATTTAGTACAACAAATCGGTTGTGTGATCTTAGGACAACACTACGCTTCTTAATTAAACAACAAAAAGGTCGCGAGGCATGTAGCAAACTCTCCATAAATCGAATGTTCTATGGGAAGTACTCCCTCCATTCCACAATGTAGTGCCTATTGATTTTTTTGAAAGTCAAGCTTTGCCAACTTTGACCAAGTGTATAGAAAAATTGTCTATATCTACAATACCAAACATGTACATCTGAAAATATAACTCATGATGTATCCAATGATGTGCATTTGGTATTCTAGATGTACCTACTTTTCTCTAGAAACATGGTCAAAGTTTGTAATGTTTGACTTTTGTAAAAATCTATAGGCACTATATTATGAAACGGAGGGAGTAGCAAAAGTGATGAAGAGCACATATTATCAACTTTGTCATCTTCTAGGGGTAGCATTGGATATGCCACAGTATTGTCTGTTGGATCATAACACTTTAATTTGACCACAAGTTAAGCCCACACGCACGGCAAGTGATGCAAATACCAATTAGGCTTTGTCATGCAATATCATGCAAATCCTCTTTTCTAGTTAAAACTTTACACGTTGGCTAGCTATCTCAAACTTAGAATATAGTACTACTAATCGTTTGTGTGGCGCAAATCCTAATTATGTTATGCCATGCACATCTTCTTTACTAATGAAAACTTTACAGGTTGGCATTGCTATCTCAAGCTTGAAATTTAGTATTGCTAATCAGTTGTGTGATCTTAATAAAATGAACAATGCTTGTAAAACAAATAATGCTTTTAAAACAATCAGTTAAAATGTTACGTGGCGTGTGGTGATCTCTCATAAATCTTATATTCTACAGAGTTCAGAAATACCGGAAGTGCCACGCTAACTCAAGATAGGATAAGTTCAGGTTTCTTCCATATATACGAAATGACACAGCGGTGACTAATTAATCGGGAGACAACAAACCACTTATCTTCCTTTTATGATGCAGCTGATCGAGAGGCTTCCCGATTTGCTTTTACGGTTTTGTACTTTTGTTGGTCACAACGCATATTGTTCGAACCTTTGCACATCTTTGGGCCCGTGGCTCCCATTAAATAGCCACAAGTCACCGATGAAAAACAACACTTCCTAGTCGATCCCTCTTTCTCTCAACTTTAACAAAAGCCCAACGAACCACCACCCCAGCCATGGCAACCACCCTCGCCACCGACGTCCGCCTCTCCATTGCGCATCAAACCCGCTTCGGCTTTCGCCTCGTCTCCACTATCTCATCCAAACCCGAATCTAGTGCCAACAATGCCGCATTCTCTCCGGTCTCCCTTCACGTCGCGCTCAGACTCATCACCGCAGGTGCGGGGGGTGGGGCGACCAACTCGTCGCTACACTGGGGGAAGGCGAGGCTGAGAGGCTCCACGCACTCGCCGGGCAGGTGGTGCAGTTCGTGCTCGCCGACTCGTCCTATGTCGGCAGTCCGCGCGTCGCCTTCGCTAACGGCGTCTTCGTGGACGCATCGCTGCCGCTCAAGCCATCCTTCCAGGAGCTTGCAGTGTGCAAATACAAGGCCGCAGCTCAGTCCGTGGACTTTCAAACTAAGGTGACCCCCCTTCTTTACCTAGCCCGTTCTCAAAATGACGACAAGGTTTTCACCATAAAACAAATACAGGGTAAAAAGGTTTGCTCATTATATATCTATGACATTATCATGTACAGAGTTAAATAACTATGGCATATGCCACCGTTTCTCCCAAAGTGCTTGTTTTGTGCTGATGTAATATAGGGGTATTGTGTTTATGCTGATATTTAGAAAAGCCTTGTAACCATTCAAGATTTGTTATAGTCCTTTTCCTTTTGAAATTTAGTGGTTATATCTGTACCACTGTTTTTTACACTAGAAGTTCTAGCACCGTTTCCAACTTTCTATAGGTATATATATATAGTATTTCGGTTGGTTGGGTAAAATAAAATGGATTCGACTTAATATCCCACTGTTAAACCATTCAGGTTTATGCAATTTATTTTTGTCTAGCTCGTACTTGTAATATGCATGGAGTATTTATTAATCCCTTGCCATTTCTGTCCAACTTAATTTTTGAAATGTAGTTGTTGTTCATGTGAATTTATGATACCTTGGAAATATTCATCATCGTGTTGTCATGTTGCTTATTGTAGTCCAGAGTAGTGTACATATAGGAGTATATATAGCCGATCTCTATGTGCTGAATTTTCGTAGGTATTGCAAAATAGTGCTTCGAGATGTTGTGATGACCATTTATCAAATTTCGTATGCATATATGATTTTTTTTCTATCATATGTGGTTGTATGCGACGATTTTACTATGTGTGTGAAACTTTACTATACATAGAAATGCTTTGTAAAATGCTAGTATTCTGCTTTGCATTCTCGACACAACTGCAATATTTTGTACTTTGAGATTTTTTTTTTCAAACTTGGTAGCACAGTAGTGTTTTTAATTCATGTTCATCACATAATTGACCTTTCTTGATTTTGACTTGGTTCAGGCCGCGGAAGTTACTGCTCAAGTGAACTCATGGGTGGAGAAAGTCACAACCGGTCTCATCAAAGATATTCTCCCCGCAGGATCTATTAGCAATACCACTAGAACTGTTCTTGGCAATACCCTTTATTTCAAAGGAGCTTGGACAGATCAGTTTGATCCACGTGGAACAAAAGGCGACTACTTTTACCTTCTTGATGGGAGCTCAATTCAAACACCATTCATGTACAACATAGAAGACCAATACCTTTCATCTTCCGATGGCTTGAAGGTACTTAAGCTTTCTTACAAGCAAGGTGAGGACAAGAGGCAGTTCTCCATGTACATCCTTCTTCCAGAAGCACGAGGTGGTCTTTGGAGCTTGGCCGAAAAGTTGAGTGATGAACCTGAGTTCCCAGAGCGCCATATCCCAAGGCAGAAGGTTGCACTCGGGCAATTCAAGCTCCCCAAGTTCAAGATATCATTTGGAATTGAAGCCAGGGCCGGCCCATAGATATACGGGGCCCAGGGGCAAGACAACAATAAGGGACCTTATTTACACAAAAGCAATTTCTCAAAAAAAAAAATTACTCAAAAGCTCAAAATATTTTCTCTTTCAAAAGCAAAGTAATATCCGCTACATATCATAGCATGATTATCTTAATTTGAACTCTCAAACTGACACTACAATTTATTTATCAATCAAGTGAAGTACACCATGATAGTAATGAAATGATGTAGCCGACAAAAGTTTGTTTTACACAAAAGCATATTCCTAAATTTGAATGGAGGCTTCATTTTTATGAAACGAAAGGGGTTGCCCCCCTGCCCCAACTTTTTATTAAAAAAGCAAAGGCAACCAAAGATCAGAGTTCACAGCTCTCGCTCCAGCCAGAAGTAGCCACAGCAGAATTATTACAGACGCAAGCATCAACGGTCTGAAAATCCACCAGAAAACTATGAAATGGCCCTTATAGGAACTACCAGCGCAGAGGCTACGAACTCCCTACAGGCGCATCAAACGTGCCAGGCAATTCTAAGCAACTCCCCGGGATGATGGTCGAGCAGCTTCAAGCATTGGAGGAGTAGCACATCTTGGGAGTCCACGCACAGGATCTTCCATTGATAGATATGTCTCCCCACCATCTCCAGCACACATTTGATGCTTCGCCGTCTTCACCCCTGGAACACAATTTCATTTCGAAACAACCATAAGCTCCATAAGGTAGCAGCAGAAATCAAGTTTACAGCATCAAAACTCTTTTTCTTCTTCCAAAAAGGAAGCAATGATTCAAACGAATCAGGTACAGGAATCTTGGTACAATTAGCTATCACCAGCCACACTTGTCTGGCCACCACACACTCAAAAAACAAATGTTGGATGATCTCAGGTTCACAGCAGAAGACACAAGTCAGGTCTTCCACATGCTGGCGTTTAGCCAGATTGTCCCTGGTCAGACTCTTATTGTGCACAATTAGCCACAGAAACACATGGATATTAGGGGGAACTTTAATTTTCCAAATATAATCCCTCCAAACAGAGACCATGCCCCCCCCCCCCCAATTAATCATCTTATACATAGATTTAACAGAGTATAACCCTTTACTTTCCAAGGACGAAATAGGCTTATCAACCATGTTGTTAAAAGGAACATTTTTAATCACATTAAGTAGTTCATTCCAAGAGCAAAAGACATCCTCATTAACACACCTTCTAAAGGTCAGCTGTAAATTCTCCCCATCCCACACCTGGGCAACAGAGGCCTCTTGTTGTTGACAAATCACAAAAAGATCCCAAAATCTAGTTTTGAGTGAACAATCACCCACCTGTATCATGCCGTAAAGAGATTTTTCTCCCATTCCCAGGGATCCACCTATAAAAGGTTTTGGCATCAGAGCAAGCCCAGGTGAAACTCTTCCAGAAGGGAGAGCCTACTCCAGCCTTAGCCCATAGTATATTTGGTCTATTCACATTATACTTGTATTCTAGCAATTTCTTCCAGTCACTATCTCTATCATCAAAAAAACGTTTACTCCAAGCAGCAAGCAAGGACATATTGAATTCCCTGAGATTAGGAACCCCCAAACCACCCCATTCTTTCCTTTGAGAGACCAGCCCCCACTTGGCTAGGTGGTACTTATGATTGTCTCCAACATTACCCCAGAAAGAATGAGCCATTTGAGAAGTGATAGCATCAATAGCCCACTTAGGAAATTTCATAATGGACATTAAGTATGTAGGAATACTGGCAATGCAAGTAGTAAGTAAAATCAATTTACCCCTATAAGACAGATGTCTGCCCAGCCACCCAGAAATTTTCCTGATAATTGTATCAATAATGGGTTGTATATCTTCTCTTCTAAGTTTCTTGAAGTGAAGAGGAACCCCAAGATATTTAAAGGGGAAATCCCCAATTTGGCAACAAAAAATTTGGGCAAATTCCTTAGCAGTCTCCTCATCAAGATTGATGGTATGTAAATCACTTTTGTGGAAATTGATACAAAGACCAGGGAGTTTTTCAAAACAAGCCAGGATCCATTTCAAGTGTCTGGCATGGTCGTGAAGCATCCAAGAACAGTAATGTATCATCAGCATATTGCAAGCTGACCACACCACCAGGCACAACATGAGGCAAAAGCCCTTTGATCAAGTTATGGCTAGTGGCTTTCTTAAGCATTTTAGAAAAAACATCAGCAACTAAGTTAAAAAGAAGAGGAGATGAAGGATCACCTTGCTTTAACCCCTTCCCCCCCCCCCCCCCCCACAAAACGAGGACCAATGGTGTCATTAATTTTCACAGCAAAAGTACCTTGATAGAGGCAGCTACAAACCCAACCCATCCACTTCTCACCAAAACCTCTAGACCTCAACATTTCCACAAGGAAATCCCAATTAACTCTATCATAAGCTTTTTCATAATCCAATTTCAGAACCAAGCCACTAGACCCAGATCTATGGATCTCATGAATCACTTCATGAGCCATGACCACACTTTCAAGAATAAATCTCCCCTTAATAAATGCAGTTTGATTTTGAGAGATGATTCTGTCACAGATAGGGGAAGCCCTAGTATTCATAGCCTTTGAAAAAATCTTCACAGAACAGTTTCCAAGGCTAATAGGCCTAAAGTTTTTCATATCTTTAGCATCATTCACCTTAGGGATCAGGGTAATAATAACAAAGTTCAATCTAGATACATCCAAGGTACCATTCTCAAATTCCTTCACTAACCACATAAAGTCATCTTTAATCAACTCCCAAAATGTTTGATAAAAAATAAAAGACAACCCATCAGGACCAGGGTCCCCACCAGCATATGAACTCATAATTGCTTTTTTAATCTCCTCCTCAGAGAAGGGTTTTTTCAAGATCTCTCTCTCTCTCTCTTCCTCAGTGATCATGTCACCATCATCCCAAAAGCCATCATCTAGATGGATATCAGGTTTTTGCTCATAAGAAAAGAGTTTCTTATAAAAGGTGGTAGCAACATCCAGCAAATCCTCAGTGCTAGTAACAGGGCCATCAGGACCATTTAGTTCAGCCAGATGGTTCTTCCTATGTCTATGATTAGCTAAAGCCATAAAATAAGCATTATTACGGTCCCCTTTCAAAATTTTCCTATCCCTGGACCTTTGCCATAAGGCAGTCTCTTCCTTTTTCCAAATATCATCTAGCTCTTTCTTAATGAGATTCAGTCTCTCCCCCTCACTAGGAGACAGTTGACTATGCTCTGATTTCACATCCAATATGTCAAACTCCATAAGGAGGGATTTCTTCTTTTTCTTCATGGAAGCCTCTAAATTAATACTCCAACCTTTAATGATTTTCCTCAGGACTCTGGTTTTACACATCCAGTTCTCAATAGAAGACCTAGCATCACCATGCCTAGTCCACACATCATGAATAAGCTGAGAGAACCCAGGCTGGGCTAGCCACCATTTCTCAGACCTAAACATCTTAGGACAGTTAACTCTCCTAGCCCCAGTGTCTAAAACTAGGGGGGTGTGATCACTCCCCACCCTTGGCAAGGCTGTTAAAGTAGAAAGAGGAAAATGCATATCCCAGTCCATAGAAGTGAACACCCTATCTAAGATAGCAAAGATAGGATTATTCTGATTATTGGACCAAGTGAAAGACCTATTGGAAATAGAAATTTCCAACAAGGCCCATTTATTAACCCAATCATTGAAAAGGAAGGCAAACTGTGGATTAATCACACCATTGCTTTTGTCAGATTGTTGTCTCACAAGATTAAAGTCGCCACACACCAATACAGTGTAAGATATAGACTCCAAGATGTCATGTAACTCAGCAACAAACTCCACCTTAAACTCAGGGTAAGCAGACCCATACACCACAATTAATTGCCACACAAACTTATCACTTTTGGTTTTAATGGTAGAAACCACACCAATTTTTTATTAATAAATCCAAAAACTTCAAACATATCACTTATAAACCCAACCAAAATACCTCCAGCAGTATTCAAGGCAGGCAGAAAATGCCAAGTAAATTGACTTTGTCTGTCAACAGCCTTCTGGAGACCCTCAGAAATGAGCTCTTTTTTAGTTTCTTGAAACCCAATAAATCTGGGTTAGTCTTAGCAATAGTATCACACAGGCACTGAATTTTTCCTGGTTGTCCAAGCCCCCTAATATTCCAAATGAGACCTATCATATCTAATCAATTTTAAAGGGATGTGACAAGCCACATGGCTTAACTTTGGTCAAAACAGCTGGGGATTTCCCACAGCAATCAACAGTGCCCACTGATTGCTGGGAAGTGCACCCCACTGGAATGAACCCAACCTCTACTTCATCAACATCTAAATTATCAGGCAAAACAGTTTCAAGATTGTTATTAGCAAACATCAAGCATTTTTCCTTCTCATCAGCAATTAAATCATCAATAATCACATGTTTAGAGCAGGCATCATTTCCAATTTTCAGATTGATTTTCTCAGAATGAACAACAAGGAGATCAGGATCAATAACAGCAAATGAGTTACCTTTGTAAGTGTGAGGCACCTCCAAGTTCTTCTTTCTCTTATAGTCAGCAGCTTTCTGCATGATATTCACATGACCATGTCCCCTGGTTTGAGGCTTCTGGGCTAGCATAGGCCCCCACTTAGACTTAGTCTGTTTCTTCTTCCCAACCTCCACCACCTCATCAAGTGAAGATAGCAGAGACCTTTTCAACCCTGAGGACTTGATCAGTTCAATAGCATCCATAGGTAAGGTTGCCAAGTCAACCTCAGTATTCTTTTCCTCATCAGAATCAGAGCAGTCAATAGACTTCAGAACCATGTTGCAATAAGCAACACTATCCTCTCCAGGTAGGTTTCCTTCTCTGTCATAACTAGACCCAGTATCCATAGGATTTATCTTCTCAGGGATGGCATAGGGACCCTTGGCTTCACAAGAAGCAATGTGTTTGTTCATCATAGGTCCATCACCAAGATCAGTTGGAGAGGTTGTTTTTTCTACTGCAGTTACAGCTGGTGAAGCATAAGCTTCAAACTCACATACATCTTTGGATAGTTCAATGTGTTCTTTTTCCAACACAGGCTTAGGTTTCACCACGCACATTCCATGATGAAATTCTCATGTTCGGTGTCGACCAACTAACACGATGATCAATGGCATCGAGAGGCTTTTTGTAGTTACCAAAGATCGGGGAGTCCTTTTAGAGCCTAAATTAGCCTTATCTAGATCATCTATAGCATTCTCATCATTGGATAAAATGTCATCCTGAGTACCATCATCCTTGCCCTCATGGTTATTCTCATTATCTTCCTCAAGCTCTTCATCATCATCTTCTTCCCCATTAACCACAGAATCCAGGCCACCAGTTTGTTCAAAACCTTCCACAGTAAATCCAATAAGAAACAACTTCTTCATTTCTATCAATCTTTCAAAAGGAATTTTGGTTGGATCCCTGCAAGCAATCTTAACTCTCACATTCTCAAAAAATGTCCTGAACATGCCATTCCAGTCTACATTAGTAAGAACCCCAAACATAGAGGCTATCTGGCAGAAGACCTTCCATGTACACCATTTAGGTGGTATACCCTCAATCAGGACCCAGGCTTCAACCAGTTCTCCAAAAGGATCACAAGCCCCTTTCCATTCAGTCACATTTACATTCACACCATCTTTAGGGAGATGAAAAGCTGGAAATTCAATCAAATCCTCGGCACTTTTCCATGGAGGGAACCTAACTAAAAAGGTTTTGCTTGATAACTCTCTCACCTGCCATGGCCATTGCCTATTCTTACAGAAAACAGCAGACAACAGGCCACAAAGCTCAGTTTTCTGCACTTCTTCTTTGATGATGTTCACAACTTGCGATTACAGTAATTCAGCCATTTGGTTTCAAAGAAGCAGGTACCTCCACATGGTAAAAACCAAGACCACTAGCTCCACTTCCAAAGAAGGTGGCTGAAGGTTGAATTTTAGCCCAAGCAGCACAATTATTAACATTGTGATTTTGCTGACAAATGAAGCAGGCCTTAGTCTTCACACAGTTCCCCACATAGTGACCAGGGCCCCCGCAATTGAAGCAAACCATATCCTTATACCTAGGGTCAAGCACCTGTTCTACCTCAGCAACCACAACTGGAGTAGGGATTTGAGAAGAGGAGGCAGTAGATGCAGTAGATTTAGTTTTCTGCACAGGAACAGGGTCTTTACCAGAATTGGCTGCACCTTGCCGGTCTTTGAGGGGGAGCTCGTGACCCCCCTGCTAAGAGGCAGCCCCTGAGCTAGATCCAGAAGGACGCTTATCAGCCATCTCTACTCCTCCCTTAACAACATCAGCAAAAGATCTAGAACCAGGCCAATACCCTCACACGGCAGGCAAATCAATTTAGGAGGAGGATCAAAAGATCTCACAGTAGCAGGGTGACAATCAGCCTTAGTGAACTTCCCAGCCACAAGCAGATCTTTCCTCACCCAGAAGGTAGTGGGGAAAGGTTTAGGGAGGAAAGGGTAGGGTTACTGCGGCGGCGGGGAGGAGAGGGGATCGACCACAACTGGCCATAATGCTCCTCAATATATTCTAGGTCATTGCTAGGCTGGGAAGGCGCACTCTTAGAATTTGTTTTCCTCACAACCACACATCCACGGATGGAGGGTTTGCAAATCTTCAGAGCAGGAATGGGGCCTCTCTGCTTTTGATCACCTTTTCCAGAAGCACATGCTCCCAACTTTTCCCCTCTTTTCGAATTTAAATTAGATTGGGCAATTCTACCGCCATCGACCTCACATGAGCTAACCTTACCCTCGACCACCACCTGAATTTCTGTTGACAAATTACCCTGAGGGAGAACCCTCAATTCCGCTACCTCTCGATTTTTTCCTACTAAAATGACAACAGAAGGGGAGATTCCCGCACACGGGTCACTAGAACTATGAACTTCAACTGAATCAAGTTTTCATGTCGAAACACATCTGTGTCGCGCACAAAATGCATGCAAAAATCTCATAGAATAAACAGAAAGGATGCTCGGAATCATACCTTGGTCGCCAGGCCAAGGTGGGGGCTCGATGCCGCGCCGCCCGCCCGCACTCGCTCGGTGTAGGCCACCAGGACGCCGACCTCCACCGTACAACCCACAGCCAGCAACATCGACGTCGCTACTGCCGGTGAGGAGGCAGGGCCCCGGGCGGAAGCATCCCGGAGGGGATCCTGGATATCGCCTCCATGCGTGGCCTTGCGATGTTGAGGCGAGGAGGATTGGATCTGAATTCCCTCCACCGCGCCGCCTGCGCTGGATCTGGCGAGTCCGCTTCCTGGATCGCCCAAAAGAGGAACTCCGCATCCGATGCGCCATCGTCGTCGGTGAACCACGCGTATTCGTCGTACCTGGCGTACTGCAGGATGCTCTCGAAGATCTCCGCCCACATCGAGCGGTCGGGGAATCTCTCCCGCACCACACGCTCCATCTCCTGGTACGCCTCCGGTGAATTCGCATCGACTGGAGGCGGGGGAAGCCGCAGCGGCGCCGCCACCTGCGTCGCCGGCAGGACGCGTCGGATCTGAGCACCCCGACGGCGAGGCGCGGTCATCCAGTCCAGCGGCGAAGGGGAGAGTGGATAAGCACGGGGGAGGCGCGGTAATGGCGGTGGGGATGGAGGTAGGTGGGAGAGGGAGAGAGGTAGGTGGGGGAGGGGGAGGGGAAAAATCGCCTCATTCGAATCGATTGAATCAGTCCAGAAGCAAATGACTCAATGGAGGCTTCATTTTGTTTTGCAAAACAAAAATTCCTGTCAAAACTGGTTGCTACTTAGATCTTTTGTGTTACGAGGGGATCTTTAGAAGAACTACTAGTTGTGAAAAATCAGTGATCCTTTTAGGGATTTTACCTCTTCATCTATTTGTTTTTTCCTCTTCCTTTGTTACTACCGGATAATACTTTCTGGAGGAGATGTCACTAAAGAAGAACAAGCAGCATAAAATGATTAAAACATGAAGAAAAGTACCTGAAATTTGGATGATGTGGATGTAGGTGGCAGATCAGCAGATACGCAGCAGGTTGCAGTCAGCTGAGAAGAAGATACGAAGAAGAGATGTGGCAGGTTGCAGTCAGCTGATGGGGAACGAGCAGAACGTTGATGAAGGAAGGAGAGCTGATTGGGAAGTCGATTTGCGCCCTTAG